>CM053761.1:3689597-3788058 GCA_028658305.1 Pachyuromys duprasi
AGGGAGAGGGAGAGAGACAGAGAGAAAGACAGGGAGGAAGAGGGAGAGTGGGGAAGGAGAGGGAGAGGGAAAGAGTAGGAGAGAAAGAGGCAAGAGGGAGGGAGGGGGAGGGAAAGAAGAGAGGGAGAGAAAGAGATAGAGGGAGAGAAAGAATGGGAGGGAGAGAGGAAGAGATAGAGGGAGAGAAAGAGTGAGAGAGAGGGGAAAGAGAGGGGGAAGAAGAGGGAGAGAGAGGGGAGAGGGAGAAGAAGAGAGAGGCAGAAGAAGAGAGGGGGAGAGAGAGGAAAAGGAAGAGAGGAGGTGGGTGAGAGAAAAAGCAAGGGAAAAGGAGACAGAAAGAGGGAGAGAGAGAGAGACACAGAAGACCTCTTTTGTTCTAGAGGGCAGTAAATGCCTAACTCTGAATGGAACTTACTCCATTTACTAGAAACATGCTCAAGTCAAAGCAGAGTGGGGGGTTTCAGTTAGGTCTCAGGTGATTTCCTTTAGCCACAAACACCTTTGCCAGGCTCAGTGGGAATGGAGACTCTTGCTCCTGGTGAGGAAGCAAGCCAAACTCTGTGGTAGGGCTGACTACAGCAGTGCTGTGGGCTTTGTTTGACTCCTGAGCTGACAACCACACGGCAACAGGTGAGAGAGGGCAGATCCAGGGCTTGGAGTCTCCAGGAGTTTCTTCTTCAATGGAGGATGAATAGCCTATCAACCAGGCTTGTCTGTCCTCATGTTTTCGGGGAAAGACAGAGGCATGTATGATGCCTCTGAGAATATGTATGTCTGACGTTTAGTTATGTGAGGAAAAGGGAAATACTTCTATAAGTCCAAGAAACACCAGGCAAAACCTTTGTAAATTTGCCACTATCAGTTTAGAATTTTTATGAGACTTTAGCACAACATATGTTTTTTTCAAATCAAAGTCAGAGAAGTATTTTTGTGTGTGTGTCTTGAGGACCTGGTTCTAAAACTCACTATGTAGCTGGGCCTTGAATGCTTCTCTGTAGCCCTGGCTGGTCTGGACTGGCTTTGTAGACCAGGCTGTTCTCAAACTCACAGAGATCCACCTGCATCTGCTTCCAAAGAGCTGGGATTAGTGGTGTGTGCCACTATGCCCAGGATGGCTAGTCTTGAAATACTTAACTTTCTTTATTTTATCACAATCCTATGGCTCAAGGTGTGCATTCATTTTTCTGTCACCATTTCTGATATGTAGGACAGATTCCTGATTTGTCCAGAAATCTCCGATCTAGTGACCAAATCACAAAACATTTCAAAAGGAAGCATTTCTGTATATGTCATAAGCAACCATTTTCTCTGATATATAGAGTTTAAAACTCTTATTTAATCTGATGGCAGCTTGCACTGGCTCAAAAGCTTTTTCTTTCATAGCTTTTAAAAACATTTATCTTTAAATATGCGTGTAGATGGCAAGCATGTGCACATGAGCATGGTTGCTGCAGAGGCCAGAAGAGAATGTCGGTTTCCTTTGACCTGGAGTTACTGGTGGTTGTAAGCTTTTTGACATACTGTGGAGAGCTGAACACTGGTCCTCTGGGGAAGTAATGTGTGTTCCTAACAATCAAGCTATCTCTCCAGCCTCGTGTGTGTGTGTGTCTCCTGTGCAGGTAGCCAGGGCTGCTTGTGAGTTCGTTACTGCAACAGCCACATCATATCCACAAGACAGTGTCCCTCAGCATTCTTCCCTGTCTTCTGGTTCTTACTCTCCTTTTCCCCTCTTCTGTAACACTCCCTGGGTTTTGGCATGGGTTAAACAGATGTCCTGTCAAAAAGAAAGTCAATGGTAGCTTGAGTCTATTTGTGAGAAAGTGTGCATGAGTTAACTTTATGGTCACTGGTTTGGTGCCTTTACTCAACAACTACATATTCAAACCATGTGCAGGGTGTGGCTCCGGGCCCTTGGGATCTGCAGGGGACCAAACAGACTCCTGCCTTGGTGGACACTGTGTTGCAGCAGTAGGGGAAGGGGATGGATAGAACCATGGCTAGAGCAGGAGTGGGGGTGGAGGAGAGAACCAGAAAGGAGATGGAAGGGTGTGATCAGGGTAGATGGTGTGGTCCCTGTGGGACATGACCAGAGCTTGAACATTCAGCAGGACACGAGCTGCAGGGGGGCTCTGAGTAGAGGGCACATGCCATTTGCTTTGCCCTTGAAAAGGATCTCTGTTGCTTTGGACTGAGTGTCTTCAGCGAAACAGCAGAAAGTCCTAGTGGCAGGCCTTGGCAATTCAGATGAGGTGTGACAGCGGCTTGCTCTATCTGGAAACAGTAGGAAGTGCTTGGGCAGAGTCAAGAAGGCTTTTTGCCAGAGCAGCAAAAGGTCGTGAAACAGATAGTTAGGGCAACCCAGCAGCTTCGTCCTGATCAGGTGACAGTGGGGGACAGGAAGGAAGGGGTCAGTGACCACTGGCATAAACAACTCTCTGAAATGTGCCAGAAGAAGAGCAAAGGGGCATCTGACCCTCAGAAGATACAGGGTCAGAGGGGGCTGGTGAGATGATCTGCTAGAGAGGAAAACGTAAAGAAGGAGGAGGGAGAATTCCGCAGGAACGTTGCTGTAGCTTGCTTGCAGGGTCCCTGGGTCCAGGCATCAAGTACAGGGTCTGCCTTTAGTAGGCAAATAAGTTCGTCTATGGAAGCTGGTGGGAAGACCTGCTGAACCCAAGGCTCAAGCTGTCTCTACTGTGCTCCACCAAAGGAAGACAGCAGTGAGGTAATCATGGCACTGAGCCACAAACTCAGATGGTTTATGGCCATTCTTAATCAAGGAAAAAGGATGATGGGGCCATAGCAGAAAGTGGAGGTCTCCTCTGATGTTCGACTGAGTATGTGATTTGTCACTTATGAACTAGCAGTTGTATAACCTGCAGTAGTTCAGTGCTTGTCCTGAGGGCTAAGAGAAGCTGTACACCAACCCCTTCCTCATAGTCCGAATGTGAATGGTTCCTTCCTGTCTCCAGTGGTTGTGCCGTTTGGTGAGGTCTGGACATCCCAGGGGGGTGGGGGGAAAGGGGAGGCTGGGAGATTCTGGGCACTCCAGTGGAGACTGGGGGAGTTTCTGGGCCCTTGGGGGTTTAGTTGGAAAAAGTAGGGTCGTTGCCAGTATAACCAGCCTAGTCTTGACTTCCTGTCTGCCATGAGATGAACAGCCTCATCCTCTACACTTCCTGTCTGCCATGAAATGAACAGCCTCGTCCTCCACATGCTACCACCACCATGATGCTGCCTCATCCAGCTGGGACTGTGGCCTGCAGTCTCTGATGCACTGAGCCGTGATGAACCCTTTTCGTTTTTCTCTCAGGTTTTCAGGTTGCAATGCAAAGTTACCAGGACTTCCTTACCTGTGGTTTCAGTTTCCATAGTTTCTGCTGCCTGTGGCCAATGGCTATCTGAAAATATCAGATGAAGAATTCTAGACACAAGCAATTTCTAAGTTTTGTTTTAAAAATATTTATTTTTATTTTATGTGTACACTTTTGCCTGCATGTATGTCTGTGCACCATGACCATGCCTGGTGCCTGCAGTAGCTGGAAGAGGGCATCAGATAAGGTCTAGAACTACAGTTACAGATGGCTGTGAGCTGCCTTGTGGGTGGTGAGGATTGAACCCGGGTCCTCTGGGAAAGCAGCTGGTGCTCTTAACCACTGGCTATCTCTCCAGCACCCATTTGTATGTTTTAAATGAGGTGCTGTTCTGAGCAGTGTGATGAAGTCTCATGTGAGTTCACTGCACCCTTCCTTGGACAAGAGCCATCCTTTGTCCAAGGCTTCCACACTGTATATGCTACTTGCTCACTGGTCATTTAGTGGCCACGTGAATTATCAGAGGAACCATTGTAGTGCAATGCTGTTGTGGGACCCTATTCTGGGGAGACATAAATAGACAACTATTCACCCCCGATAATGAAATAATGGCAGCCTAAAGTAAGGATAATTCCCAAGTGCAACTTGGTGAAGCAATAAGAATCATGAGGGCTACACACAGGAATGTGGGTGAGGAGCTACTTGCAGAAGAGAAATGGCTCAAAGACATCTGTGTTATCAAAGCCCACCCTAGCATTAGTGCTGTCCCACGAAAGCCGAATGCAACATACAATCTGCAGGCAGCTCAACAAGTTGGAGGGTGTTTATTTCAGGTAGCTCAGCTTGTCTGAGCCTCTTCCAGGCATTTTTGATTGGTCTTTGATTATCTCTTATTATTCCTCACTGCTTATATTTGCTTGAGTTGGGAGGAACCTAGTGTGTCCAGTCAGTTTCAGGGACTTCCTGAAGCCCTTGAGTTGTTTACTTCCTGAGTTTACCAAGCTTCCCTGCAGAATGCAAGATTTTACCTCCCTTAAAAAGCTTGCCTCAAGATGGATTGCTTTATCTCAAACTGCTATATAAGTGCCATGTAAATAATGTTTAACATTATTTACCCAAAATACAAGAGTTAACTGGAAATTTGGGGAAGCCAAAGAAAAGTTGTAAAGTGCTCAGTTAATTGAAAAGATTAAATTCTCAATAGGAGAATAGACCCTGTACTTTGTTGCCAAACCTGGAAAGACCATGTTGCTCTCTTCCTGTACCTCATTTCTATCTGAGGGATGTACATGAAAAGGGGAACATGGCGGGCAGACCGCTTATGTCTCCATGATTTCAGGGACTCCCCAGGTCTTAGAATGTGTCCACTGTGGGACAGAGGGTGAACTACTGACCAAAAAGTGCTCCCAAACCAGGAACACATAAAAAGCTACATACAGTGTATTCTGCTCACTGCTGTTCACCATCCAGGACCCTGGTACTTATGATTGCTGCCTGAGTCCCCTTTGCTTTGCTTTATGACATATCCTCCTACTTTTCTCTTGTCTCAGCTCAGAGGTGTTCATCTTTGACCATAGTAACCCCATGAACCTTCCACACCAACAGGTATCTCTTACCTCCCATGACAGTGTTATTTTCTTGGAACTGGTGTTATGTTTGAAACCTTCCGTGACCACCGAGTCTGTGTACTGTGGCTGTCTTCCTATGCAAAAATGCATGCTCCTTATCGGAGTGGAGGGACTCTGTCTTGCTCAGTACCCTCTCCAGCCTTGGACAGTACCTTGTGCATAGCTGGTCCCCATGAAATATCTGCTGAGTGGATGATTGAATACCATTGTTGTCCTCATTTTGAATATATTGAAAAGTACTTTGAAAGAAGAGATTAATTTTAAAGATGTACTGACAAACGGTCATTTTCACTTTTGTCATTTAATGGTGTGTATCAAGTTTGAATACTTCTAACTCAGTGTAAGTCCCTTCAATGGTTTTCCTATCAATTCTCTTCTTCAGGCTTCCACCAGGACAGAAACCTTGTTTGATGCGCCTAGTGACAGTATACATTCATTACTGTGACATACAGGAGAAGCTTACCACAAAAGGAAAAGTGTCAGCTGCCTCACAACTCCCAAGACCAAGTACTCAGCACAAAGGAGATTTATTTCCCTCAGAGGGGCAGAAGGCAGGGAGTAAGATACAGGATGAGGGACAGGGAGAAGAGTAGGGGCATTTGTCCTGGAGGACAAAGGACTGGATAGAGAAGGGACAGATGGGGCACAAGTAAAATGGCAGTTTATAAGGCTACAAGGGGAAACCCCATGTTAGGATGAGGTGTGTAATTGGGAATGTTAATTAGGTGAGCCAAAGGGGGCCTTTGATTGCTGAACTTAAATACTTTGACAGCTGGACCTTGATAGTCATTGTCAAGGGGAGGAGGTGGCCAAATAAGGGAACAGACCTTGGTGGCTAGCTTTAGGAATGTAACCTAACAGTTTTTAGAAAGGACTCGGGAATGGGGAGAAGGGCAAGGCCTGCCTGAGCCATGCTTGCCACACTCGAGCTGGCCAGAGTCTGCATCTCTCTTTCTCACTCTCTTCTGATTTAAGAGATTGTGAGAGAAAGGTTCTTAGAGCCTAGGCCTAAGACATAGTTGGATGCTCTTTCACCATCTACAACCACATTTGTTTTTGCCAAGTGTCTCAATTAGGTGACACAGTGATGACTGGGTCTGGAGTGACAGTGAGGGATGCAGTGATGACTGTGTCTCCAGTGATGGTGAGGGATGCAGTGATGACTGTGTCTCCAGTGATGGTGACAGGGGTACAGTGATGACTGGGCCTCGAGCGATGATGAGGGGGCTTTAGCACTTCCTAGTGGAAGGAAGAGGAGTGATGATAGGACTCATTTGGGAGTCAACCATTCTTTCCCCAGCCCTGAAGGACCTCGGGATATAATAAAGGATACAGGAAGTACACGATGGACTGGAGGGAACCCCATTAACGCAGGTCCTCTAAAGCCATCATGGTGACGAGGTGGAACTCTTGAAGGTGAGCTACTTTTGAGTCAACCACACAGTTCTAAGTCGGCCTCACCCTTGCTCCTGCACGTAAGCCCAATAAACTCACTGGACACCAAGCTGCACTTACGTGGGTTGGTTTTTGGTGCTGTTGTTGGATCCTTTAGGGTGCATAGACATTTGCTCACAGCATTAGAATGCGCCACACACTGGAATTTGTCAGAGGGAAAAAAAATTAACCTTGGGCTTTTGCTAGGTTGGCAAAGTAAAAACTGACCCAGTTTACCTGGTAGGCTACTGAGCAGGTCTCAGATTTATGGAAAGTCTGTGGGCCAGTGCCCACCCAACATTGCTGTACTCTCTGGTTAAGTGGTGACATGTAATTTTCACAGCAGGAAATGAAATTTTTCCCATTCCAGCTACCGTAGCCTGCCTTCCTGCCATTCTTCCTTCTTTCCTTCCTTTCTTCCTTTTTCCCATTGCTTTTTATCCTTCCTACCTTTCTGTCTTTCCTCTGTTTTTTCCCTTTCATTTCCTTCCCCTTCCTTCCACACTGCCTCTTCCTCTTCCCTTCCTCCTTCCTCCCTTGCCATTCCCTTCTTCTTCCTTCCTGCTTTTTCTTCCCCTTTCCCTCCTCCCACCTTTTCTTGCACTTTCCTACATTTCTGTTTGGAAGATTCCCGTTGTCCTATCTTCCTGCATGCACATTCAGAGCTCCTATGCGGCCGTAGGGACAAGAGTGCTGTTTTATGCTGTGAACTGGACTTTGAACATGCCTTGCCATGTAGCCACAAGGGCAACAATTAACCAGTTCCCTCTCCCCGCCCCCATCCCAGGCTATAGGAGCCTAGAAAGGTAGAGTTTTATTGATTTAAAATTTTTATTGGAAAGACATATCAAAATAATTTCCTCACAGATCTGTATAAAATACAACTGCCTCATCATCCAGCATGTTGATGGATGCAAAGAAATGGAAAGTATCCAAGTGTCCATTAACTGATTAACATCTATAGAATGTGGTGTGTGTGTGTATGTGAATACTGTTCAGCCACAAAAAAGATCTGGAAGAGGTCATTACAATAAGTGAAAAAATCCAAGCAAAGAACAATACAGACTTGTACCACATGGTGTGACTTGTGGAATCTGAAGAGGATGCTCCCACAGACTCTGAGGGTGGACTGGTGGTCACCAGAAGGTGGGGAGAACAGGAGGGAAGACTAGGGAGAGGGCAAGCTACAAGTATTACCTTACAGTCGTGCAGGAGGCAGAAGTCTTGGTATGCTTGTGTACACTAGGGTGACTGCAGATGAAAAGAATGTAGTGTGCATTTCAGTAAGCTGGAAGAAAGGAAGGTATTAGCTTTTCTCACAAGGAAAGAGAAGGATGTGATGTGCTCAACCTAATTAAGAATTACACAGGGTGATGGCTAGCTTTGAATGTCTGCTTGCTACAACTTAGCGTCATATAGGAAGAGCCGGAATGAGGGACTCCCTAGATCGGCTTGGCCTGTGCCAGGCACACCTGTAGGGGATGGTCTTCCTTGTTAATTGATACAGGAAAATCCAGGCTACTGTGCAAAGCACTATTTCCTGGACAAGGCCCAGGTCCTGAAGTAGAGAGGACAGGAGAAAGCTGGGGTGACAGTCGGCAGGCCGTGTGTGTGCATTGGTTTCTTACTGTTGTTGGCTGCTGGGTGTGAAGGGCCTTGCTGCTTGTAATCTTGACTTGAAACGTGGGCTGTAAACGGCATGATAAAGTAAGCCTGACCTTCCTCTCGTGCGTTGCTTTTCTCAGGGCATTTGTCACGGCTGCAAGGGCGAATTGAGGACAGAGGTGCGCGCATTTCAAAATGGCACCTGGCTCTGCATTTTTATGTTTTATGCATACATTTTATACAAATAATTTTCATGTTTTTATGTATTAGTTAGAAAAGCAGACGGTAAAGCAGGGTGGGAGTCAGTGGCATTTCCTGCATTTCTACCTCTCTTCCAGCAAACCCAGGGCCAGCTAGAAGAAACAGGTGGGTGAGAACGCCTATAAGGTCATGCTTTTTTTTTGTCATAAAAATCATACTATTTGGGCCCAGTGGAGTGAGGAGCCCCCCTGCGCCCCAGCACTAGTTCACTGCAGAGCCACAGAGCTGATGCCATGTGCTCATACACTGTTTCTTTAGCTGCTTGTGTGACCCCAGCATAAGGGAATGGATCTAGGTCACCAGAGCCCTCCACAGGCAGAGGACATGGGCAGTGGGGGCATTGCAGGCCACAAAAGGGATAAAAATGATGATACCAGACATTTAAAGAAAATACGTTATAAACTGTGACTTCCTCGTTGCTTTTGATAGAGGGGTTTGTTTATTTCTCTTCCATCTTCAAACAAAACAAAATCTGAGCCAGGGAGGATGAGTGTGGGAACCTTGTCTAAATAGCACAGCTGATGTGCAGTTCTCTCTCTCTCTCTGTGTGTGTGTGTTCTGTCACATAATAAAATGATTATTAAGAGAAAGCTGAACATGGGAGTTGAAAAGGCTTATTGCACAGTATGGTGACCATAACTTACAGCACATTCTCTTGGAAAACACTCGGAAGAGTGGCAGAGTGTTCTCACCAGGGACATGAAAACCGTGTGAGGTGACACCTGTGCCTGTCAGCTGGCTCAGTCACGTCACTGTGCATGGCTGAACATTGTGCTGCCCATGACAAATGCACACGTTTTATCTGCCAATGGAAAAGAGGAGTCAGAACCCAGCAACCAGTTGTCTTCCCTTCATCTCCTCCCTTCCCTTCCTCCCCATGGTCCCTTCCCCTCCCCTCTCTTCTCTCCATCTCTTCTCTTCCCTCTTTTCCTCCTATTTTTATTATTCTTTGATGTCTATTCTCTAACCCATTAAAATGATTTATTCTTTCACACAGACACACACACTTTGATCATGCCCCTTCCAATCACCCCCTTTCTCCTCGCTCCTTCTGCTGTATTTCTTCCCACCACATCCTCCTCTGTTTCGTGTCTTTTGTTGACGGTGGCCACTGCATTTAATTTGGGTGTTCACACTGGCACAGGAAACGGTTATTTATTTGAGCAAGAACAGCTAACTAACCAGAGCTCACACCGCTCAGGACTCTGCCTCTCTCCCACAGCAAGTGGACTCCTAAAGTGCTCCGCCAGGGCTGGGTGCCGCAGGAGCCCCTCCCACTTCCATGATGGAAGGCTGACAGCCTGGCCATGCCATTGCCCCCTTTCTTGAGTTCTACCCTGGAAACAGCGATAACGGTGAGTAAATACTGAGCACAACCTCATGTTTCCTAAGGGTTCGGGAACAGCCTAGGAAAGAATAGATTTGCCTGATTTGGATACACACAGCTCATGCGCCACACACTTTCTTCCTTTTGGACTGACAATGCAGCTGAGGATGACCTTGGGTTTGGATTCCCGATCTTCTTGCCTATCAGGTGCTCGGATCACAGGTCTGTGCACCGTGTCTGCTTTATGTGGAGATGAACCCAGGCCTTCATTCATCCAGGCAAGCACTGGACCAACAGAGCTCCGTGTGCAGTCCCACACCCACCACACGGTGTTCATCCTCAGGGCAGTCATTAGACAGAGACCACTGAGCTTCTTCTGAGCAGGGCGGAGGCTCTGTCTGCAGTCAGAATATTCCCTTTCAAAGGAAATTAGCTTAACGTTAATTAATGACTACTCCAGAGAGCCACAGCTACCCAGGTGGCCAAATCAATCTGCCACGGCTCTTGCCTGAGAAGTGGGCTGACCCTTCTGGCAGTGTATGTCCTGATGAGTCTCTAAGTAAGTGAGGACAAGAACTGAACTGGGCAAACTCTCCCAAGCCCCACCTGCTGTGTGGACTTCTATGGACCCTGTAGTGGCCTCCGCTGTGGTCAGCTTCTGTGTAGTCATGGGAGCGGGTAGAACTGATTATTAAGAGAAAATCATTCCTACATTTTTCACTCTCGAGTTATTTCCCTGCCATGTGCTCCCTTTGTAAACTTTGTAAACCCTCAAGGAAGGAAGTGGTTAGGCCCCCAACTTGCGGAGCTTCAGTAGCCAGGCCCCGCCCCCAAACTTTCCAGATGACCCCAGTGGTCATTTTCTAAGGGATGTAATTGTTGTTCCCAGCCTCAAGGCTGGAGACTGTGCAGTCTCTGCTCAATGAGAAAAATTCCACCAATCCCTGAACAGGAAAACCCACCAACCCCTGAGCTCCCACAAGCTCAGGACTTGAAATCTCCCGGATCCTCACCCTGGAAAGCTCCCCACCCGGCCACCCCTAAGAAACCTTATATAAGCCCCATCTATTGTTCGGTTCCCTGCCATCTTCTCTGGGAGCAGAGGCAGCCACCCCTGGATTCGTCCCTTGAAACCCTAGATTCATCCCTCCCAAGTAATCTCTCTTATGAGATTTGCTGCCTGGTGCCTCTCATTGGAAGAAGCAAAGAAGTGAATAAGGAAAAAAATCAAAGTGGAGCGCCTTGGCTCAGCTGTGCATACCCCACCCTGAGAGCTGAAGCAGAGTTGTTACACTGTAGCGCTCCAGTCCAGCGGGGAATATCCTTCCTCCGTGTGGCCATACCTCTGCTGAGGAGGCTTCTGCTCGGAGCCCTGTGATTCCTGGGCTCCTGTGCCTCAGGATACCCTTCCACTGGGACACTGTCCCACCTCAGCTGTGTGGATCCTGGGCTCCTGAGTCCAAGGCTGCCTTGGCATCTAGCAGGAACAACAACATGGAGAGTAAAAGGAAAAGACATGAGGTTTAGAAACATGGGGACAGTTTATACCACAAGAAAGTACCTTGAGCTTTCTGGAAACCTTGATCTCGTCCAGCACTCACAGTAAGGTCCCAGACACTGAGTATCTGCCAGTCAGCATGGCAGAATTTGAAACAGCTATTTTAAGGGAACCCACTTAGCTTGGAGAAAACAGAACTGTTTCATGAATCTAACAGAAAAAGTCAGTGAAGACATGAAAGCAATAATAAAAAAAAAGGAATGTAAATTCTTGAGCTGAAAATTTTCTCAGTGAATTTAAGAATGCCCTCTATGCTATATATATATAAGATAAAGCAAACATGAGAATTAGTGCAGACTTTGAAAATACACAGTTGAAGAAAAAACTGAAAAGGTCTGAAGGAAGCTTATGGGAAAGGGAAACACTATCCAAGAAGCAAATACTGAGGTTATCGGGGTTTAGGACTGACTTGAGGATTCCCAAGGGCTAGTAAGCATTTCCAAAGAAATGATACAAAAAACAAAACAACAACAAAACCACACAGACGGTTATACATATCCAAGTTGAGGATGGTCAAAGGTCACCAGCCAGTTTCAACTCAGTTAAGTCTGTCCTAAGCCATCTTATAATCGAGCTCTCATGGGTGAAAAATATGGAGAAAGACTTCAAGGCTTCAACAGAAAAAAGGCAGCCTGTGACCACACCCTCAGGAGAAATGTCATGAGCAGAGATCGTTTTCAAAGAACTGTAAAAATCAGCCAAAAGCATTGTATTTTTTAAAAGAAGGAGAAACAGAGACTTCCCCAGTAAATATGAAAGCTGAGAAAGCATGCCTCTATTCTATCTTCTCCCCAGCACCACTGAAGGATGACTGTGAACAAAAAAGGGCAGACATTAGTGTATAAGGAGATAGCACAGGAAAGAGTATGCAGAGAACTAACACCCACTAAGAAAAACTGTAAGAGAAGGAGAGAAACACTATTAGAAAACCGAGTTACGACATAAGGTTGATTGTAATACCTTTACTGTCAATAATTACCTTAAACATAAATGGATCAAATTCTCCTATTAAAAAACATAGAATGACTAAGTGTATAAATAATAACACCCAACTATATGTTACAAAAAACTTTCTGGACCTTTACAGATGTATATAACGTGAAAGTAAAGAAAGAATGATTATCTATTAATATCAATAAAATAGACTGTATGTCTAAAGAGTAAAAATAGATAAGAGGTTGCAATATAATAACAAAGTTACCAATTTAGCAAGAAATAGCAATTCTAAGCATTTATGAACCCAATATTTGAGGAACTAAATCAAATAGGGCAAAGTAATAACAGACCCAAGGAGATAGATATGCGCCATACTAAAACATCTAAGAATCTTAACACACCCTTTTGACAATGACAGATTATCTAGACAGACAGGCCACAAAGAAAGAGCAGAGTGAAATTTCATCTTACACAAGAGAGACCTTAAACATGTACAGAACCTTCCATCTGAGAGTTGTCCAGTATACATTCTCCTAATCATCACAGGGAACATTCTACAAGATACATCCATGTAGGGGACAAAACCTAAATCATGTCAAGTATCTTTCCACTTAGAACACGATACAGTTAGAAACAAGCAGTGAAGAAAACACTATAATGAAACCACTGGTTTTTGGATACTCCGTGGATCAAGGAAGAAATAAAAAGGAAGCAATAGAAAATACTCTGTATACCAATGCTATAGAATACAGCTAAGGTTTTTAAAAAGTTTATATGAATCAATGGCTGTATACAAATATAGAAAGTTTTGAAGCAACTAAACTGACAGTTGAACAAACTGAACTCAAAAACTAGTAGGGAGGAAAAAGACATAAATCAGTGAAGCGGGAACTGCAGTCCAAAACATGAGTGAGCTGGAGTATTGGTTATTCAGCAAAGTTAGAGAAGACAGACACTCTCCTTAGCTAGTGTAGCTGAGGGAGAGAAACCTCAGTCACATAGAAGTAGTGGTGAGTGCAGGCACAACAGCACATACAGAAACCTGCAAGATGGTTAGCTGCTACCAGAAACACCTGCATTACAAGTTTCATAATCAGGAGAAACAGAAATTTATAAACACACACCAATAGGGAATCATGAAGATTTGGACAACTCTAACAGAACTGTGTGGTATGAAATCGAAAAAGTAACAAAAACTTTCTTATTGAAGAAAGTTTAGAACTAGGTGGGTGTCAGTGTTGAATGCCTAAGAACAGCTAAAACCGATTCTCCTTATGTTATTCTGAACAATAGATAAAGAGGATAAAATTCCTCCAAATGGTAGACAGCCACTTTCCTCCTTCACGCCAAAACAAGGGTAAGAAGACAACATAAGACAGGTAGTGGTAGCCCACGCCTTTAGTCCCAGCCCTTGGGAAGCAGAGGCAGGCGGATCTCTGTGAGTTCGAGGGCAGTCTGGTCTACAAAGTGGGTCCAGCACAGCAAGGCTACACAGAGAAACCCTGTCTCAAACAATCAAAAGGAAAGAAAAAAAGGACCTATAGAAATTTATAGGTCTGTGTACTCGATGGAAGTTGATGTTAAAATCTACATCCAGAAATCAAATCCAGTAGCCCATTGACAAAACATTCACATTTGAATAGGATTCCCCCAGGAATTCAACAATGGTTCATTAGATTAAAATCAATCAATGTGCTACATCATATCAATAAAAGGAATTTGTCCAAATGTTTCACACATAAAATTTTACAGTCAGTTTGTCCAAGTCAAGATCACTAAGCGGATGTGCCTCTCTGTTTTTAAATAGTTACTAATTCCATGTGCATGGCTGTTTCGTCTGCTTGTATGTATGTGTGTCATGTGTGCTCAGTGCCCTTGGAGGTCAGAAGTGAAGGGCTCTCTAACAGGACACAGCAATTAAAATTCACGTTTGGCTACCCTGGCTAACAGGTCCCTTCAGGATTTAGCAATGCATCCTAACACTTCATCTCCTTAAAAACCCAGCAAAAATGCCTGCTGTTTGCTTTTGCCAACCCAGAGGCAGCCTCATCCCCTGTCCCCCACTTCCAGGGTAACAAATCTCCTTTGCACTGATGATTTGGTGTCTGGGTGTGTTCTGTGCCTACTTTAAGGCTCTCTCAAAAGAACAGAGTGTGGGATCCCCTGGAACTGGAGTTACGGGCAGTTGTGAGCCTCCATGTGGGTGCTGGGACCAAACCTTGATCCCCTACAAGAGTAGCAGGTGCCCTTAACTACTGACCCACCTCTCCAGCTGCCTTCTAATCCATAGGGCTACAGAGGACTATGGAGGAGGGGGACAGTCCACGCTGTTGAGCTGTCCCCAGGTCATTCCTATAACCCCTCACCCACACTCCTGTGAGTCCCCTCTCCGCTCTGTAAGCAACCCCAGTAAACCCACTGGTTTGCTAAGTTGCACCTGAGTACAGTCGGCTCCTTGGTTCAATGCCCGCTCTGAGGCATTTCCTCAGGAAATGTCTCCCATTGTAGATGCATCTCTGGACCCTGAGCTGCAAGAAGGGGAGGAAGGATTCAGCAAGGGGCAGGCTGAGCTACAGTGGGAGTTCCCCAGCAGGCCCAGGATGTCAAGTCTACGTGAGGCAAGGGGTACATAGATGTATCCTGGCAGATGGATGCTTTTCTGTAACCTCAGGCAGAGGCAGTTACTGTGGCTCATAGTGACTGGTGGAGAAGGTCTCTATCAATATGCAAGGGTAACCAAAGCTTGCTGTGGAGGTGGGAACAGAACAGAAGCTTCAGTCCCAAGGGGGAGTCTGAATGCTGAGCTCTGGTTTCTGTGGCAGGAGCTCACCACATACCTCCATCTTTGCCCCACCTTCCATCTTGGCTTTTTAAAAAATTATCATTTATTACAAGTTATTCAATTTGTATCTTGGCTATGGTCCCCCTCTCCTCTCCTTCCCAAGCCCATTCTCCCTCCCTCTTCTCCCCCTATGTCCTTTCCCTAATCCCCTGATAAGGGTAGTCCTCCTCCCCTTCTGTTTGAACCTAACCTATCAGGTCTCATCATCAGGATTGGTTGCATCTTCTTCCTCTGTGGACCAGCAAGGCTGCATCCTCCAGGGCCCCCCAAAGAGCCTGCCACTGAGTTCAGGCCAGAGAGAGTCCGTGGTCCCCTTACTAGGGACTCCTCTTGGAGACTGAGTTTATGGGCTACATCTGAGCCGGGGTTTTAGGTTATTTCCATGCATTGTCCTTGGTTGGGGTATAATTCTCTTCAGGGCCCCTTCTTTCATAAGATTCCCTGCACTCTGCCCAAAGTTTGGCTATGAATCTCAGCCTCTGCTTTAATACCTTGATCAGTAGAGTCTTTCAGAGGTCCTCTGTGATAGGCTTCTGACCTGTTCCCTGTCTTCTCCTGATTCTGTTATCTATTGCATTTGTCCTTGTGAATGAGGATTGAGCTTTGGAAATCAATCTGGCTCTTTCTCAGAAAATTAGGAATAGTGCTACCTCAAGATTCAACTATACCACTTCTAGGCATATATCCAAAAGATTCTCAACTATACAACAAGGACATTTGCTGAACCATGTTTGTAGTGGCTTTATTTGTAATAGCCAGAAGCTGGAAACAACCTAGATGTCTCTAATGGAGGAATGGATACAGAAATTGTGGTATATTTACACAATGAAATGCTACTCAGCTATTAAAAACAAGGAAATCATGAAATTTGCAGGCAAATGATGGGATCTAGAAAAGATCATCTTGAGTGAGGTAACCCAGAAGCAGAAAGACACACATTATTATACTCACTCATAATGGATATTAGACATATTATAGAGTAATCATACTAAAATCTGTACACCTAAAGAAGCTAAACAACGAGGAGGACCCTAAGATGCTCAACCATCTCTGCTTTTGCATACCTAGCTGTATAATATTGTTAGAATAACCTCCTCTCCCATGTATGTGTCTTTAAGATTTTATTTTATCTTTAACTGTGTGTCTCTGTGTGTGGAGATGTGCACATGACTATGGATGATTGTGAAGGCCAGAAGGCAGTGTCGGATACCCTGGGACTGGAGTTGCTGGCGGCTGTGAGCTACCTCATGTGGGTGCTGTGAACTTCATCCAGGTCTTCTGGAAGAGCAGAAAATGCTCTTAATGGCTGAGCTGTCTCTCTCACCCCTTCTCCCATTTTTAAAGGTTCCATGAGTCTCTTATCAAAGAATTCATTCTAAGGAGCTTGGTGAGGGGAATCATGGACACACTGTAGGACAGAGCTGCGAGAACGCAGTGAAGATCTGCTCAGTATCATCAGGCTGATGTGAACTCAGAGTCGACCTTCCCTTAACATGAATGATCCATGGACACGTGCGGGCCCAGTGCTGATCTTAGTAGGCACTGATTGTGTGTGCTTGTTCTTGCCTTCTAGCTCTAACTTGACTAACTTGGTGCATGCTAAGTAACCTGGGCTAGCCTTGAACTCATGATGATTCTCCTGCCTCAGCCTCCTCCGTGCTGAAATAACAGGTGTAAGCCACTGTGATGGCTGCTCTTGGCTATCTGCTTGACTGAATCTGTCATTAACTAAAGGCTCAGATATTGGCTACACCTGTAAAGGTTATTTGACGTGGGCAGACCTGCCGTAAACATGGGCTGCAGCTTCTGAAAACAAAAGCCTTGCTTTTGTCTTGTGCTTCAGTGTGCTCCTGGCGAGTTTCTTCACTCTGTAGCTGCTTCCGCCTCTGCCGCCACACTCCTTTGCTGACAGCAGAACCCAGCTGCTTCCGGCCTCTGACTGCAGATCAGTGGCACCCCGGGAAAACCTTCAGTGTCAGTTTGGGCCGGCTGAGCCCTCCTGTTTGTGGCCTGCAAAACTTTCGGATTCTCAGCCTCAAAGGGATGAAGACAGCCATTGTCAGACCCAGTCAACAATGTAAGGCTGCCTAGTAAATTCCCTTTAACTGTGTTCTGTGGGCTCTGTTCCCTTAGAGACCCCGGCTGCTGCGGCCACCATGCTCAGCCTAAATCCTTTTCCAATGAGAACTTCAGGTGTGGACTATACATGGGAGAAAGATGTTGATTAAGCTCTATGGGTGAAGAAGAAGTTAACTGAGGTCTCGAAGTCATATAGACTGACGGGATTAACTTTGGGAAAGTCTGTCCACTTGTTCTACAGGACAAAAGGATGGGCACTGGAGCCACAGAAGCCCGTTTGTGACATCTGTCATTTTCTGCCTCCAGCACCTGTTTCCTTAGGTAAGTCCCTACCCCAATCTGGCTCTCCATCCTTTGTTCCTGAAGCTGTCTGGGTACTTTACCAAAACAAGTGCGGTGGTTATCAAGAGCAGTCCTATAGATGCCTTTATTCAAATACTACCCATTTAATGTTTGCTACAACCAGACACTACTGACTTCCCAGAATGCTAACCAGCCTGCCATAGCAGGTGCGTGTAAAGAAGATGCCTGGGCTTTTCTACAGCTGGGCTATGAGGGCACTAGCCCTGTCACGGAGTGTACCAGGACCCTGATGGAATTCTTAGCTCAGTCATGGCCTCCTCAGGAAAGCAATAGCTTCTTGCTTGGGACAATCTCTTACAACTGGACCAGAGTAAGGCCTCTGCCAAGGCTGGGGCCCAGGGGGATTTGATAACCTTAGTGTCAGCTGTGGTCGGCGTGGGCGGTCCATACAGGTGGGTCCCCTTTCCCTCATTTGGTTCAGGGATGTCCGCTGAGCTCTCTGGAATCCCAAGATGGTCTTACAGAACCCACCTGCATCTCTTTAAGGCACTCTTGTCTGAGATTGATGGGCATTCCACAAATCGCTGGTTTTCAGTTCCCTGCTGCTAAATCACTACAGTCGCCTCGTCAGAGCCAGGGCTCACAGAGGGCACACTTCTGCCACAAGTCCAGCTCCGGGGACTAATAATTCTGGTTTTAGGTCAGTCTGTAAGAAAACCCTCAAGGCCCCCAGCAGACTGTGTTGTAACCGGGCTCTCCCGGGAGCCATTGCGGCGGCCTGCATTCAAGTCTGTGAGTCTCCAAGCACACAAGAAAACAATCCTGAATTAGACGTGTTCTTATAATCTAGGGAAGGCCTTTAAAAAACGTTGGAACAAACAGTGTCCCGAATTGGTTCCGTAATTAAGGTATGCAGATCTGGGCCTGGAAGATCCCTCATGCCGGCTTTCAGGGCCTCTGTAAGCATGAGGATAATTGCAGATAGGAGCAGCAGGCCCGTTAGAGCAGCTTAATCTACAGAAAGCGTCGGGTATTAGGGGCTTCTGGGACGCCGCTTCCACAGTAATGTCTAATCTGCAGATATTACCCCGTATGTGTGCTTTTCCCCATTATGTTATATTTTTCTTAGAGCTGGGGAGCTCGCATTTGGGTACGATTTTGTAGCAGGATGAATAGGTACCCAAAAGATACTTTGATAGCCATGAAAGGTAAAAACATAATGAGAAAACTGCTTAAGATTTCCAGGGTGCAATTCTCGTGACCTGTTAGACTTGCGCGTGGTGGAGAGGTAACAACCCGAGGCCCCGGAGAGGGGCGCCGTTATGATTTGCTCAACCTCAACTGTGGGGCCAGGCACCACTCTAGCTCCTTTATCTAACTCCCTGTAAGTCAGAAGATTAGCAGGTTCAACATCCACCATGAGCATGGCAGTTTCATCTTCCCCAAGGACTTTGGTGGGGAAGAGATTAAAAATGAGACTGTGGCTCAGACAAAAGTCACGAGGATGGCCTTCTAGCCAGTCAAGCTGTAGCCTGCCAGATAAAAGTATCTCACCCTGATTCATGATAAGTATGCCTTCAATAAGTAATAATTTGAGGGCTGGGAGACGTTCAGTTGGTCAAGTGCTTGTCTCACAAGCAGGAGGACCTGAGTGTGGCTCCCCAGCACCCCCACACAAAGCAGGGCATGCGTGTCTGTAACCAGTGCTGGGAGGCAGAGGCATGCAGCCTAGCAGAACTAGTGGGCTCCAGGTTCAGAGTGAGACCCTATCCCCAAAGATAAGGTAACGGGGGCACTCAGGGGCCTGTCAGAAAAAGCCAGGCAAGCGGAGTTTGATCCCTGGAAGCCACATAAATATGGAGGGAGAGAACTGGCATGCACACATCATGTGCATGCAATAACACATGAAGGTGGAAGGGGAGAACTGACTCACACAAAATCATGCACATACAATAACAATATTAAATAAACTAGTTCAATTGAGAAAGACGTTTGGCATTGACCTCTGGCTTCCACATATATGTTCACATTCATGTATTTGTGTCTGCACCTGTAGATGCACACAGCCACACAAGTACATGTACACATCTGGAAGTCATGTCTCTATCTATCTCTATCTCTCCCTCTCCCTCTCTCTCTCACACAGAAATAGTTATTCTCAAACATCTGACATATAATGCCAAATTGCCATAAGTAGTGGCAGAATTGCTAGGGAGAGAATCCAAGGTCCTTGCCACTTTAAGTGGGAAAGGGAGCAGGGCTGTTACTGTTTTGCTAGCGTCTGCCCATGTTCAAGCCCACCCTCCCCAATACGCTTTTCGGTTTTATTATCTAGCCTCTCTCTTAATGGACCACTTACAAAGACTTGGCTTCAGAACCCTTCTTCTAGCGTGTTGTGATATTTACCAAGCCATCGCTTTTAACACACTGTGCAAAGGGCTCAGCAAAACAAAGGACATCATAATTTATTGTTTTGAGATTATTGATTCAATAAATTAACAATAATTTCCACGGAGGGTAGGAACCCTGGTGCCATAAAAGTTTGTTTATTCCTAGTTTAACCAGCATTGATTAGCGTATTCAGCTTGTTCGAGCGCGCTGCAATCAGGCTTTATAGGTGAATTGCTCTCCACCGCCCAGGAGACAGTAAAATAAACATTCAACCAGAAGTGACAATGGCCCCTTTAAAAACCAGAAACCGCTTTTTTATTTTCTCCCCCTTCAAAAGAGCAGGGATAGTTCAGATAATGCTTTTAGTACTTGCTGTGTGTACATTAGATCCTGCTCCCTAAAAACACTCCAAGGACACAAGTTTTAAGAGAGTCTTGCAATTGTTAGCAAACAGTGGCTATTTATTCACAAGGACTAAATAAACACATTTTTGGGGGAGACTGGGCTTTAAAATGTCATTCTAAGTTGCATTTCTGAGCAAGTTGAGTTCAGTTATTTTTTTTTTCTTTTTTCCACATTTCAGAACTTTTGTCCCTGCAGTAGAGGATAGATTCTCAAGGAGGATGGATTGCAAGGCTGTTTATAACCTGGATAAACAGAGATAGCTTTTCTATTCACAGCCACAGGCCTGGAAACAGAACAATGGGCATGGTAGACAAACCCTTGTAGTTCTGAGGGAACAGACTTGATGAGGTGGGCTTTCCTACCTGTCTGTGACAGCCAAGTGACATGTCTGACTCATTTGCTCTTAGGTGTAATGCTGTGTTCTCCAAGGCCATTTTTCTCTTTTCTGCCACTACAAAATCTCCATGTTGAACTGTGATTGAGAATCGGGCATCTGGGTAATTAATAAGACGAAATGAAATGAAAGTGCAAAGCTCTCAGTAACCAAAGGCTTCCGATGCGCACAGGCTTTCGAGGATTGCTGGTGTTTAACTGTGTCTCATAATGCAACTCAGGAATTTGGAGTTGTCAGATTAACTGCAGTATTTACTGGTCTGTTTGATTAGGTGAGCATAATTTATATTCCCTCCTGGAGACCTAAATAGCAACCATTTCCTACCAAAACAGAGCAGAGAACAAAGGCCCCATTCACAGGGCACTGGGCATTGCTCTGTGGGGCTTTGCACCACAGACACCATGGTTACCAAGCACCTTCCTCTGAAACCTGCAGCTAATTTTGTTTTGTTTCAGTGCACATGGAACAGGCACACACGCAATCTCACTGTATACCGTATGAATATACTCCATCAACGTAACATGGAGCAGGGTTCTACTTTTAATTTATTTATTTATTTGCGTTCTCTCTAGCGATCTAGTGAAAAATGTCTGTGGTCATTTCTGAAGGGAAAGCAATGTTCATGGATGTTGCCGGGTCTCCTGACTGTAACTACTTGTAAACACCCTCAGGTCTGATGGTCGCTGTTTTGAGCCGCTCCACGGGATGGTCTCCACCGGGGACAAGACAGTCAGGATGTTTCCCCCCCCACTCGCTAGTATGATAACTTATATTTTAAAATCAATCAATTAATAATTAACCAGGGGCTATGCCTTCCTGCCTGTTCACATGAAGAGGCCAGAAGGCAGTCTCAGCGGCTGCTTGTCAGGGGCTAGCTGTCTCTCGTGCTTTGCAGACAGGGTCTCTCACTGGTCTGGAGCTTGCCAAGTAGGCTGCACTGGCCAGCCCGTGAGCACCAGAGGTCTGTTTGCCCTGGTGCTGGGATTACAGGTGTGTGCCATCTTGCTTGCCTTTTAAAAAAATGTGTGTCTGAGTATAGCATCTGTCCTGGATAATTCTGATGATGACATAAGCTAGAGTTGTAGAGAGGAAGGACCCTCAACCGAGAAAATGCTTTCATAAGATCAGGCTGTGGGCAAGTAATGGTTGTTGTGGAAGAGCCCAGCCCATTGTGGGTGGGGCTACCCCTCGCTTGGTGGTCTTGGGTTCTAGAAGAAAGCGGACTGAGCAAACCACAGGGAGTAAGCACCCCTCTATGGCCTCTGCATCAGCTTCTGCTTCCAGGTTCCTGCCATGCTTGAGCGCCTGCCCTGACTTCCTTTGACTGGCGGAAGTGAAATAAACCCTATCCTCCCCAGCTTACTTTGGGTAACCCCAGCTAAGACATATCCTAGGTCCCCATGTGGAGAGGGTGAAAGGACAGCTTCTTGGAGAAGATGCTTATTCCTAGAGTCAGGCTGGGCCAGGAATTCCAGATACAATGGTAACATGAACAAAAGGCTGAGAAAAACAGCTGTTTCTTTCCACCACCCCACAACCCCACCCAACAGCCCTTGCTGTGGAAGCTCCAGTCTTGGAGCCATTAGTACAGGTTCAGGCTGAAATAAGGCAAAGAGGAAGGACGCAGCTGCCTCCCCAGGGCTGCTCCTGTATCAGCCTAAGTAGTTTGCTCTTTATCCTGTGCTCCTGAGACCCCAAGCTTTGAGGGAAAGGTCCCCTAAAGTGTCACCATCTGCAAAAAGCACACTGTCCAGTGACTGAAGGGTCAGTCTCACTGCCCAGTGACTGACGGGTTGACCTCACTGCCCAGGGATTGACAGGTTGACTTCACTGCCTCGCGACTGGTGGGTCGGTTGGGCATTCAGGATCCTGGAACACATCTCTGAATATACCCTTTCCACCTTCCTTCAGTTTATCTGTTGTCCTGTTTGAATTTACCAGAAATTCCCTCAAGAGTTCACTCTTCTTGGAAACAACTCAGTGTGTAGTTTGTTGAGAGACGTCACTTGTCACCCTGTCCTTCCACACACATCTGTCATGTAGGAGTTTTCAGAAGTTGAATGTGACAACCTTGGCCCGTGAACATCAGGAGAGCTGTGGCCTTGGGAGTTTTTCCAAGTGTGGTGGGCACCGTGAAAAATTACACACTGAAAGTTTGCACAGTGAGGTCAGCGCACTCCAGCCTCCCACTCAGGCTGCCCTCTCTGGCAGCCTTTTCCTCTGTGAGTGGCTTCAGAAGATTTGTGGACAGATCACAAGCTTATGTTTACACATGCCAGAAAAGCAGACCAGCACTCCTGATGCTCAGACTGATGGCGGCCTCTAGTAGGTGGCTGGTAGCACTGTTAGGCAACTCTTCAGGACTCCAAGATGTCAGTTGTTTTGCTGTGTTTTAGTTTTTAGAGACAAGGTCTCTGGCACCCAAACTCATCCCCCCGCAACCTTGGCCTCTGGGTGTTGCAGCGTGTACCCCACCATCTGGTCTTAACCCACACTTGCAACTCTCCAGTCATTATTCCTCAATGGAGCAGATGGGAAGTCCTCACATTAGGTAAGCCTGGAACTTGAGTTAACTCTCTCTCTTGTTTTAAACACCCCGGGGAAAAGAGTCATCTGAGTGTCCGAGGCTGGCAGAGTTCAACCTGTCCCTTAGGAATTCTGATTATGGAGGCTGTCAGGGGCTCAGGACCTGTTTGTGGCAAAAGCTCAGGTGCTTCTGCGCTTCGGGGAACTCTGGGTTCCCTGAACAAGGTCGACACATTGAGTGGCAGGGCACTGAGATCCATTGAGCACCAACAAGTGAACTATTAGGGCTCACACTTTCTATCTCTTTCCAAGCCACATTAGTACAAGGACTGAAAACAACATAAAAAGTAGCCAAGGGCTGGCAAGATGGCTCAGCTGGTAAAGGCGCTTGCTGCTAAGCCTGACAACCTGAGTTCTATCCCGGAAACTACATGGTGGAAGAAGAACTCTCTCAAAAGTTGTCCTTTGACTTCCATGTGCCTGCTGTGGTGCATGTGTGACTCCCACACCTCCGAGTGTACATGTGCACACGTACACACACACACACACCAACATGTGGCTAACAAATGAAATCAATGGTATTTTTGCAGATGTTTTTGTGTCATTTTGCTTTGTTTTGTCTTATTGATTTTTGCTTATTTTCATTTCTGTTTGTGGTTTTTAAAATATATTTCTTTTTGTTTTTGTGATAGAGCAGAAAGTTGGGGGTAGGAAGACAGGGAGGGTCTGGAAGAAAGTGGAGGAGGGGAATTTGCTGAAAATATATTGCATATTTTTTTCAATTAAAAACACTTTTGTTGTTGTTTTTTTGTTTGTTTGTTTTGAGACAGAGTTTCTCTGGCTATCCTGGAACTTGCTCTGTAGACCAGGCTGCCCTCAAATTCACAGAGATATGTCTGCCTCTGCCTCCCAAGTGGAGGGATAAAAGGGGTGCACCACCACTACCCCACAATTGAAAACATTTTTAAAGAGCAGGCACACTGGAGTTTTGAATTGGGCTGTAGTTCTGTGTTCCCGGGGAAGCCAACAGGGCACCAAGGCAGAAGTGCAGGTCCCTCTGCCAGAAGGTCCCAGTGCCTTCTGTCTGGCAGAAAAGGATGAAGTGTGGCATCCCAAGTGAGCTCAGAAAGAAAACTGTGTCACAAGGTCTCTGGTCCAGCCAGGAGTTCTGGAAAAAGAGATTTTCCTCTGAAATAAGTGTTACTGTTCTTTTAGCTGGCTGTGGCGGTGGGGAGCCCGTCCTGACGCTGGAGAGTTGGGTGACTCCTGGCTGGTAGCAGAGTCCAGGCATCCAGCGATGAACTCTTCAGGGAGAGGAAAGGCTCTCCTTTCCTCAGTGTTCCAGCTCAGAGTAAACAGCCAGTCTCAGAGTGCTTCGGTAAAGGAGATAGTGCGCAGCTTTCTTTTTTATTTTAATTTTATTTTTATTAATTACAGTTTATTCACTTTGTATCCCAGCTGTAGCCCCTTCCCTACCCCCTCCCAATTCCACCCTCCCTCCCTAATCTCCTCCCATGCCCCTCCCTAAGTCCATTGACACTGGAGGTCCTCCTCCCCTTCATCTGACCCTCACCTATCAGGTCTCATTGTCTACCTTGTGGCCTGGCAAGGCTGCTTTCCCCTCAGGAAGAGGTGATCAAAAAGCCAGCCACTGAGTTCATGTCAGAGACAGTCCCTGTTCCCAATACTGGGGAATCCCACTTGGACACTGAGCTGCCATGGGCTACATCTGTGCAGGAGTTCGAGGTTATCTCCATTTATGGTCCTTGTTTGGAGTATCAGTCTCACAAAAGACCCCTGTGCCCAGATGTTTTTGATTCTGTTGCTCTCCTTGTGGAGCTCCTGTCCCCTCCAGGTCTTTCTATCTCCCCCTTCTTTCAAAACATTCCTTGCATTCTGCCCAAAGTTTGGCTATGAGTCTCAGCATCTGCTTCAATACCCTGCTAGGTAGAGTCTTTCAGAGGCCCTCTGTGGTAGGTTCCTGTCCTGTTCCCTGTTTTCTCCCTTTTCTGATGTCTGTCCCGTTTGCCTTTCTGACTGAAGATTGAGTGTCTTACCCAGGGTCCTCCTTCTTGATTAGCTTCCTTAGGTGTACAGATTTTAGTATGATTAGCCTATATTATATGTCTAATATCCACTTATAAGTGAGCATATATCATGTGTGTCTTTCTGCTTCTAGGATACCTCACTCAGGATGATCTTTTCTAGTTCCCACCATTTGCCTGCAAATTTCATGATATCCTTGTTTTTAATTGCTAAGTAGTATTCCATTGTGTAAATGTACCACAATTTCTGTATCCATTCCTCAACTGAGGGACATCCAGCTTCTGGCTTATTACAAATCTGCTATGAGCATGACTGAGCAAATGTCCTTGTTGTATAGTTGAACATCTTTTGGATATATGCCCAGGACTGGATCTTGAGGAAGCGCTATTGCTAGTTGTCTGAGAAAGCGCCAGATTGATTTCCAGAGTGGTTGTACCAGTTTACATTCCCACCAGCAATGGAGTAGGGTTCCTCTTTGTCCACATCCTCTCCAACATGTGTTGTCCCTTGAATTTTTGAACTTAGCCATTCTGATGTAAGGTGAAATCTCAGAGTTTTGATTTTCATCTCCCTGATGAATAAGGATGTTGAGCATTTCTTTGCTTCTTACCATTCGATGTTCCTCTATCGAGAATTCTCCGTTTAGCTCTGTACCCCATTTTTTAGTGCTCAGTTTTATTTCATTTGAAACAGAGACTTCCAAACCTTGGGCAGTGGGGAGGGGCTTTGAGGATAAATGCATCTCATTGGCTGGGACTTGGGACACCAGCAAAGCTCTGTATAAATGGGGAAAGATAACAGACTCCTGAGACTGATCACCTGTAGGCCCTGGGGTTTGTGTTACATGCTTCTGAGGAAGATACAGAAACAGGAGAGGGCTTTGTCTCGTACCTTCCGTTCTGGGAATAAGCTTTCAATATTTCTGGGGTTGAACATGTTCCATCTCAGTAACCCCTTGCCAGTTTCCTGGAGGCATGGTGATCCACGCCACCCAGTGATCTGGAAATCACTTTGCTAACATAAGCACTAGCCATTACACAGCAGTGGAAAAGCTGTGGGTGAGTTCTAAGATCCCTTTCACTATAAAGTGAAATAAGTCTGGTATTGATTCTTAACTGAAAAAAAATAAATCCACTGTTTCTCCTGAATAACCTTTATTCCCTGCTTGCGACAGGAAGGTGATTATCTGGGTCTCCAGCATCTCCCTCCACACAGCACTAAAATGTGAAATTCAGGTGAGGTATAAGCACTTTTTCTGGGGCTAGAGAGATGGCTCAGTGGTTGAGCATGTATACTGTTCTTCCAGAGGATCTTAGTTCGGTTCTCAGCACCCACATTGGGCAGCTCACAAACGCCTGTAACTCCAGCTCCAGGAGATCTGATACTCTTGTCCCTGACATAACCAGTGCTCACATGAACAAACCTGCCCACCCATGCAGGCTCACACACAGAGATAAACATGAAATAAATCTCTAAGAAATATTTTTCCAATAGTTCACTGGACTTCCCCAAAGCCTCACTTTTCTTCTTCTTCTTGTTCCTGTTCTTGTTGTTCTTCTTTTTGTTCTTGTTCTTTCTTTCTTTCTTTCTTTCTTTCTTTCTTTCTTTCTTTCTTTCTTTCTTTCTTCCTTCCTTCCTTCCTTCCTTCCTTCCTTCCTTCCTTCCTTCCTTCCTTTCTTTCTTTCTTTCTTTCTTTCCTTTTTCTTCTTCTTCTGCATCTTCTTCCTTTATATGGGTATGGATATTTTGATTGAATCTATGTATGTGCACCACATGTGTGCATTGCCCTTGGGGGTCAGAGAGGTCATCATAGCTCCTGGACTTGGGATTACCCATGTTTGTGAGCCGACACGTGGTGCTGGAAATTGAACCCAGGTCCTCTGCAAGAGCCATAAGTACTTTTATGTGCTAAGCCATCTTTTCAGGTCCCAAAGCCTAAGCTGGGAGCAGCTATGTTCTTAGCACTCTGGGGTGAGGCAGAAGAAGAGTTCTCTAAGCTCTGACCAGGAACCAATCTTCTGCACATCCCTAACTTGAGAGTTCAAGGCCTCTGGATACCACGTGGGGGTGCTTTGTAATACTGGAAACAGTGAGTGTAGCCAAGTCGGCTAACCTGTGCAATTGTCCTGAGTCGGAGCACGGCCCAGGAATGGAGTCATGAGAGGGAATTCTGAGCCCTTATGAGAAAACTCTAAGAAAACAAGAGTCATTTGTTCTTGGAATGTGCTTTCATGTCCCACCCAGGTGGACTGGAGTGAGTTCCCTTCATATTATCCCTTGCTGTGGGCTATTATTCGTTTATAGCACTCCATGGAAACGCTTGTTTTGGCATATGCCACTTCTTGTGATTCTACACAACCTGAACTCTTGAGAACTTAGTAGAGTGAGCCTTCTTAACCCTTGGAGTACAAACTGTCTGCTGCTCTGGATAAAGTTGGCTATTGCAGACTTTAGTCCACCTCATTTTTAGGCTCTCTTCTCTCAGGTCGCATCCCCTGTAGAATAGTAAACAATCCTGGATGGGGGATGGGATTGCTTGGAAACATAGGATATGAGCGTCTAAAATTCTCAAACAATAAAGAAAACCTTTGCATCTTTCCCGAACATGGCAGTCCTATGCTAGATGCCTGCCACATGCTAGACAGTGATGAAAGGCTCCGTTGGAAGCCTGCATTGTGTGCTCTGTGCCGAGGCATCAGGGATTATTACACATTTCATAAAGAATGCAGAGTATGTGGATAGATAGAAATGGGAGAGAAGGCAGGTACACACAGATAAGGTATGTAGAAACTTTCAGCGTAAGGCCCTGTCGTCACGCAGGATTCATGAGTGGGATGTAGGCCTCCAAGTGCTGTAAGAGGGACCTGGATGGGAATGTTCTCAATGATCATGCTCTGCACAAGGCTGCTCATGAGTGGACACTGCGGTCTGCCAGTCCCAGAACCTTATTATTAAGCCACTCAACACATATCTAGAGCCCATAATTTCAATCTTGACTTCTTGTGATGGATGGATGATTCACATCAACAATAGGAATGCCACTCAGCATGCACTTGATTTCACCTGCCCTGATACCAGGAGTGGGAAGATATGACATGCTTCTCAAAGCAAACAGGCTTCTTTCCACAGTGGACAGAGAATGTTGCTGGGCAGAGGAAACACAGAATCCTGTTTTCATAAACAGAGACGGATGCCTTCCGAGGAGTCCCACTCATGCTTCCGTGGCTATCAGAGCCTGGGCGGACACACACACTGCTCCAACCCTCTTATTTAGGTCATAGTTTCCACCCTGGATGACTTCATCCCTACGAAAACAGAATTAATAGAATTCCAGGGTAGATTGAGCGTAGGAAATTTGAATGATAGGAAATTCGAAGACATATTGGGCTCAGCACATGAAATAATTGTGACATGGGACTGGGAAAAATCACGCTTCTGTGGCAAGTTCCTCTTGGGTGGCATTTGATAAAAAGTTTTGCCCCAGCTCTCCCGGAGGGTGAGAGGGAAACCCTGTCATTTGGGGTGGGATGTAAATTCCACATGGTGCTTGTTGTTGAAAATATATGTATGTAAGGAGCTGGGTTGGAAGCACGCCTTGGGTTCTCCGTCTACCAGCCTTGCTGTCTACTCCTACTGGGTCAGCTTCATTGCTTTTTGGCTGTTGGTGTGTGTGAGGGGCCGCACTCACATTCGCCATTACAAGATGGCGATCCTGTGTCCCAAACCAATAAACAAGAAAGCTGCACATGTGCGAAGGAAATTTCCACTCATTGTGCTCTGCCTCTCCCGTGGCATCACCCCGCCTGATGAGTTGCAGCCAATCAGAGGCTGACACATCCTAAGCGGAGGATAGTTTTCTATATAAGGGCTGGGTTTCTACCGCTCGGGGTCTCCGTCTCTACTCGTTGTAAGCTTATGCTCTCCCTCTCAAGATGCATTAAAGCTTTACTGCAGAAGGATCCTGTGTGTGCCGCGTCGTCCTTGCTGGCGAGACGGTAACGCACGCAACAGGTGTGGTGTTATGCTGACGTGACATAGAGGGTGGTCTAAAGCTTGGAGAGAATACAGTCTGAGACATTAGGACTAGCTTCATTCCTTCCAAAGAGTGCCTGACGTTATCTGTGAGAGCACACTCCATGGTCATCTGAGAATGTGCTACCCTGCTTGGATTGCTTGTGGTCATAGAAGCTGGGGTTGGTTAGTTGGTTTACAGAGAAACCATTCACTAGGGACAAAGTCATGGTAGTCAAAAGAAGGCAGTGTCAGAAGACTAGGAGTTTGCAGAACTAACTTTTGGCTGCTTTTGACTTTTGTACAGCTTCTTGTGTGCAGTGGTTTCCAGAACAGAGAAACAAGAACACAGTCCTTCCTGCAGAGGGTGTGCCACACAGATGCCTCCTGGTGAGGCATCTGTGAGAGTTTGGTATCTTCATTCTGTTGAGCTCTCTTTACAATCATATTTGTGGTGTTCAATGGCCTCAGTGTCGAGATTTGCATGCCGTTTTAAAAGAGCGCAATGAGTGAACCTTCCCTCTGGGGCGATTAGGGCTGGAAAAATGGAGGCTCTGAGAGAGGCTGAACGCGAATGCAGGTGAGCCAGTACAATTTAATCACATAATATATCTTGTAACGATCTCTGGGAATTCATGTTGGCTTTGAATCTGCCCACCAGATAGGCAGTAAGGATGGGGCAGGGGCTGGCAGAGCTTTCTGCTAGCTAGCGCCTAGAGTGTGCGCACCGAATCAACAAAGGAGACACAGCAGCTGCTCGGAAGAGTTCCAGGAAGAGTGAGGTACAGGTGGGAGTTTTTAAATCTTGACACACTGATAAGATTTCAGCAAGGCTTCAAAGCTGGTTATAAAAAGAATAAAATGGTGACCTACATTGCCAGTATTTCTTTGAAACCTCTAATCTGTTGCTGAAACAAAGTAAATCCAGCCCTCTTTTGCAAACTTGAGTAAACACATTCCTCAGGGCCATCAAAGATTATGTTACAGCTCGAAGGCCTGCCTCTGCGACTTGAGAGTCCTCCATGAGTATTATGTGAACATCTGTGGCTACAGTGTATCTTTCAAGGAGCCACCCAAACCAAGTACTTCTAGCAATCTCCAGACTTTCACTATGTGACAAAGCACAGTCCTGAGCTCAGGCATGTCACTCAGAGCCTTTTTTGGGGGCGGGGTGAATGGCAGATCAGTAGCTTGCTCTTCTGGGGGCACCTGTTTATGGAAGGGCTTTGGAGTATCAGAAAAATAAGCATTGCACAAACAAGTGAGGAAGCTCAATGAACAGTTCTTGAGCCTTGGCAATGAGCCTTGTCTACGGAGAGGCAGAGAGCAGAGGCTTGCACTGCCATGCAGTCTGTTAGAGGCTTGCATCCCTAGGCAGTCTGTTAGAGGCTTGCATCCCCAGGCAGTGGCAGTCACAGAGCCTGAGAGCCGAGCTGGAGTACAGGGTGTCTGGGTGACCCTTGAGGTTATGGAGATGAAAGAACTGCAGGGAAGAGAGCCCTCCCTTGTCTCTGATTTGCAGTTCCTCTTACAGTCTGAATGTTTTGAGCAGGAAGGAGATTCCACATTGTGTGTGTGTCTGTGTATGTATGTGTACGTGTGCATGCTGTGAGGGCAGGAATACACATAAACATTGAGCCACCTCCCTAGTCCGTCCCTCTATGGCACCCCTAAAACTGGGAATTCTATTGAAAGTAGGTCAGTAATGGGAACAAGGTGCTGTCTCTGTCTTTCTCTGGAATTAATAATTTCTGAATCTGTCTTGAGCATGAGGCTGAAGACCCAGAAAAAAATCTCATGATGCCATGTAACCCAGAAAGGAGCCAGCTGACAGAATTCCCTTGTTGTGGGAGGTCAGTAGTGTGTGTGTATGCTGGTATGGGTGTTAGTCTGTCTTTAAGGCCAGAGGTCAACCTCTGCTCTCTTGCCTGAGAAGCTGCCTCAATGAACATCTTCCATGTTATTTTGAGGTAGGAACACTCAGTGGCCTGGAGCACTGGTTTGGTGATGCTGGAGAGTGGACCCCATCTGCCTGTCTCTTTATCCCTGGTACTGGGATTACAGTGGCCATAGCACAGCTTTTCAATATGGTTCCTAGGGATCAAGCCCAGGTTCTAATGTGTGTACTTCAAGTGCTTTTACCAAGCGAGCAACCTGCTTTTGCTGTCAGTGCCTTCAACAGAACGGATATGAACTGTCTACATAGTGTATGGTGATCTGCTTTCTTTAGAATCTAGTGATTTAAATGTAAAAAGATTTCATAGAAACTTATAGAAGAATGTTTGACCCAATACCTAGGTGCTGTAGTCCAGTCAAATTAGCCCTGAAAATTAACCAGTGTGCAGTGAGTAAAAGCAGGGTAAGGGTTGGGGTGGGTGATTTCCCCAGGGATGCTGACTTCTGAGAAACTTACAGCACACAGGACGCGGGGAAACACATCTTGTCCCTTTTTACTGGTAATGAGAAGTCTTCTGAGAACCACTTAGAGCAGATTTTGTACCCCAAAGAAAACAGTGTCATGGGAAGAAAGCAGGCAGGCTGGAAATCCATATCAGGAGATGGTCATCTATCTATTCTTGTAGAAAATATGAATATGTCCATATTACTTAATGGGGCCAGTTAAATGAAAAATTTAAAGAAACATTCAAAATACGGTCTCTATAAAAACCTGTGTGCAGACTCTCAGGAGGTAGGAGGAAGGATCAGAGGCTCATGGTCCCCGAGTCACATAGCAAGTTCACTGTCAGCCTAGGCTAAATGAGACAAAACATAAATACTCAAAACATAGCCCCAAACACAAAACCTATTTAGGTCCTACTATCCTGGGGCCCATTGCCACTTCCTGATCAATTGTTCCCCTTAGGGAGATGGGTGTGGCTTTGAATGCGTTCTCTGTGTGATAAAGACAGGCTTGGGTGAGGGGAGTGAGGACTGTGGAGCAAGACTCACAGGTGGAAAATGCAGAGTCAACATATGTGAGTGCTCTCTGGATTCTTCAGATGTGGAAAGTTGTCCGCTGTCGCCACTGTCTTGCTTGCAATGAGTGGAACTAACTGAAGCTGATGAACTTTCCCTCTCTCCCTATGTGTGCGTATAATGTGCAAGGGTATGAGCTTAACCGATACTTGCTACCAGTAGATGGTTTTTAGTTGTATTTTTACTTACACATATATGTATGTGTGTGCATGTGGATATGGCCAAGTGTGTATGGGTGCCTTCCGAGGCAACAAGAAAGGGTCATGTCCCCTGGAGGTGGAGTTGCAGGTAGTAGCTACCCAACATAGGCATTGGGAACCAAAGTTGGGTCTTCTGCAAGAGCACTGTGTTCCCTTAACCCAGCTACATATACATGTACACGTAAATATACAGACATATATATATATATATATATATATATATACATGTGTGTGCACGCATATATATACGTACATACATATATATGGATGTGTGTGTTTAATATACCTTGTGATCACTTCTAGGACTATCACAACGTACATTGTAGTCATGCTTTGTGTTGTATGTAAATTAAAGCTTATATTTTTTGTGATGGAGAAACAGCTAACAAGAAAATTTTATAATTAAGTGATGGAACTAAGAAAAGGGACTTAAGATAAAAAACAAACAGGCCTACTTTAAGTAGATATCAGAAAGGAATTTACCAAGATGTTGATATTTAGCTCAAGGGTGAAATGATTCTGACAGAGAAGAGAGCCATCTGAAGCCTTATGTGGCTTAGGGAGAGGACTTAGATCATTAAAAACAAAACAAATCAAACCATTTAAGAGATGGCCCAGCAGTTAAGAGTGTGTGCTACTCTTCCAGAGGATCCAGACTTGGTTCCTAGCACCCACTGTGGTAACTAACAGTCAGCTGTAACTTTAGCTCCAGGGGATCTGATGCCATCTGGCCTCCAATGGTACCCTACAGACACCAGACACCTTGGGCACCCTACAGACAGACACCGTGGATACCCACAGACACTGTAGATACCTTCCAGATATCATGGACACCCTATAGACATGGTGGGCATCCTTCAGACACTGTGGGCACCCTACAGACATAATGGGCACCCTACAGACATCGTGGGCATTCTACAGACACCATGGGCACCCCACATACATCGTGGGCAGCCTACAGACATCACAGGCACCCTACAGACACTGTGAGCACCCTACAGACACCTCGGGCACCCTACAGACATGGTGGGCACCCTACATATATCATGGACACCCTACAGACATCGTGGGTACCCTACAGACACCATGGGTACCCCTAGAGACAGATTCAAGGCAGGGATGGTTTGAGTTGAGACCAGGGAATAATTACAGGAGTTTTGGAGTCTCCTCAATGACCTGTAGAGGACAATACAGTGGGTGACATCAGACAAGGTCCATACTTGGATAAAGTCTTTTTTTTTAATACTGCTTTATGAACATGGCTTGTGCAGGGTTACAATAGAACTGATAGGTTCAGTTGAAGAGAGTCCTTGAAATGAGATGAAGATGGAGTTGTCTGAGGAGGTAACAAAGAGATGCAATGACTTCCAACATATCTAAGTAAGTTTACTTGGAGAAGGCTTTGATTGGACATGTCATTGAGCAGATGCAGGACATAAGGAAGTGTAAGACTTGGGATGACATCTCTGCCTCACTTGAGCAACTGGAGGTGGGTGGATGCCTGCTGTGAAGAAGCCTTTCCTGGGAGGTGGGAACAAGCCCCAGGGGTGACCCAGCATTCCCATTTAGATTTGTTACGTTTAAAATGTCTATCAAATATATAACAAACATAGCAGAAGAACAGTGCATCAGCTAAAGGGAGAAGGCAGAGAGCCATCTATGCAACCTTTCTTTGGAGCAATTCATATATACAGAAGACCAGAGACATGGGGGTGATGGTAGGAGAGATTTGTGGTCTTGTTTGAGAGAGGGTCTCACTACGTAGTCCCCTCTGGCTTGGAACTTACCATGTAGATCAGTAGAACTTACCATGTAGATCATGTAGAGCTGGCCTTGAGCTCAGAGATTTGCTTGTTTCTGCCACCCAAGTGCTGAGGTAAAAGACATGCCACCATGGCCGAAGTGACTTAGCTTTTAATGGTACATTCCAAGATGTACAGTTCTTGCTACCATTGTATCTGGGTGCCTTAGAAAGCAATAGTTATTGGCATGTGTGCATGTGTGTGGAGCTGTCATTCCTAGGTAGTATCTACCTTGCTTCTTGAGACAGGGTCTTTCATTGGCCTGGAAATCACCAAGTCGGCTAGGCTGGCTGACTGGAGAGACCGGGGTCCAGTGTTAGGATTTCAAGTGTACACTGCCATGTCTGATTTTCTTCTTCTTCCTCCTCCTCTTCCTCCTCTACTTCCTCTTCTTTCTCCTCCTTTTCTTCTTCTTTTTAAAATGGGTTTCTGGGGATTAAACTCATCTTGTCATCTTGCAAAGCAAGCATTTTGCTGACGATACTATCATGCTCTGCCTCAACAAAAAGTTTGTTATTTAAGTTTGTTGTTTCCTTTTTTTTTTTTTTTTTTTTAGTTTCTCTGTGTAGCTGTGGCTGTCCTGGAACTCACTTTGTAGATCAGGCTGGCCTTGAACTCAGAGATCCACCCGCCTCTGTCTCCCAAGTGCTGGGATTAAAGGTGTGCGCCACCACTCCTGGCTTTAAGATTTAAAAAAAATCTGTATCTATCTATCTATCTATCTATCTATCTATCTATCTATCTATCTATCTATCTATCTATCTATCTATCTATTTGTGTGCATGTATGTGCACCCATGTCACAGCCTGTGTGTGGAGGTCATAGGACAACCCACTGGAGTTCAGTGCTCTTGTCACGCTTGGTGCCAGGAACTGTTACCCACGGGTCCACATCACCAGCCAACTGCAGGCTTAAGACAGACGTTGGAGTGGGAATCCACAGGGCTGCACTGCAAGGCGGTTTCTGTTATGACTCATATGGAAAAGCCCGTAACAGGCATTATAATACAGTTTCCCTCTCTGACTCTAAGCCAGCCTGAGCACATTGTTCAAGGTTTAATGGAATACCTCAACCCATGGAGCTGCTGAGTGTCATTGAGACAGAGCGGAGCAAGTAATTGAAACCACAGTGTTTCTTGAAAGAAAATGTCAGTGTCCGTTTAATTTCCTGGCTCTCCCGCCTGAATGTAGAATGTCTGGTTGATCTGCCTCAAGAGGCGAAGATCAGCTCCCTCTCACCCTCTATAAAAACCAGTTTGCTACATTATATTATGTATAACACAATGACTTGCACCGTTCAAGACCTCGGGCTGGCATGGCTTCCTGTGCTGATTTAAAAACAGCCCTTCCATACATAAAATTTCTGAGCTCAGCTTCCATCATGGTAATTGTTTTCTCATTGGTTGAAGACTGAGTTTTGAGCCTCCATTTGAACAAAAGGCTGAAGCTTTCACTCCCACGAGCCTTCCTTTTATCTGCCCTAGGGCTGTTTTAAAGAAGTGTAGTGACGCAGTGGAGGAGGCAGGCATGGTGTGGCTTCCCTGTCCCAGGTCCATCCATCCTGTAGATCGCTCTCATCAGTTCCCTGTTCTTGTTGGTCCCCGGGCCTTCTGGGCCTCCTCTGAAAATCTCTGGGCTACCTGGGAAGTGCTCTGCTAAGATTTTCTGCTCTGGGTGACAGCAGACTCCACCAGGCTGCTTCAGTCACCTCCTCGGACCACTGGGAAGCTGTTACTGCCCGCCCGGAGCTTCATACAGCCCCCTTGCCTGAGGTGCCTGGAGAAGGGAGAGGGTAATGTAACAGTTTGCAACCTTAGAAATGGTTTCCATGTTGGAAAATAGGAGTAGTTCACCTGCCCCCTGGGCAGACTGCATTGTCCTGCACTGCAAAGCATGTGTGATTGCTTCAGGAACCATGGCTCTGTTCATTTGTAGAAAATTCCCAGCTTTCTCTGCTTTGTCTCATTCAAAATTGGTTATACAGCCGGAGTGAGAGCTAGGCAGTTAGGAGCGCTTACTGCTCTTCCAGAGGCCCGAGTCCTGTTCAGGGGTTCTATCGCCCCCTTACAGACATCTAGGGCAATGCACACATGGTGCACACAGCAATCATAAAAGATTCACCCATATTCAGAAAAGGCCGCTGCCTGGTGAAGCTTCCCTTCCAACGTCACCTACACACTGGTTGATGGTAAGGCTTTTTTCATCCTGTACTCAGTTACTCCTCTTAAAATGTAACCAGCACTTTCTTACACTCTATGGCTCACGCTGTAGGTATAGTGACCTCTTATTGGTGATGCAGTTTGTCTTAGGGAAAAAAAATCACCCTGGGGTTGGGGTTTGTGTGGAGACTTCCTGTGAGGTTGTCGTCAGTGACCCAAGGCTTGCAAAGCACTGGGTGCTATTGAGTTCATCACCCACGTCGTTTCCTAATGAGGGGACCCTATCAGCTGCAGACTTGTGCGTGAACTTGGAAGATGTGGCTAGCGATGTGACATGGTGGTGGGTTTGGCTAAATCATTTCATGTATAGAGGGAGTCCTCTACAGTTGTTAACACTCACAGAGATGGGTTTGGTTTATACAGGTTTCTTAAATTTTTAATATATATATGTGTGTGTATGTGTGCGTGTGTGTGCATGTATGTGTATGAGTGCATGGGTACCATGTATGTGCAGGGCTCCATGGAGGACAGATGAAGGCATTGAGTTCCCAGGGGCTGGAGTTACAGATGGCCACTAGCTGCCTTGTGGGTGCTGGGAATTAATCCTGGGTCCTCTCAAAGAGCAGCTGGTGCTGTTAATTTCTTTTTGAATTAACTTTTTAGCCAGTGTACAAAACAATGGGTTGAATGGTGAACATTTCCTACAAGCATAGCTTTGTATTTTGCTCATATGTACTGTTAAAACCTTCTCTTGTCTTCTGCTTGCTGGTTCCTGTACCAGCTAGTTTGTGTCAACTCAACACAAGCTAGAGTCAACAGAGAGGAAGGAGCCTCACTTGAGGAAATGTCTCCATGAGATCGAGCTGTAAGGCATTTTCTTAATTAGTGATTGATGGGGGAGGGCCCAGCCCATGGCGGGTGGGACGATCCCATGGTTGGTGGTTCTGGGTTCCTAAGAGAAAGCAGGCTGAGCAAGCCACGGGGAACAAGCCAGTAAGCAGCACGCTCCACAGCTCTGTCTCAGCTCCTGCCTCCCGGTGACAGTCCTGCTTGAGTTCCTGTCCTGACTTCCTTCAGTGATGAACAGTGATGTGGAAGCATAAGCCAAATAAACCCTTTCCTACCAGCTTGCTTTTCAGTCATGGTATTTCACTGTAATAGTAGAAACCCTGACTAGGACAGTCCCTGGCCTGGTTCCAAATACTCCCCATATGCTCACATGCCATATATACTCACATGGAAGCACAATATGTACATAACTATATGTATGAAATTAAATCCATGTTCTCATATGAGAGAAAGCATGATCACTTATGTAGATTAGTCACAGAGCATGCGTCTCACATGCACAAAGTTCTGGCTACAATTCCCGGCACTGCAGAAAATATGACTTATTGCAGTGAGAAGCCATGGTAGCCTGGCAGTGGCCAGTGGCCACAGAAGCGGCACTACCCCATTCCTTCCTCTCTGCATTTGTCCCGGCAGACCCTTCAGGGGTTTCCTCAGAATTCTCGCTGACACAGAGCTGAAGAGCCCAGGTCTTGGGCCGTGTGCCACGTATCTGCTCCTTGAGTTCCCTCTCTACTGACCATGTATGGAGAGCTAACTTGGAAACAACTGTCCATCCAGGGAGCCCTTTGTTCATGTTGCTTGAGGAAGGGAAAGAAAGAAGGGAAAAGATAGCTTGGACCAAGAGCGGGTTGGAAGAGCCCTTTCTTGGATCCTTAGGAAGCACTTGGCCCTGTCCTGACTCTCGTGCCCCTTTTTAAAACTTGTGTCAAAGGCAAAGACTACTGCTGCAGGTGAGCTATCTTTCCTCTTTGTTTGGCCGCTTTTTATTCCTCATGTTTGCTGAGCTTCTGTCACATCCCAGGATAGGAATTCCCTCATGAGCAGTGTGGTTAGGAAGGCGATGAGGACTATTAAATATATCTGAATACAGGTGGCAAATTGCCATGCAGCCCATCTCTGGAGACCACCAAAAGGCCTTCTGTGAGTGAGCTGGAGCCTGCCAATCACCGCCCTCTATTGCAGCCCTCCTCCGTGCCTCCTTTCAACACAGCCCTCCAAGATTAGCTCCTTAGTCCCCCGCATCTAGCCTCCTAGATATATTTCAATATCAGAGAGCAAGCAGCAGAATGATGAGAATTCAAAGGCAATAACACCAAAACAAAAACCCAAACAAACAAAACCCCCACCAGTGCTTGAGGCTCATTTCTTGTGGTCTTCTGGAGCAGAGCTTCCTACACATACTCCCATCATAGGAATTCTGTGCCCCAGTGTTCAACTTCCAGAGGTTAAAATAGTTGCTAGTGCACCCGCTGTTTCTCAAAACCCATGCAAACTGTTTGGTGGCCTTCTGATGTGGGCAGCTAGGAGTCCATGTTTTATCGGCCTTGTGCAGTGGACAAATGCAGATGTTATGTTGAACAGTCCCTCTCCCCCTTATTTATTATTTATTATTCACTTTACAGCCTGATCATAGCCCTCCCCCCACTCTTCAGAAAAGGGGAGCCCCACTGTCCCTAGCACATCAAGTCACATCAAGACTGAGCATACCCGCTTCCCTGGTGGCCTGGAGAGCCAGCCCCACCAGGGGGAAAAGATTGAAAAACAGACAACAGAGTCCATGTCAGACACAGTCCCTGCTCCCTTTACTAGGGAACCCACATGAAGACCACGCTGCCCATAGGCTACATCTGTGTAGGGGCCGTGAACCAGCAATGATGTGGATGGAATGACCCCCTCATTGTCCTCCTAGCTCAGGCAGTCCTCACTCTGGTCCCTTGAGAGCACTCCAGGGCAGCCCCTGCTCCACCATGGGGAAGATAACTAAGAGTTTTGGAGGTGGAGGTGAAGGATTATGCCTGAGGTCACACAGTCCCCTCTGTGAGAAAGCAAACACACAGATAGACAGACAGAGCAGTAGAATTTCCTGGAGTGAAATGTTTTGAATAGCTTCTGTTGAATTTTCCATTTATCAAACCCTGGATTGCCACATGGGAAGCCATGAAAAGCCCCGGGGGAGCAGGGGCGCCATTGCACATTCCGCCTGCCGGGCACTCAGAGCCCAGCATGTTCGCCTCACGGCCTGTGGGTGTCCGGTTGCAAGTTTCCATTTTTGCAGCTGTGGAGACTGACCTTGTCTGTACTTGGCCTCTTGTAAGGTGTGAAGACAAACACCACGGAGATCAAAGTGGATTCCTTATTTGTTTAGAAATTGTTCTCTGAAGGCTGAGAAGACGGTTGTGTTGAGTTGCTGTGGAAGCCTAAGACCCCTGGCGGCTACGTGAGGAGCTGGCCATGGCGGCACATACCAGCACGTGCCTGCAAATCCACCCCCAGGACCCAGTGGTCAGCCAGTCTACAGAGTCAGTCAGCTCCAGTTTTAGGGAGAGACCCTGCCTCAAAAATCAAGGTGGAAAGCGATTAGGCAAGATGCCTGAGGTCAATGTCTGGCCTCTACACATATGTGTGCACATAAGTACATGCACACAACCATATGAACACATACATAACACAACAATACCCACACATTAATTTTTTTTCTAGGAGAATCCCCAGACTTTGGACAGCCAAACAACTGAACAGATGTCTCCAGAAACATCACAAACATGGGCATGTGGAGTGGGGTGGGCATGCAGGCCCAACACACCTTTGCAGTATGTCAGTGATCTCTTCTAAGTGCCAGATGGTTACCAGCAGACAGAGGTGGAAAGGAGGAGGTATGGTGGAAGCAGACAGCTGGACTGCTTGCAGTGGAGACGGCCACACTTGTGCACCGGGAAGAGGTTGGGGCCTTCTCAGTACCATACTTTTCCATTGTTATTAGAGTGACCTAGATGCGGCAACATGCAGCAAGCAAGATGGACAACTTGACAACTCCCCTCAAAACACAGATACTGCTGTGCCCAGTAGATTAACAGAGACATCAGTAGGGCCTCAGACATCTTCCTCTATCCCAGTCCCCATGTTGCCATTCTCTTGACCTCAAATTTTGCATCCAGTCGCAGGCTGTCTTCTGATTTGTGCGTCTGCCTTCCTTGTCTCCACATGGGACCTGTGTGTCTATACAGGACTGCAGTTTATGGCTCATCTTGCACTGTCTCATCTTGTACACAGGCCTTACCTGGGGGCCTTTGTGGCATGGGTGGACTCTCCCATCTGGCCCTGGGAGAAGGTTGCTACGGCCATTTCTGCACGTGCTTCTGGCGGACACCCATGTCCACTGGGATAGTCTCGGGCACAGGCAGATTCCTTCCCTGTTCAGTGTGCTAAGTGGGGCAGCTCTCTTCCTGGAGCCACATCTCTGTGTTGCATTCTATTTGATCTAGACTTCTCCTGAATGTTTTCCTCCCTATTTCCTGAACTAACTTTCTTCCTAAAGCCAAACTGACCTCAGAGCCGAGGAGGATCTGAAATGGAGAGCGCTGGACTCACTCAGGAGCCAAGGACAGGCCGCAGACCCTGCAGATGGGAACTGCTTTCCCCTGGGTCCTCACGGCCCCTGGAGGTCAGACAGTTGTCTTTCGTGCATTCCTGGGAGTATGTGGTGCCTGTGACCAAAAGTGGTGTGCTTTCCAACAAAACTCAAACGCTGAAAAAAGATTTTTTTTTAACGTAGATGAATTTACGTCTGACTCTGAATCTGGCTTATTTTAATAAGCCACTTTTGTGTGCAAAGGAGTGCTGAAACTAGCAAGTTTCACCACACTGATCACTATGGAAACATTTATCTATAAATATAAAGCCCTTTAAAGCTTAGCCTTTTATCTTATAGGAAAAGCCGTGTTTATGGCACTTCTCAGATCCCAGCTTTCATGTAGACATGAGCTATTCTCCTGCCAAACCAGATAACCTCAGTGCTAGGGCCCTGCAAGCTTTGAAAAGAGGAATTTGTGCTGAGACTATTATTTTTTGATAAAATAATAATGCAATAAAAATATTTAAAGATACTCATTCAAGCCTAAACTGTGGTATATTCAGTTCCTTTTGCTGAATTGAATGCTGTGAATGAGTTGTACATCTTCTTTATTTTTCCTAAAATGGACTGTTTTTACATTGCTAGCAAATGTGTATATGGGTGTGTGTGAGCCTGCAGAGCCTTCATATGGGCCAAATGGAAATGATTTGTTTCTCAGCCTCTTTCTTTGCTTTCCTGATGGCCTTTTCTTCTTAAAGAGTCTTGTAAAATCAGATGTGACGATGTGACAGATCTGTTCCACTGCCATTTCTTCTGTTTTTCCTCTTAGTAACACATGCTGATTTGATGCATGGTCTCACGTAGAGCAGACTAGTTTTCAAGCCGCTCTGTAGCTGAGGAGAGTCTTGAACTCCTTCTTCTCTTCTTTCCTCCCAGAAGCTGCGGTCGGTCACAGGTTCGAGTCCTTGGGCCTGCTCTATGCAGTGCCGGGATGGAATCCCGGGCCTCCGGCACGGCAGCAGCACTCCATTGGCCAGCCTCGCTATCACTTCTGGTCTGCTGCTTTCAGTGAGAAGGTGGTCAGTTGTGGAGGCGCACACTTTTAATTCTAGCACCCACAGGCAGAGTTTTGATGAATTTGAGGTCAGCCTGGGCTACACAGTGAGCTCTAGGTCAGCCAAGGCTACACAGTGAGACTCTATCCTCCCATGCCCCCCCCCCCAAAAAAAAGAAGGAAAGAAAACTTTTTATAAGGAGAAAAACAGGACAACAACAATTTGTCGTTGGCTCTGGGCTCTTGGGGCTTTCCTGACTTACCTGTAAGGAGACCAGATCAATGATGGAAACCATGAGCCAGGATCTGTTTTCCTTTCAAGACAGCAAGCACATCTTTTTCTCAATAGGTTAACTTTCACATCATTTTTCCCTATTTGGTTAGAAATTCCAGACATTAAGGGTATTGTCAAGAACACTTTCCCTCCAGATGGGGTTAAGGGTCGAAGCAAAGAACTGTTGTTCTAGCATTGGGAAGGCTGGGGTAGAAAGCTGTTGAGTTCAAGGCTAACCAGGGCTGTGTAATGCATGAGTTCCAGGCTAGCCTGCACTGCCTATTGGGATTCTGTCTCATAAAATTCAGTTAAAATATTAGGCGGCTATAAAACCACAGAACTTTCTTGTTGTTTTAATATAAAACCCTGTTATTGCTGAGTAAAGAAAGCCCATTGCCAATGTATGAAAATTCCATAATGAAGCCTATTAGTTCATGTGAACACTTTGGGGGCTGGAGAGATGGCTCAGGGTTTAGGAGCCTTGGCTGCTCTTCCAGAGAACCTGGGTTTAGTTTCCAGTACCTATGTGGGCATTCAACCCATCTGGAACTGCAGTTCTAGGGGATTTGCTATTTTTTTCTGGCTGCGGGCACCATGTACATGAGTGGTACACAGATATACATGCAGGCCAAACCCCTGTATACATAAAATTAAAAACAAAAACAAACCTTTAAAAGAAAAAAAATGCCAAAACTCAAAATAATGATATTGTCTCTCTCCCTTCATAAATTTCTTTATTTTTCAAATGTTTTTAATGCCTTGAATACATTTCTCATCCATTAATTTCATGTTACACCAAAATAATTAGTTCTGTTAATTAAAAAAATCAGCAATTCTTTTAAATCTCCATTCATTGACATACTCCTCTCTTAAAGGGAGGGAACAAAATGTTATTGTCAAAACTTAATGCAAAGCAAGGTTTTAAGATTCATTTAACTATTTTTTTATTTGTGTGTGTTTCTACATGTGCCTGTGACTGCAGTACCTACAGAGGCCAGAAGAGGGCGTCAGATCTCCTGTGCGCTGCTGATGTGGATGCTCAGACCAAATTTAGGTCCTCTGCAGGCGCAGTTAGGTTTTAACTTCTGGACCCTCTCTCTCTCTAAAGATGGATGCTCAGTCTGTAGTAAAGGCTGATCTTGAACTCACTGTGCAGTCCATGCTGGCCATGAAGTTGTGGCAACTCTCCAGTGACACATTTATAGTCCCGAGGACCCTCCCCCAGCTCATCAGTGCAGTTGTACAAGGGGGAGAGCCGCCTCGGTGCAGCCCCTTTGCTCTGCTGACAGTCTCTCCAGCCCGCAGTGCCGCTCCCTTCCTGTGAGAACCGCTGGCCCCACAGGCTAAAGAGCTACAGGCAAACCTCAGAGAACCCGCTTGAGCAAACCCTATTAACCCTTCACTGCTTCAAGAATGTGAAGTAGAAGCTAGGAAAACAAAGCCACCTCAGGGCATACAGGAGCTCTTTATAGTCTCCAAATTCCGATTTATCTGATGGCCTCAAAAAAAAAAAAAAAGTCCTTACAGTACAGCCCGTGTGGCTCTGGGAAGGCTGGCCTCAGTTGCTAGATGGTTCTGCAGTCTGAAGGGAAGGGAGCCGTGGAATGTACTGGGAATGCTGGGAAACAGACCAGAGGTTCGCTTGACGAGGACAGTGTCAGACCTCTCAGAGACACGGAGACAAGCGGATGCCACAGTTACTGAACAACAGTGCTGCTGAGCCAGCCCTTCCCAGATCTTCCACCCCTTTCTGTGGCTCACAGGGGCTCGGCTGTGGGGTGTGTCAGTGTGGTGTGCATCGTGATGGAGTGGCCTAGGCAGGCACACCTCCTCATTGGGATTATGTAGGAGGAAGGTGCCATCCCTTCTCTGGCCACCTGTCTACCCTGCTTGCCAGCCCCCTTTCCTCTACATCAAAATCTTCACCCCTAGGCCTTTTCTCACCTCAATTGCTTCTCCAATAATATGCAAAGCAACACGGGGTTGCTTTCACAATTCGTCTCCTGTCTACCAGGAAGACCTCTGTCATTAAGACCCAGTAAACACAGCATGGCCAGAGGTCTGTTCTGTGCTAAGCATCTTCTCTGGGTGCCCTCCGCCTTACATTTTTGAGACTCGGTCTCTTATTGAACCTGGAACTTATCAGTTGGGTTGGGCTGGTTGTCTGTAAGCTATCTTCCTATCTCATCCTCTATAGTGATAGAATTTCACACACATGTCATTACCCTCAGTTCTTATTACAGGAGCTCAGGAGACTGAACTCAGGCTGTGAACTCTTTGCTGAGTGAGCAAAGACTAATGACACTCTCTCTCTCTCTCTCTGTGTGTGTGTGTGTGTGTGTAAAACACACAAGCACATGTGCCAGTGTGCAAGGTGCTTATGGAGGCCCGGGGTGTGGGATTCCCCCTGGGTGGTTGTGAACCTCTCAGTGTGGGAACTGAACTCAGATCCTGTGGAAAAGCAGTGCGTGCTCTGAGCCACTGAGCCATCTCTCCAGCAACCCCACCTCCGCTTCCCCAGCCTTATATCTATTGAATTCTAGATGTATAACCCATCCAAAGGTATGCATGGTGCAAGAAGGGAAAGGGCAATTCATTGATGGGATTGATATCGGCAAGCAGAGTGTTTTGCACGCCGCAGCTGTTTATCTGGCACCTGCCGCACTAACATAAATCCTTACCTGGGGCTGAGTCTCGAGGGCCCAATAACAGACACTTTGCCTCACTCCGGAGGAAATGGTCTACTGACAGCCAGTTATGGATGTGGTCTGTCTACTCCTCAGCAAGGCAGGGGTTTAATTCCCAAAGTCTTGCCTCACTGGTAGTAAGAGAACAGACACCTAAGGTTACCACCATTGTTTCAAGCAGGCCCAAGGTATGTGATTTGACTTGATGAATTAATTCATTTGGGTGGATCCTCCATGGTGGAATCAAATTCTGGTGGCTTTATGGGGAGATGGAGAGAGAACACACAGATACAGATATATACACCCCTCATTGTGCCTGAAGCAGCCCCTCACCAGAGCCGCATTCTCCCTGTGCCATGATGCAACGTCTCACCAGAGCTTGTGTTGTGCCATTTGGACCTTCAGCCCGCAAAGCTGTGTGTTAAAAGCTTTTCTTTATAAAGTTAGAATTCCTCAGTTATGTTGTTATAGTAATGCAAACTCGATACAAGAACCCAGAAGAATAAACAGAAAATGTTCATGTTGCTATGATTATTGCAAAGGAAAGCTACAAGTAGACGTGGAGACATTCAACACAAAAATTTTCTTTCAAAAGATGATCAGAGAGGGATGTTTGAGAGGTGACGTTGAAGCTGGCGTGGAAGAGGTGAAGGTGGGACAGCTTTTCACAGTGACAGACATGGCCTGGCTCTTGTCAGGGCAAGGTGGCTGTGCTTAGAAAGAGAAGAAATTGGCTTCCAAGGGAGGCTGGCTGTCTCTGCCTTCTCCTTACCAGCCCTCATGACCTCTTGGTTCAACTGCCAGGAACTCAAGTGTCAGGGTGGCAGAGGAAGCCACACTACAGCGACTTCAGGGTGAAGTTCAAAGGGCTGGGGCCTTTCCTCCACCCTTCACACACGGCCACCCCTCACCTTGTGCCTACCAGGCATACATCAAACTCAGATTGTGGGTCCTCAGAGCCTGTCCACCCACATTGCCCTCCAACTTCCGAGGCCAAGATACAATTAGGATATACCTTTCTCTCTCAAACCATCTGGCAAGGTTCGCTTAAAGCCAGTGTGCTCCTGGCCTCAATTGTTATTTAACTGTGATCTGAACTTAAAACTTCCCAAATAAACCTGCGAAACTTGCTTGAGTCACACCTAAGTGCATTAGATGAAAAAGGAAAATAAATAAACAACCTTCAAAAGCCCAAACAAACCAAAATAACAACCCCTCTCTCATAAGACAAAACCAACACTAATAAGTCAGAGGTAGCTTAAACAGTGAAGTATTTTATAGGCGCAGGATGGTGGCTCGAACCTGTAACACTAAAACTGCATTGTCAGAGCGACCATGGGATTGAAGTCACCCTGGGCTGCGTAGTGAGTTCCAGGCCAGCCTGGACTACATAATGAGAGCCTGTTTCAACCAAAAAGAAAGAAAAAAAAATAGGGAAAGTGGAAGTGGAAGATGAGGTGGGCATGGATGGGAGCCCTCTGAGAGCCTGCACCTCACAGTGTGAAAGTTGGAGCACTTGTCCCATAGATTAATCTGTGGCTGCTTATCTCCATGGTGAATCTGAATCCTTGGCACCAGAATCGTGTTCACGGCGTTTAAGACAGTTTAAAACTGTTCTTCACCTCTCTAAGAAATCCTGTGCAAGGAGCACACATTTCTTATCACTAGTCTAGGACTTCAAGACTCCCTCTGCGGGGTCCAAGTCTCTCTAATTGCTGCAAGAACTGGACATTTGAGATTTGTGTGTCAGTTGAGAAATAAAAATTAAAGGTCTGGTTCTTTCATGGTGTTCTGTCTTGCTTTCATTCATGATTGACTTTTATTTTGGTTCTGGTAAGAGGCAAAATGATAATAACAAAAAGAAAAGAAAAGAAAAGGAAAGGTTGGGAGCATTTTATTTCTGGGCAATGGAGTCCTGTAAAGGACAACGCTGGAAGACAGATGAAGGCAGAGGGTGCTAGCATCAGGGCCACCTGTGGGGTGTGGCACCCTGGCAAGCCTCAGCTTCTTGCTTGGAGCCCTACACCTTCCAGGACAGAGCCCAGGGTTCCCCCTCAATGCTGCACCTCCATGAGGCACTGTGACTCCACTTCCTGTCAATCCTGGCTAATCTCAAATTCTCAGGACTTCCCGCAACAGTGCTTACCATACCAACAAAGCCGCTTTCAAAGTTCTCCATAGTATTTTTTAAAAAACAGTTCTCACGTAGCCCAGGCTGGCCTCACACAGTCCATGTAACTGAGGATGACTTCGAATTACTTATCCTCCTGCCTCTGTCTCCTGAGTGCTGGGATTTCAGTTGTGTAGTACCATGCTCAGTTTGTGTATTGCTGGGATTGAACCTAGTGTTTCATGCATGGTCCACAGCCCAGATGGCGTGCTCCTGTGACTGCAGCCTGTTCTGTGTGGTGTTAATACTGCAAAGGGACGAGAAAGATGGTTTGGAAGGCTGTTGTCAAGACTGGATGTCCATCCCTCAGGGACTGTGGCTCCTTGTGTGGAGTTGGTCAAGAGTGCTGATGAGGGGGGTATCAGAATTTCTCTTTCACCTTTTACACTAGAAAGGAGCAGAATAGTTCGTAGGGAGACATGTGCCTTCCCTCCTTATACTTTTATGAGGTCTTCCTTTTTTTTTCTCTTGGAGACAGTTACAGTCTCTGGCCCAGGCTCCCCTGGTACTCATGTAGCCCACAGTCTCCGGTCAGGCTCGCCTGGTATTCATGTAGCCCAAATTTCATGGCAACCCTCTTGCCTACACCTAAGTGCCACCAATACTGGCCCAACCTAAGCCTTGAGCTGGTGATGATGGACGGTGGGGCCGGTGCCCTGGGGAGGAGCCGTGTGGATTCCCTCCTGGTGGTCCACTGCATCTCTGAACTATGCAGCTGCTTGTTGTAGAGATCTGGTCTTGGGACTAGACCCTTCCTCCATCCTTCAGCGAGGGCCACATTGGCTGCCCTCTTGCACTTCAGAGACTAAATGGGCATTAGGCAGTAACTGTCAAGTCTCCACTGGCATAGGGGAACAAAGTGCTAAGTGAAGATAGTATATGAATAGCAAGAAAGCCATTGAAGCATGAAAGTCTATTTCCATTTATTTGTTTGTGTGTGTGCTTGTGTGTGGCTCAGAGGTTGACACAGGATGCTTCTTCAGCTTCTTTTTCCCTTGTTTCCAGAGCCATCTGGTTGGCTAAACTGGCTGACCAGCAAGCCCCAGAGATCTTTTCATCTGTGTCCCAGCACTTGGGTTGTAAGTGTGGCCATGCCTAGCCCTTTATGTAGAATGTAGGTCCTCATGCTGGTGTGGCAAGCATTTTACACCTCAGGCATCTCACTCCTCCCAAGATAACTGTCTTATAAACCCCCCCCCCCACACACACCCTTGAATTCTTGCTAATCTCCACTCCCAACACCAAGCAGCCAGAATTCATTAACTCGTAAATTTTAAGTAAAGTACACAATGGCAGTCATGACACTGACCCTGAGCCGATATTTCCAGCCACTTTCTCAGCATCACATTTCTGTCTGCTGCTAGCTACTCGAGGTACAAAGGGTTTGCTTGTTAAGGGTCAAATGTAATCTGACTTCTGGCCTGAATACCCATCACCTCCTGCTCAACTCACTTCTGAAGTTCAGAGATGAGGTCACGAGACAGAAAAGCAGACAGAGGAAGCCTTCCTCACAGCGCACACTCAATAAAAGTTTGTTGAGTTAAATTAAATTGAATTACACAGTGTCCAGGCTGACCCAGATTAAGACTTGACACCCTTCAGTGCCTTTATCTTTGTTGTTGTTGCTTTTGGACTTGCTTCAGAGGAAAAGAACAAAGTACCCTTTTAGGGCCTAATTTTTTTTTTTTTTAAGTCTGTTACGGTTTATTTTAGGGGCCTCTGATATTATACGTTCATTGCCCCCAGCACACAGGATGACAAAGCATCTGATGAGAGATTTATCAAAACCACCAAGAAGAGTACCCTACCCCCCAACTAAGTCAAGTTCCCTCTGCCCACATCTCCCCCCTTTGCTAGAGCACATCACTTTCCCTCTTTGTGGAAATGACAGTTTGTTGTTGTTTTATTTTTGAGATAGTTTTTGTAGGTTGAACTCCAATCTTAAGTCACAAATGATTCTTAATATCTTCTCTTTCACTAATTAAATCTGTTCCTTGACAGTTTCATACATGTGCACACACACGTACTTGCACCCATACTCTGATTACTTTCACTCCACCATCTTACCTCTCTCTGACCCTTGCTGAACTCCTCTCTCCCTAAAAATCTCTTTCTTATACTCACATGTTTTTGGTTTGTTGTATGACTTTCTTAGTTAGGACTTCTATTGCTAAAGAGATACCATAGCAACTCTTTTAAAGGAAAGCATTTACTTGGAGCTGGCTTACAGTTTCTCATGTTGGAAAGCATGGCAGAGCACAGGCAGACATGGTGCTGGACAGGTCACTGAGTGTTCTACATCTGGATTAAAGCCCACCTCTAGTGACACGCTTCCTTCAGCAAGACCACACCTCTGCTTACAGGGCCACTCCCTGTGGACCTTATAGAAGCCACTTTTATTCAAACAACCACATTCCACAAGCGGGCCCCCAGAGGCTTGTAGCCAGAATGGTAATGCAGAACTGCATTCAGTCCAATTTCATAAGTCCCCATAATCAGTCTCACAGTCTCTCCTGAGACACATGGCAATCTCTTAACTGTAACCCCATGTGAAATCAAAATTAAAAAATGCAGGTCATATACTTCCAACATCCAATGGCACAGGATATACATTACAATTACAGACCAGAACACAGTGAGGAAATACTGGATCAGATAAGACTGAAAGCTAGCCAGGCAGACTGCATCTCCATGTCTGATGTCAAGCGCTCTTCAGGTCTCCACTCCTTTCAGCTTTGTTGACGGCAGCACACTGCTCTCTCTTGGGCTAGTTCCACACCTGGTCCAGAGCTCTCCTCGGCAGGTGTCTCACAGCTCCGGCATCACCGACATACTGGGGTTTCCAAGGCAATGCAGGCTTCACCTTCACAGCTTCACACAATGGCCTTCTCCATGCAGGAACACCCCCGAACAAGCCTGGCCTCAGAGGCTTTCCTTAGCTGTGGAGGGAGACCCCATAACCCCTTTCTTCTGTCCTTGACTCTAAAGCCGAACTACCAAGTTCTGCTGCTTGCTGGGGCTGGAACATGGCCCCTTGTTTAATTACATTTTTACCAGCTTTCTGTTTTTGATGGTTTCCTTCACTGCCTAGGATTGGCTGTCCTGGAACTCACTTTGTAGACCAGCTGTCCTCACACTCAGAGATCTGCCAGCCTCTGCCTTTTGAGAGCTGGGATTAAAGGTTGTGCCATCGTGCCCCACCCTAGGCTTTTCTTTAATTCCTTTTCACTTTTTTAAAATCCATTTCACAATATGGAAGCTTAGCTTGGTGGGGTCTTGCTCTGAGGTCACGGCTTCATTTTTTCCACTGAAAGTCAGGTTTTCTCTAATCTGTTTACACTTGCTGGTGTTCCTCTCCTCCTCCACCTGTTCGTTTGTACTTTTTCCTTGCTCGGCTTGATCCTTCTCATTATAGGTCTGCACAAGGCTGGCCACTAATAGCCACACAACACAGTCACTGCTAGGTTGTTTTGAAATGTCCACTCTAGAAGCTGTTAATCCATAGCTCTTCAGTTTAGCCCCCGGCAGAGTTTTTAGACAAGGGCAGAAAGCACCCAAGTTCTTTATCAAAATGTCATGAGCTTCCATAGAAATGATCCCAGAGAAAAAGGAAATGGCATGGAGCTGGAGAGGTGGCTCAGAGGTTAAGAGCACTGTCTGCTCTTTCAAAGGTCCTGAGTTCAATTCCTAGCAACCACATGGTGGCCCACAACCATCTATAATGAGATCTGGTGCCCTCTTCTGGCATATGGGCAGAATACTGCATACTAACTAACTAACTAACTAACTAAATAACTAACTAACTAACCAACCTAACTAACTAACTACCTAGTAGAGAATGGCTCTCTGTAGATACAAAGCTGCACCCCTTGAGGAATTTATTGGGGATCAGCTTAATGTCAGGAAGAATCTGAGATTCAAGGATCTAAGATGCTTTGTTTTATGTCTGTTTGTCTGGTTGTTTAGTTGACTCTCCCACCCCAATTCCCTTTGCCTGTTCCAGAGAAGTAAGCCAAGGCTTGGCTGGAGGCCCCCCTTTCAGCTGAGTGGATGACAGCGTGGACATAACCCCAGACCTGCCTGGTTTAGATTTATTCTGTACAAACACACTTTAGGGTTGTTTTCCCATTCCACCATGTAAGAATCTTCAGACTGCAGGAGCTGGAATGCACTGTGGAGGTCTGGGCCAGGCCTGGCATTGAGGAAATGGTCAATAAAGAAAAAAAGCTTGGCTTCTTTCAGCCATTTTCTACTTGATATTGTGATGAGCTGATGGCACTCACTCAGTGCCCATGACTGCCGAAATGGGGGGGGGCATCTCATGTCCTCCATACTGCCATTTATTTATGTGTATATGTGTGTATATGTATGTGTATATATATGTATGTATGTGTGTATGTATGTGCTACGTATGTATCATCTATCTGTCTGTCTGTTTCTCTCTCTCTCTCTTTCTCTCTCTATCTGGGATGGGTTTCCCTCTGTAGCCCTAGGTGTCATAGAAGTCACAGAGATCCACCTGCCTCTGTTTCCTTAGTGCTGGGATTAAAGGTGGACACCACCATGCTAAACAAACTGTCATATTTTAAAAAGTAAACATTCACATATCTGGGCGTGGTGGCATGACCTCTGCTCCTAGCACTATGGAGGAGGCCAGAGGACCACAGATTGAAGAGCATCGTAGCCACAGAGCGTTCTCAGCCTGAGGCTCACAAAGAAGGCTCTCCTGCAGAAGGTATTTGCACAGCACTCAACAGTGGTTCTCAAGGCAAGGGTCGGCTCTGACTCTATCTTTCCGTCATTTGTGTATATAATTATTGTTTCTCTTTTCGTCACTTAACTGTCATCTATCATTTGTTTATCATGTCTCATCTATTATCTTCATCTTCTGTCATGTATCTATATGTCATCTATCATTTTTCTCTCATCTGTCATCTAATATTTATCTATCTACCTATCTTCTATCATGCTATCATTTGTCTATAGTTTATCATATACCTATCTATTTACCTATCATATCTCTGTTTATCTATCTATCTACCTATCATCTATTATTTCTATCATTATACAATAAATTATATAATGGATAAATTTTTTCAAGACAGGTTTCTCTGTGTAGCTCTGGCTATCCTGGAACTTGCTCCATAGACTAGGCTGGCCTCAAACTCAGAGATCTGCCTGCCTCTGCCTCCCTGTTGGGGTGAGCTTTTTGTGCACTGTGTAAAGACTGTTTTTGTATATCCAAATGCTGATTTCTGTACCAACAGAGAGATCTGATTACAGGCCAGACTTTGTATTGTTATTCCTGTGGCTACATCATACTTTGTAAACAAGTCCCTCTGAACACTTCTGATTGGCTTAATGAAGAGCAGAATGGCCAATAGCTGAGACAGAAGATGACACTCAGACATAGGAACTTGAGGAGAGAGTGAAGCATGGGAGGAGTCACCAGCCAGGCATGGAAGAAGAAACCAGGACCTGTACTGAGGAAATGTAGCAAACCACGTGGCAAAATGTAGATTTATGTAAATGAGACAATTTATGTGAAGAGCTATGAGGGAGCAATCAGAAGCCGAGGCCGACCTCATAGAAACAATAAAAGGCCTCCGTGTCATCATTGCGGAGCTGGTGGTCCAAAGAAAGTGCCATTTTACCTCCCAAGTGCTGGGATTAAAGGAGTGCACCACCAATATGTTCCTTCCCCAGTAATTTTTCGGTCTTAGGAAGTGATGTCACAGTGCTCTGTGAATGCATAGAGCCATGGGCTTCCAGAGGTGAGAAGTAATAACAAGACCATCGGCTCTAAGGAGGTTCTAGGGCCAAGGTTAATTCCTGTCTAGTCTTCCATTAGTTTGTGGATTCTTAAACTCTTTCTGCCAAAACGAACAACATAGCCCTGATCTGTGACTACAGCATGACATTTCATGCCTTGTAGATGCTTGAGGTTCATCTTTGAGAAGGAGGGCTGGGCTGGGAACAGTGGTCGGCTTGCCCAGCATGATGAGGACTTGGGTCTCCAGCATCCAAGAGAAAAGTGATGTTCAGGTGACAAAACACAGTGTGTACCACCCAAGAAGCCACAAGGTCAAGAAACTTTGTATGCTGCTCTATTTGAGTAAAGCGAAGTATTAAAACAAAGTGTGTGTCTAACGAGAGCTGAGCACAGAGTTACATTGCTGCACGCTCCTCCTTACAAAGTGAGATTTAATTGGAATTGACTATATTGACAGAGCCCACTGTGTACAAGTAATTTTTTCATCTCTGGGTGGGGGGAGTCAATAGCTTTGCAAGGCAGTTGTACAGATTGTCTTTTTTGATTATCTAAAAGAAATATATTTTGTTCCACCCAGTTAAAGGAAAATACTGAGGTTCATGTGACGATCTGATCCATAAGCCTGCTCTTCCCTCCAGCCATATTTTTCAGAATCTCAGGCAATACTGCTGCATTTCTACTCAAACTTGAGTAACTCACCTAGCAATTTGAACAAATACTGTAAATTTCATAAAGTGTGAGCCATCTCAGTTTTGTCCAGACATGGGTCCTTCACCCTGAGTTTTGGAAATTTTTATTAATTCTTTAAGACTTTCATGCAATGTATTTTGAGCATTTTTACCCCGCAACTCCCCAATTTTTGCCCTTCATGCGCTTTTTGTTTGTTTTTGTTTTTAAATAAACCATCGACTCCAGTTTGCTCTCCAGTTCTGCGCTCCCCACACTGCGGTGCCGGTGGTCTGTCAGGAGCTGTACTCCTCGAGAAAACTGACCCTTCTCCTCTAGAAGTCAGCTGTGTGTGTGGGCATGGGCATGCTTGTGCAGGTACCCGTGAGGGCCAGGGGCATCGGATCCCTCTGCATCTGGAGTTGCAGGTGGCTGTGGGTTTCTTCAGGTGGGCAGCAGCGATTGAACACTGAAAAGGTTCTAAATATAATCCTGAAATAATCTCTATTTCATTTCCCTTCCTCCCGCTCTATCTTCCTTATCCTCATGATTTTTGTCTCCTGTCTTATTCCTTTTTCTCAATAGCTGTGATGAAAATTCTGGAAAGCACACACATCCTTCCCCTCTTTAGAAAACAGTGGAAGAAACACACATTAGTCAGAGGTTGGTATTAAGAGGCAGGCAGGGTCTCAGACTTACTTTCCTGGCCTGCTGGTTTTCCAGATGAGGATACCAGACTCCTGGTTCTGAGGCAAGAAGCGACGTAGGATTCATTGAGCACAAGATTCCAGGCATGGCTCATGTGAGATGCATCCTGGAGCTCCATTCCTTACAGCACATGTTTCAGGGGAGAGTCAGTATTTCAGAAACTGAAGCATTGTACAGCACACTACGAGCAGAGAAAGATACTGTTTGCAGCGTCCAGCCTGTAAGCTTGCACTTTGCTCTGAGAGTCACAGTTTCTGTATGCAGAGGGGCATAAACATCCAGAGAAGATGGTCTGGGTCAAAAAGAGCAGAAACATAAGAGATCATGGAGGCATTTCCTTAAACCTAAAGGGCAGCTCTTATTTCATGATTAAGGGGCAGCTGTAACAACACACAGAAAATTCAACTTTGGAAATATTTGTGTGCATGTGAGTGTGTGACATGTATAAGCATGTGAGTATGTTGGTGTGTGTGTGCATGTGTACATGTGCTTGTGCATGTGTGTATGTGTGTGTGCATGAACATGAGCATGTGTCTATGTGTGCATGTCTGTGTGTTTCTGTGTGCATACATATCTTTTATTTTAAAGTTTTATTTATTTTTTATTAATTACAGTTTATTCACTTTGTATCCCACCTGTACCTTCCTCCCTAGTCCCTTCCCAGTCCCACCCTCCCTGCTTCTTCTTTGCCCACGCCCCTCCCCCAGTCCACTGATAGGGGAGGCCCTCCTCCCCTTCCATCTGACCCCAGCCTATCAGGTCTCATCAGGACTGGCTTCATTGTCCTCCTCTGTGGCCTGGCAAGGATGCTCCCCCCTCAGGGGGAGGTGATCAAAGAGCCAGCCACTGAGTTCATGTCAGAGATAGTCCCTACTAGGGAATCCCAATTGGACACTGAGCTGCCATGGGCTATATCTGTGCAGGAGTTCTAGCTTACCTTCATGCATGGTCCTTGGTTGGAGTATCAGTCTCAGAAAAGACCCCTGGACTCAGAATTTTTTTCTCTCCTGTGGAGCTCTTGTCCCCTCCAGGTCTTTCTATCTCTCCCTTCTTTCATAAGATTCCCTGCACTCTGCCCAAAGTTTGGCTATGAGTCTCCACATCTGCTTTGATACCCTGCAGGGTAGAGCCTTTCAGAGGCCCTCTGTGGTAGGCTTCTGTCCTGTTCCCTGTTTCCTCCCTCTTCTGATATCTATTCTGTTTGCCTTTCTGAATGAGGATTGATCATCTTACCTAGAGTCCTTCCTCTTGATTAGTTTCTTTAGGTGTACAGATTTTAGTAGGTTTATCCTATATTATATGTCTATATGAGTGAGCATATACTGTGTGTGTCTTTCTGCTTCTGGGATAGCTCACTCAGGATGATCTTTTCCAGTTCCCACCAGTTACCTGCAAATTTCATGATTTCCTTGTTTTTAATTGCTGAGTAGTATTCCATTGTGTAAATGTATCACAATTTCTGTATCTATTCCTCAGTTGAGGGACATCTGGGTTGTTTCCAGCTTCTGGCTATTACAAATAAAGCTACTATGAACATGGTTGAGCAAATGTCCTTGTAGTATATTTGAGCATCTTTTGGAAGCTTCTTAAAGCAAAGGATACTGTCATCAAAACAAAACGACAGCCCACAGATTGGGAAAGGATCTTCACCAACCCTATATCTGACAGAGGGCTAATATCCAAAATATATAAAGAACTCAAGAAGTTAAACAGCAACAAATCAAGTAATCTAATTAAAAAACTGGGTACAGAGCCAAACAAAGACTTCTCAATAGAAGAATATTGAATGACAGAGAAACACTTAAAGAAATGCTCAACATCCTTAGCCATCAGGGAAATGCAAATCAAAACGACCCTGAGATTTCACCTTACACCCATCAGAATGGCTAAGATCAAAAACTCAAGTGACAACACATGCTGGAGAAGATGTGGAGAAAGGGGAACCCTCCTCCATTGCTGGTGGGAATTTAAACTTGTACAACTAATTTGGAAATCAATCTGGTGCTTTTTCAGACAATAGTGCTTCCTCAAGATCCAGCTATATCTTTTCAAGGAAGCTTTTGCAGAGTCCGAGTGTCTCAGAGCAAGGAGCAGGTTTGCTAGTTGGAGTCTGGCAATCATGTCCCCCTTTGCATGTGTGCTAGCCAGAGGTTAAACCTGAGTGCCGTCCCTCTGAAGCCAGCTGCATTATTCTTTTGGTCAAGGACCCACTGGACCTGGTGCTCACTGATGTTGCCAGCAAGCCCCACAGATCTGCCTGCCCCTGCCTCTGCAGCACTGGGCGGTGGCCCTCCCTGACACCCAGATCTTTGTGTAGGTCCTGGGGATCACATGCAGGTCCTTATGCTTTCCAGAAAGTGCTGTGCTGACTGAGCTCTCTGCCCAGCCTGAGCTTCGTGTTTTGTAGAGTTAAGTTCCGTGTGCTGTGTGTTCAGCTGCTCGTGCAGTGCTGTGTTAAGAAGGTAAGTGCACAGGAGAGAGAAGAGAGATTGCCTGCAACCCTGAGTTCACAGTCACAGAAGTTTCTCTTCCTAGCAAGGAGAGCAAGGCAGCCACGTTTAGTGAAGAGTCCTGCCTTGGTTCATAACTGTCTCCTCCTGAGACCTGAACTCACACTCACATCTGCAAAGTTCAGGCCTGCCTGTGAGAGCAGGTGCACGGCTTGTCCTCCGGAGACTGGCTACCCAACTTAATGTCGTATTCACTGACCCAGAGTTCGGTGACCCCCTTTGTTTTAACTCTGTAAACACAGGATTGAAAGGTCACGTGTAACAAGCCTATGGGCAGTTCTGAGGCACAGAGGAGGTGTGGAGTGACATTTTAGTGCCCTGACCCCTGTGGCTGACAAGTTTCAGGGAGAAGTCTCCACTCTTCTGGGCCACACTTCCCTTCAGCTGGGACAATGTGTGGTGACATATGTCTGTAATCACAGCACTTGAAAGTCTGATGCAGGAGAATTGCCTTTAAGCTAAGGTCAGCCTATTCTGCATCATGCATTCCAGACCGTCCCAAGCTGTGGAAGAGGACCTTGTCATGAGCCAGCAGCAAAAAGTCAGACTTACAGACAAGCAGATTAGCAAAAGGAAAAGGAAAAATAGAAGAAAGCAAGAAAAAGAAAGAAAATGAAGAAACACAAGACTTTGTGTGTTTGCATGCATGTGTGTATGTATGTGTGTGTGTGTTTATTGCCGGGTGTGAAGGTACATGACTTCCAGCACTCAGGAGGTGGAAATCCTTGCAAGTTCAGGGCTAGCCTGGTCTGCACAATGAATTCCTGGATAGCCGGTGGTACATAGAGAGACTCTCTCTTATTAAAAACAAATTTAAGATTTATTTATTTTTAATATTTATACAATGTTCTGTCTGCATGTACACCTGCATGCCAGAAGAGGGCATCGGATCTCATTATAGATGGTTGTGAGCCACCATGTGGTTGCTGGGAATTGAACTCAGTGCCTTTGGAAGGGCAGCAAGTGTTCTTAGCCTCTGAACCATCTCTCCAGCCCCTGGAACTCTTAGGAAAGAAGGGGGAGAAAGTAAGATCTGGAGAGGACAGGAGAGCCACAAGGAGAGCAACAGAACCAAAATATTGGGGAACAAGGGTCTTTTCTGAGACGGATACCCCAACCAAGGACCATTCATGGATATTACCTAGAACCCCTGCACAGATGTAGCTCATGGCAGCTCAGTGTCCAAGTGGGTTTCCTAGTAATGGGAACAGGGACTATCTCTGACATGAACTCAGTGGCTGGCTCTTTGATCACCTCCTCCAATGGGGGAGCAGCCTTACCAGGCCACAGAGGAGCACAAGGCAGCCAGTCCTGATGAGACCTAATAGGCCAGGGTCAGAAGGAAGGAGAGGAGGACCTCTCCTATCAGTGGACTTGGAGAGAGGCATCGGAGATGAGAGAGGGAAGGTAGATTAGGAGGGAGGAGAGAGGGGGCTACAGCTGGGACACAAAGTGAATAAACTGTAATTAATATAAAAATAAAAATTAATTAAACATTATTTATTTTTATTTCCAGTGTATTTGTTTTGCCGTCATATATGTGTGCCCTGTCAAGGCCAGATGAGAGCATGGGATCTCCTGTAGCAGGAGTTACAGGCAGTTGTGAGCCTCCAGGTGGGTGCTGGGAACGGAACTGAGACCCTCTCCTCTAAGAACATCTAGTGCTCATACCCCCTGAGCCACCTCTACAGACCCGCCCTAACATGGTGGTCTAACCTGGTCTTCTTAATATGGGGCATGAGGCCCCTCCCCCATTCACTTGTTTGCCATTCTATTGCTTGTCAGAGCCGACAGGACTCGACTAGTGACAACTCATTATATCTGCAGCAGAGTAAGGCTGGGACGTGATTCCATGTGAGAACTCCTGACAGGGGCAAGTGTGTTCAAATGCCTGAGAACAGATTTGCAAAACTGAAAAATGCTCAGAATCTCAGCTTCAGATCCTGGCAGGCCTGAATTAGCTTCTCTCCCGCTCTCTCTTTTTTAATTTGGAAAGTTAAACTTAGTCCCGAGTGTTTTGTCTGAGGACGGTGTGTGGGCGCAGGGGTCTATAGCACTCAGACGGAAGCTTTCATCTGTCTCAAGCCTGTATGTATAAGCAGCCATGGAATCTTATATGTGCTCAGAGCCTTAAAATATCCTGTAGACATGAAGAGAATCAGAGGGCTAAAAAGATTTAATATCCAGCGTACCCCTCCCTGTTTTGGGTATTTCTTTTATTAAAAGTTGGTTGATAGAAATTTGGAAAGTCTTTCTTAAAAACCAGGCAATTGTGCAGTTGAAGCGTTTGATTAAGATGAGAATTTCAAACAGCTTAAAATGCAGTGGGGGCTCATAGGTTGCTCAGCTGGTAAAGTGCTCACTTGAGTACAATCCCCAGAAACCACAGAAAAAGCCCAAATACAGGAGTGGTTGTCATCCTAGAGATATCTAGGCAGAGACAGGCAGATCCCCAGGGCTCCAAACCCTGTCTCAGAAAAACAATAACAGGACAGGTCTTAAGAGGAATGGCGGGAACCTCACACACATGAGCTACCACAGTAAGACATCAGCATACCCCTCACACTGCATTTCAGGGCAGGGGCTGTCAAAATAAGATCCTCAAGTTTACTTTCCATTTTGCACTTTGTTGTTACTATTATTGTTATTTCACATTTTATTCATGGTGTTTGTATTAGGTCCATGCACTCAGGACAGGGCACACGTGTGGAGCTCAGAAGACAGCTTGCGGTAGCAGCTTCTCTCCTTCCGCCACCTGAGTTCTAGAGTCCAGGTTCTTCTGGGCCTCAGTCTTGGCCACAGGCACTTTAACTGGCGCAGCCACATGACAGCCCATCAAGTTGCTTTTAAATTAAAAAGCAAAAAAGGCACCAGGAGTGTTAAGGATGGACTTGAGGTCCCTCTGTTCACAGAGAACAAAAGTGCCGCATATGGCTTTCTCAGGGGGACACATAGCCTCAGTCAGAAGGCACCTACCTATCTTGGATGCAGAGACAGGGTCTGCATGGGCTAGAACCCAGGCTCTGGTTCTAGGTATCAAGTTTCTAGCACCCGCTTTCTGAAGAGGAGTCTGGGATTATCTGCAGATTGGCTCTCAGTTTCAGGCCAGAACCTCCATGGACAAGGTCCTCTAGATGCGGTGGGGCACCCCCACCCCCTGACCCTCGCACTTTGATGCAGGCAGCTACGCAGCCACCTCCTCCCCTGCCCCACCCTTTCACATGAAAGCCAGAGCCAGGCCATTGGAGTGCCTATTTTTGTAAATGCCATGGTTTTCCACACCACTGGGTAACCATGAAGAGTTCCCTCTAAATATTTGAATCATTTCATCTGTAGTCAAGGACACTTTCTCAAAATGAACATTCTAGAGCCAACTCATTTGACTGCACAGCTGGGTTCAAACCCCAGAGAGGCAGAAATGCTATAGTTTATCGAACTCATTTGTATTACTATTCTTACCAAGTGGTCTCACTTTGAGGAAACCACAAAGATGTCATTGCAGAAGGCCTCAACTTTAGGGTGGAGCTGATCTGGAGGTGTTGGGTTTGTTCCTAGTCAACGATTATATAAAACCCAACATAAAAATGGCTTGAAAAGTCCTTTTTGTGTGAACATCTTGTTTTTCACTTTGAATCACAGCAATTTGGAAAGAATGAATACTACATGACATCATGAAACGAAAAAGTTGCTGAATGGAGGAACCAGCAATAGCTGAAGCCTGGCTCTGCCGTGCTGTTGGATTGTACTTTTGTTGGATTGGGCAAAACAGTATCAGGTCTCTCTTGACAAAGGAAGAAACAGGTTTGGGCCAGAGCTTCTCAGATGTGTGCCTTGGGCCTGTGAAATTGTCTGAGACGAAAGTTAATTCTGTGGTAAAGAAAATCAGGCAATGTAATTCGTTCCTTCCTCCAAACATCTATCTGTGTATTAAAGCCTGTGAAAGGACATATGGTCAAAGATCCTAGCCTAATTTGAATTGGGTTTTCCCCTAATATCCTCCTAGGATTGCACCTTAGCTTCTCTTAGAGACAAAGTACCACAGACACTTCCTGGGATTCCTGAACTCAAATGATCTGTAACAGCCTTTGCCATCACACTTTGCTTAGCCGTTTACCTTTTTATGTTTTGTCAAAAGAGGATTTCTTTGTTGATCTTTGAGACTTCTCAGACAAAGATTAACCGGACATGAAATAGTCTAGCAGCCTAAGGACTCACCAAATGAGTCACTGGTCCCTCTGCCTCATCTAAAGGTACTTTCCAGCAGTAGAGTTTAGGATTCTAAAGTTTTAATTTGGGACCACAGACAATTCTTCCAGTAAGAAGAATGAATTGCATTTTGTAATCTTGTAAAAGGCCACATATTACTTCATATGCCTAGGAATATGTGCTTGGTTTGTCATATCCCCCTCTAAATTTCTTGTTGGAACACAGCATTTGAAACCTCCTGGGTATTACTTTGAGTTTTTTTGGGAAAATTATGCTTCTTTCATTTTTTAAGATTAAAAAATTAAAGCATGCATATGTTTGTGCGCACGCGCATTTGTGGATATAAGTGCCTGCAGAGGCCAGAATGGGCAGCAGATCTCCTGGAGCTGGAGTTATAGGTGGCTATGAGACACCAGACAGGATACTATTAGGAAACACACTTGGATCCTCTGTAAGAGCAGTATGTGCTGGTCCATCTCTTTCACCCCATTTTATTAAATTAAATCATGTAGGACATTTGAGAGAATTAAACTTTAAGCTGTGGGTCAACGCAGGTTTGCGCAGGCATTGAAGCAGTTCATTATTCTCAAGGCTGCTTCATCAGAATAGGTATTATTGGTTTTATCTATTCCTAGAATGCATTTCACCCTTGAACACCTACACCTTCAGTTTAGACAAAGAGGAAGAGGGCGTGATACGGAAAACTTTTTATTTAAAGCATTACAGCCTCATGACATGCTGCTTCATTCTTTGAGCAAAGCAGTTTAAAATGTATTGTATCGCTAAGAATGCCTTCTGACAGTTCTAGATATTAAAACTCTACTCTGATACTCTGGTGCTGCTCCCTCGGTGTCTGGCTGCTCTCCCCAGCGTTCAGGCCCGAGCATGACTAAATACTCCTAGTTCCCACAAGGTGGCATGGCCTTCTTTGCAGTTATTTCTGCTGTGAGCTTTTGGTTTGACTCCTTTACCCAAGGTTTGCTTTCAGCATTCTGGCTTTATTTTCCTTCCTTGCAGCCAAGCAACAGGGCTAGAGTTTCCAGAAAGATACATCTTTTGGGAGACGCTCACGTAGGGCCCCCTTTCCCATGGCTTGTGTCCACTTTGGAGCTTAACTTAAGTTATTTAACTTGCTGTGAATCTTAGTGCTTACCCTGACGCTAATGGCTGTGAGCAATGTTTGTGCTGTGAGATTCCGGGACGGTCTTGTTGAGAAAGAGTGCCGAGACATTTTGTTTTACCAGAGCAACCCCTGGATACCGTCTCTTATTCCAGTTGCTGGGGTGGGGGGAGGCTCTGTACCCACTATCTATGAAGTGCTACTGCTTATGGAATAAAAAAAAATTGCCCTGGATTAAAGTGCAACTTCCTTCCTGTCTCAATCTTAGGAAAGTCATGGCTAACTCTAGTCAGCCTTATAGTCTTTCACTTCATGAATTGTCTATGATTTCTGTCTTTGTACCCAAAGTTGTGCTGGGTTGTGAAGAGGGTGTAAAAACATGCATGTGAAAACAGCAGCATGATGCTCACCTGCTTCCTACATGTGTGGCAAGGGTTTACTGTTTGCCAGTAAAATGCTCTTATGATGCAGCAGATACAGACCTAAACCAGGTAGGTGAGAGCAGGGTGTGGGATACTGAGATGATGCACACTGAGAAATAAAGCAGATGGACTGAAGAAATGGCTCAGGGCTGAAGAGCACACACCACTGCTGTGGGGGAATCTGTCCAGAGCTGAGAGTCTGCGGTGGCTGTGAGGGGTCTGTGAACTCTGTGCAGTGTCAGGAGAACCCTGGGCATCAAGGATGGGAAGCCAGGCGGCCCGGCGTGGGGCCATCCTGTTATTTTTATGTGTTCTACCGCAGGCGAAACCAGACTACTGCAGAGGGGAGCGTGGGCAGGGGAGGGTAATTTAGTGCCAAGGGGCCAAGACAGGAGAAGGGACCCTGTGGGGAGAAGAACCAGAGGTGACGCAGTGATGTCAGCAAGGGACACTTAGGGGAGGAAGACAAGTTCAGAGTCCTGATATAAAAGAAACCAGGCGAGAAAGAAAATGCTTTCTTTTGCCCATCATTTGTCTGGGGCAATAGTAACCTGTAGTGGTGGATCTCTCTATTAGGGATCACTTTCTTCTTGAGATAGTCAGTTTCCATTGTCAGCTTGAGTGGTTTAGAAATTATTTAGGAGAGCTGCAGAGTAAACTTCCGGGGATATTAACAGTGGCCGTCCAGAGAGGATGGCCTCCAAGGGAAAAGACCTGTGTCACCGGCTAGTCCCCGACACCCAGAGAACACAGGCGCTCTCTGCTCCTGACGGGGCACTCTGTCCCACTCTCCCCACCAGGCACTTTGAGACCAGGGGCCAGACACACGCTTTTCCCTTTCACAGTCACTTGTCACAGCATCCATGGACACTGAGCAGCACACTTCTTACATGGATCATGATATTTTAACTTCTGGACATGCAAACGTACAGAGAGCCAGAGTTTTGGGCATCTGTATCTTCCAGGTCTGACTTTTGGTGATTGGGCCCTCAGGGTGCAATGTCTGCCTTGGAGTGCAGGAAGTTTCAGAAATCTGAGATTGCTACCATGGATAGTTTAAATCTCTGATGAGGGGACTCGCCACTGGGAGGAGTCGAATGGTTGTATCTGGCAGCCCCATGACTTTAGTGAGTTTGCCTGTTTATTTTGAGACATTCACTCTTTTTAAACTTTTATTTATTTTTTAATAAATTACAGTTTACTTACTTTGTATCCCAGCTATAGCCCCTTTCCTCATTCCCTCCCAACCTCACCCTCCCTCCCTCTTCTTCTATGCCCCTCCCCCAGTCCACTGACCACTTTGTAGCCCTAGCTGGACCAAAACTAGCTATGTAGATCAGGACAGAGATCCGTCTACCTGTCTGCTAGTCTGGGAGCAGAGGCATGCCAGCTTTTTCTAGATTTTAAACCTTTAGTGGGTCAGATAAGAAAGAGGATTGGGAAATATCTTTTGATTATTTTGTAAAAAATAGAATCTGACAGTTGAACCAATAAGTACTTAGGCTCTAAATGAATAGGAGCAGCAGGCCTTGCAGCCACAATGCCATCTCTTGAAAAACAAGCAAGGTGGGGGCCTCAAGTCACATTATACACACACACACACACACACACAGAAGCTGCATCAAGGACACACTTCTGTTTTCAGTTTAAACTGTGCTTTGAATTTCAAAGGACCTATGTTTTCAAAAGTACTTCATTTATTGACAGAACAATTAGAATTATTCTATAGAATATTAATTTCTCTTTCCCAGGAGAGTCAGAATAGCTACCATCTTTGCAGGTCTTCCTCTTGGCCCTAAACAATAAATCTCACCTGTGTTTTCCAGTTACTGCTTCTGAAGAGCATTATTTTGTTCTCAGTCCTGAGAATGCTGTAGTACATTTAGGGATGAAGTATAGGATGGGACAGGTTTGGGTCCCAACTTCAGTGGACTAGACCATTGAAGTTCTTTTTTTTTTAAATATAAATATTTATTTTATTTTATGTATATGTGTGCTTGTCTGTCTGTGCACCACATGCGCACAGGGGCCTCCAGAGGTCGGTAGAGGGTGTCGGATCCCCTGGAAAAGCAGCCAGTGTTCCTAACTGCTGAGCCCTTTCTCCGGCCCTGGAGCATTTCCTTTGTTTTGCTCTTGGGAGGCAACTGCCGAAGTCCCAGTTCTGCGAAAGCAGTTCTTAAGCTGTGGCCAGCAGGGTTGTCCAAGAGAAGAGGCGTGGCATGGCGCAGAAAAACGGCAGCCGCAGAGGTGCTGAGCGTGCAGGGACCGCACTTTCACTCAACACCAAGGATGCAGTGAATTGGCAGGCATTTCCGGATACTTGCCTGTGTCCCACGACCTCCCGGCAGCCTGGCTTCTAGTGGCAGAGTGAGGGACTTGCACTGCATGCGCCACCATGCCACAGCCACACAGTGCCAGCTGGTACCACACTGCCCGGAAGGCCTCAGCTCAGACCACCGCATGTCATGAATCACAGTGTTTGCACTTTTTAAAATTTTTTTTAAATTCTATTTCTTTTTATTGTGTGAAATGCTTGTCTTCATGTATGTCTTTTGCCATGTGTGTACCTGGTGCCTGCAGAGGTCAGAAGAGGGTATCAGATCCTCTGGACGCTGTGTGGGTGCTGGGAATCAAGCCAGGTCCTCTGACAGAGCCGTCCCTCCAGCCTCCACCCGGGGTTCTTACTGTCTGAATAAAACCTTCTGCTCTTACAGAAATGGAGCGGTTTATAAAACACTGACTTTTATTCTCCTTTCTCTTCTTCCTCCCCCTCCCCCACATCTTCTGCTTCTTGCCCATCTTCCTTTCTCTTCATCCTTCCTTCTCCTCTCTCTGCATGAGGCATGCAGTTTTCTTCTTCATACCCATCCCACCATACTGTTCTGCCCATCGCAGGTCCAGAGAGACGGAGCCAAGTGACCATGGTCTGCAATACCCTAATCTGTGAACCAAGTTACATCACTTTCCCTTTATGCAGCTTTCTTAGGTTGGCACAGGGGGCGGGGGGAAGATGCTCTGACTTTCATACTAGTTCTGTCTTCCCTGCGTAAGTCTGGGGAAAAGCACGACAGGTGAGCCAGGGCTCTCCCCTCGTCTGGCAGCCCTGGCTTCTCACCACAGCCTCTCCTCATCAGATCTGGCTGCTGTGGCCGAAACAACCCCAAGCTCTGTGAGAATGGTGCCCCTGAGCCTTACTGGACTGAGATGTCAGTAGGATCACATTCTCCGGGGAGGCCTCAAAGGAGAATATGCTTTTAGCTGTTTTCTAGTGCAGTAACGAAAGACCGGCTCATGGCTCCTCCCTCTGTCTTTTTACAAAGCCTTTCACTGCAGTCTAGAACTCCTTTGTCCCTTCTCTGTTCCCTGACCCTCTTGCACAGAAGTCTGGGGCTGCAGTGTGGTTCCCCAGCCGAAGCAGCACATTGCCTCTCTCTTTTTAACTGAAATCCATGTGCTGCGTGCATTCTAAGAAGCAAGAGCTTTTGCTAACTTCTGAAGGTGTCAACCCTGCTGGAGGTCGCTAATCTAAAAAACTGCACCCAGGGTATTTTTAAGGATAATTACTGGAACCCTCCAAATTAGTAATTATTCATAAAGAATATTTTTACTTTAGTCAGAGTCCTCCCTCTTGATTAGTTTCTTTAGGTGTACAGATTTTAGTAGGTTTATCCTATATTATATGTCTGTATGAGTGAGCATATACCGTATGTGTCTTTCTGCTTCTGGGATAGCTCACTCAGGATGATCTTTTCCAGTTCCCACCATCTACCTGCAAATTTCATGATGTCCTTGTTTTTTATTGCTAAATAATATTCCATTGTGTAGATGTACCACATTTTCTGTATCCATTCCTCAGTTGAGGGGCATCTGGGTTGTTTCCAACTTCTAGCTATTACAAATAAAGCTGCTACAAACATGGTTGAGCGAATGTCCTATTGTGTACTTGAGCCTCTTTTGGATATATACCTAGGAGTGGTATAGCTGGATCTTGAGGAAACACTATTCCTAGTTGTCTGAGAAAGCACCAGATTGATTTCCAGAGTGGTTGTACAAGTTTACATTCCCACCAGCAGCAGAGGAGGGTTCCCCTTTCTCCACAACCTCTCCAGCATGTGTTTTTAATCTTGGCCGTTCTGATGGGCGTAAGGTGAAATCTCAGGGTCATTTTGATTTGCATTTTCTTGATGAGTAATGAGGTTGAACATTTCTTTAAGTGTGTCTCTGCCATTCAATATTCCTTGATCAAGAATTCTCTGTTTAGCTTTCAATCCCTATCCAGAAAGGCAAAGAGGATGGACATCAGAAGAAGGAAAAATCAGGGAACAAGTTAGGAGCCTGCCACAAAGGGCCTCTGAAAGGCTCTGCCCTGCAGACTATCAAAGCAGATGCTGACACTTATGGCCAACCATTGGACAGAGTGCAGGGAATCTTATGAAAGAAGTGGGAAATAGTAAGATCTGGAGAGGACAGGAGCTCCACAAGGAGAGCAACAGAACCAAAAAATCTGAGCTCAAGTGTCTTTCTTGAGGCTGATACTCCAAACAAGTACTATGCATGGAGAAAACCTAGAACCCCTGCACAGATGTAGCCCATGGCACTTCAGCATCCAAGTGGGAACAGGGACTGTCTCTGACATGAACTGATTGGCCTGCTCTTTGATCACCTCCCCCTGAGGGGGGCGCAGCCTTACCAGGCCACAGAGGAAGACAATGCAGCCAGTCCTGATGAGACCTGATAGACTAGGGTCAGAAGGAAGGAAAAGAAGACCTCCCCTATCAGTGGACTTGGGGAGGGGCATGCGTGGAGAAGGGGGAGGAAGGGCGCTACAGGGGGGATACAAAGTGAATAAAGTGTAAGTAAGAAAAAATTTTTAAAAAGAATATTTTTACTGAAGTAGAAATGATTAAAAATGGTTATCACCTCCGGAGTTCCAATATAGGGAGACCACAACAAGGTTTATACTTGTCCCAGCAAAGGGTATAGCTGTAGTGACACTGACTGTCTCTCTAGCAATGTCAACCTGGAGGCTTGGGTGGAGCATGGATCCTCATCTTCCCCTCCCCTGCTCCCTTCCACCTATTGCCAAGTTCCCAGAGGCCCTTAATCTGCTCGGTGAAGGCCTCACTGTCTCCATTAGCTGTCCTTTCTGTATGAATTACAGTGCAGCCACTCAGTTCAAGTAACACAATTAAGACATTTGCTGGACTGTGCTTCTCAGAGCACAGACAACAGTTTGATCAAGGAGTGTGTTATGCTTGCACGTCAGTGTGCCCCGGGCTCACACATCTGAACACCTGTGCCCAGCTGCTGGTTCTGTCAGCGGAGGCTGTGGAGCCTTTGGGCCACAAAGCTTATCTGGAGGAAGTGAGTGGCGGCTGGGGCCGGCCTTGAGGTTTATGGCCTGACCCCACTTCCTGCCTGCTGGCCAGTGGAGGGGTGAAGAGCCCCCGGGCCGAATGTGCCCTCTGGCCCCTCAGCTGTGAATCCCAACTCTCCCCCACGGCACCTCTCAGGCCTGTTCCTCTCTTTAAGTTGCCTCTTTTGTCACAGTTGTAAGAAAGACAATGGACTCAGAGGACCTTTGGTAACAGCTAAAGGCACTTTTAGGAGAATGTGGGCTGGGGGTGGCTCTGCAGGACCCAGAGCCTGGCACTCTCCATGCTGAGCAGATGTCTGTGGCACTCACCGAACATAAACAGTGAGTGTATCCTTACCCACACTCCAGCTCACTTCTGCAGGTGCCCTGGCTGGGACCAAACAGTGACTTTGAGGGAAGAGGTCCTGAGGTCTGAGAGCACCCAAGTGACCTCAGGACAGGACAGCCATCTCTCTGGCTGCTTGGCCTGTACTCTGCACGCTTGCACCCTCTTGGGTCTGACTCAACAAAGTACCACCACTGAGTCATTTGACCACTTCCTGGGTTTTCCCCTCAAAGCTCTCACACCCAGGGCTGGCCTGCACCCCACCCTGCTGGGGGATGACCTCAACAGGGTTCATATGGTGGGGCCTGCGCAGGCTGCTCTGTAATGGTCCCTGTGGGCACCAGGCTCCCGTCCCTGGGGATGGTGATGGAAGAAGGTTTAAACAACAGCAATTAGCTGGGAATTTTCTCCATGTCGCTGGTGAGAACTGTCTGACCACAAAACAAGTCTTCCTTTGGTGGGGAAGGGTGGTGCTCGCCTTACAGGAAACTCAAACATGACTTCAGAAGATTACGCACTGGTTTAGCCAGAGGGGCACATGTGAGGCCCTGGGCCCTGGCCTCTGCTTTTTAGAGTAGGAATACAATACCACGGGAGTGGGTGGGGCTGTCACTGGGGAAGGATGGGCGAGCTGCAGTCTGAGGGAGGACGCCCCATGGCCTCAGGCACTTCTTTCTCCTCGTTCCTTGGGCGTTGGATGTGGGGCACGCCACTGTGCCAGCCCTTCCTCCTCACCCCTTGTTTTCCTATTCTGCCAACTCTCTCTGTTCTTCCCAATTTGAATATTTTTCCTACTCAGAGCAGTGTAAGCGCTTCGTCACCCAATTCTTTGATCTAGGAACAATAGCAGCCAGTTTGAATAGCAGAAGAGAAATACTTGTTACATAATTTCACTTTCTCTCCAGACTTTGAACATGTCAGGAAAACTGAAAGTGGAAGGTTTCCATGGTCTGAGCACACCCTGACCTCCTTTCCCTTCCCTTCCTTCCTTTACATAGTGTTTTTATTTTTCACCCAATTTGGTCACACTTTTCTGAGGCTAATTATGTACTGGCCTTGCAATCTTTACAAGATTTGCACATGACAAATTCTGATTTGCTTGTTAGGCAGGGAAGGCAATCTTCAAAATGAAGCTTCATAAATAACCAAAAGGAAGACTTTTACACTCAACAGTAAAGCTAATTTATACTCACAAAGATTTTTTTTCCCTACCATGCATTATACAGTGTTAGGCATAATATTTTAATCCCTACACTTTAACACACATTTCAGCCTTCCTGGTTTTGATTGACCTATGGTGTCTCATTGCTTCTTCATGGATTGTGGGATACAGAGGGCTACAGCATATCATGAACTGGAATGTGTTATCTCTTTCATCTTTCAAGTCCTCCTCACTTTCTTACACACATGTATGCACACACTCAGATGATTATATTTAATGGTTTCCAAACTAAAATAACATGTGTCTCTTCTCTTGCCTACCTGTCCTCCATAAGTTGTGCAAAATGAAGCCCCCTCATCTCCAGAAGCCCTGAGAATGTTTTCCTGGAGGGCAATGCATCTCCCAGGTTCTCAGCAGTCACCCTGAAGCACCATCAGCGACCTAACAGGTGGAGATGTGTCCCTGCCAACAAGCTGCAGAGAGAGGGGCTCTCTAGAAACAGTTCCACTACTAATTAGTGGGTGACTTTAGGAAATCACATGACCTTCAGCAGAATGTTACTGTCTCATCTGTTTCTTAGGTTGTGAAGGTAGGGCAGTGTATGTAAAAGCAGTCTGAACACCTTGGTCATTTTAGGCAGACAACTTTGAAGGTCAGCTATGTCCAAGTTTATAAAGTTACTTTTAGCTGAAAAACGTTTCTTTGAGCTTAAGTATATCAGAGATAAAGCTTTTCCCCCCTTTTCCTATTTTTGAGTCAGGTCTTAACGAAGCCCAGGCTGGCCTCAAATTCACTATATAGTTGAGACTGGCTTTGAACTCTTAATCCTTTTGCTTCTACCTCCCAAGTGCTGGGATTACAGAGACATGCACTACCAGGTCCAGAATAAACTATTTTTAGAACATGTGCTAATTGACATTGAAGACACACAGCTGAGAGCGAAGTGTCCTTCCACGTGGAGGGCATTCCTTCTCTTTCGGTCACAGGATTCCAGTGCAGCCTTGGACTCAGTGTAGAGAAGCCAGGCTCAGCCACTTTTCTCATTCTTAAATGCATGTTGCTGTCCTTCAGGAGCTCCGGTGGACAGGGCTGAGCTTGGCACCCCGTGTCCTACATGCATACCCATTCCCATCTTTGTTTGTCACTGACACCACAGTGAGCTGGCCCCAAGTTCTGACCCAGTGATAAAAGCATTATTTACAGAGAGGAATCACCCCCTTTTGCTTGGCTCATTGCAACTGATTTATTAGTAGTGTAAACTTGATCTATTACAATAATCAGTGCACACATTAGTGTAAGGATATGGGGCTACTGTCATCAGTGAATGAAAGTCTGTCCCCTCTGTGTGAGGGACATGCCCTAGAGTAAGTAAGCTTCCACTTGCTAATGTTCAACCCTCCCTGGCCATGCTTACCCACTCTTTTCAGAAGAGATGACAGACGGGACCTTGCGATCAAGGGCAGGGATGGAGGGCACAGGTGTTGTGAAGAGGGCACACCATGCCTTGATTGCCTGAGTTTCCTCTCCACGCTCCAGAAGCCAGCTCTACTCACAGCCTCCCACCAGGGACACATAGCTGCCGCTGGCTGCCAAGCCATACAGATGTGGAGGGGTGCCCAACCCCTGAGCGCTGCAGTGCTCAGGGCCACCTGAGCCATCCGGGCAGCTCTTGAGGCTGGTGTGTTAGGAGCCGCAGGCTGGCTCACACACCTGCCAAGAAGTACAGGCACCCCGAAAAGCAACCCAGGATCCCTTATACGAAGTGTGCAAAAGCTGCAGAATTCCCGTCTGAGTCTCTCTAGTCAGGAGAGGGCAAATAATAAGAATTTACTAAAGGGTTAGAATTCAAAATGCCACTTGGGCCCAGGCACTGGGCCTCTTTCATGTGGTCTGTGAGTGGGTTTCCGTAGTGTTCGAGCACAGAAGGTTTGGGGTCACAGGACAGGCATTTTGGAAAACTCATCTTTGCAGTGGAGTGGAGAGGGAGGTTTGGTGAAGACTTGAACAGTTGTGCTTCTATTCAGCTGCGCCTGTCACCTTTTTACGGATAACGTTTGGAAGAAGGGTACCTGAGCTGACCATGCCCTGAGCTGAAAACTTAATTCCCACTTGTTTGTTTGCTTCCTTTTCTTCTATCGGCCCTGGGGGGCGGGGAGTCAGGACCAAGGGCCTCTGCCAGGGTCTACCACTAAGCCGCACCCCAGCCCAAGGAAGAGCCTGGGTGTGGAAGCAGCTGAAACAGTGTTGGTCATCAGGATAGCCAGGCTTCGCCCAGACTGCCTCCAATGCCCGGGACCCTGGAATCCCAGCCGGGTCCGTCTCCTGTGACTGAAGCCTGCATTGCTGTCTGCTGAGGGACTCTGGGTGTCATCCGGTAGAGGACTCTGAGTTGCAGAATCTTCTGGGGTGAGAAACCTCCAGGGCAGCCGAGCAGGAATCATGGAAACTTTTACAGGAGTTTATTTGGCCTGTGGTTAATTCTGCCAGCTCTGCTAAGCTGGACCTGTTTTCTTCTTTAGCTTTTAATTTTTCCTTCTCCCCATTCCCCTGTTCTCCCCCCCCCCCCCCAGGAGTACAACAACAGGGCAGCCGGTGATGCAGAGAGTTAAATACAGTCTTCTGCAGGGTTCTCTCCATGGGCAGGATGGGTCACTGGTCACTTTTAGTTGTTCGCTTAATTCTGAGCACCAGGTCATATTGTCACAGCTGTGTTCACATGGCCTGTGCTGCAGCAGAGTGACTGTAAGGTGGGTGACAGTTATTAGGGTCTCGTGTGTGTGTGTGTGTGTGTGTGTGTATTCCACAGTGTGAAGGCACAAGTCAAAGGATGAATTGTGAGACTCAGCTCTCCCCTTCCATCATGTGTATCCTGGGGAGTGAACTCATGACATCACTCTGCCAGCGGAGGTATCTTGTAGCCCAGTAACTACTGTTTTGTGGGATAAATCTAGACGCCACAGATGTCTGTATGAATGTTGCTTTCCTTCAAGCTATATTGTATTGATTGGTCACTTTTTTTTTGTTTCTGTGACCGAATGCCTAGCGATGGGGAACGCTAGAGGGGAGAGTTTACTTTGGCTCCCAGATTGAAGGTTCACCCCTCTTACAGCCTGGTCTGAATGTATTACCCAAGTGCAGTGGTCATCAGTCTCCACAGTGATTCCCACGTCCTCAGAGATGTTTGAGGGACATCCAAGAGCAGCACTCCTCCCAAGGCTGGCCAGGCGTTCACAAAGTGCCCTGCAAGGCGATTTCAAAGCGGGACACTGGGCTCCACAGCATCTCGCACAGACAGTGGCCGTGCTGTGGGTCTCCTCTTGCCGCATCCTTTTCCCACCAGACATGTCTCACTGAGCAAAGCCTTTATTCTAGTTGTACATGGAGGGTTGGATTAATAATTAACTGGAATTTATGTAGACATCACTTTACATCTCTTAGTGTTTCTCGCACTCTAGGGCTTGTCAGCAAGGTTCCTCCCCCAGTGCAATCTTCCCTTATCTCTAAGTACACACACTGTGTTTTCAAGCTTCCCAGGGAGACACCTGGCAGAAAACCTAACTGTAGGGGCAGGGGAGGCTGATTGGTTAGTAAAGAAAGGGCTTGACACCCAAGCCTGACCACCTGACTTTGAGCCTCAGAACTCAGGGGGAAAAAATCTAGGCACAGTGACAGGTGCTTGTAATCCCAACACTGGGGAGATAGAGACACGTGGATCCCCGTGTCTACACTTGTCAGTCTAGCCAAATTGATGAGTCCCAGGCTAGTGGAAGATCCTGCCTCAAAAAGTGCCCAAAGAACAACATCTGAGGTTTGTCTTTCAGCGTCCAAGCACGCACATGTGCACGCGTGCGCACGCGCGCACACACACACACACACACATGCACATGAAAAGTATGGAAAGAACAACTGACACAGATTGAATTACTACTAAGTAACATGGTCTGCTTATGCACCAAATCACATGTGAGATAAGTTACACACATTATGTCACTGAATTCTTCTAACAACCCCACATCATGACAAAAATCCAGCTGTGTTCATTCCATGAATATTCCCCGAGCGACTTCTATATGTGGAGAATGAGCTGTAGGTACCCTGGATTATTAATGAGCTAGAGGACTAGAGTCAGGGTTTGGATAAATGTCCTCCAGATGGACAGTGTGGGCAAGGCTGGATCTGCAGCCCGCGGTTCTGCTAGAGGCGGTTGAACCTTAGACTGTGGGCCTATCACTGGCCTTTGGGTCACTGTAGGTCTAGCCTTAAAGGGGTCTGTGGACGTCAGTCTCCTGTCCTTCATTTTCAGCCAGGACAGGGCCAGTTTCACTAAGCTTATGCTGCCTGGCACAATATGGCCTTGGGGAACCAGGGCCTGTCAGTCATGAACTGGATCTTCTGAAACTGTGAGTGAGATAAGGTTGACTCTGTTTTTGGTGTGACCTGAGAGGCAAGTCACAATTGAGAGGGCCACCAGAGTGGGGAAAGACAGGGTTGTTTGTTTAGGAAGTGTTGATCAGGGGGAGTTCAGAGTTTTGTTTTTTAGGCTTTCTGTAAGGTTATCCTGTTGGCTAGAAGCACCTAACACCAAGTGCTCAGGGCTGGATACACGCGTATGTTTGGCTTGTGGTGGGAGCTGAGGCCTTGGGACCAAACAATGCACTACAGCTGCCAGCCTAGGGAAAGAAGACAAGAAAGTCTGGCTCAGCCCCAAGCTGGGCTAAGACTTAAAGGCGAGGAGGAAACGTCCCACCAGAGGAATCAAAGGGGAGGCTGATACGGTAGCTGCAGGCGTGGGATAGCGGAGTCTCTGGAAGGCAAGAAGTGAGTGTGTTTCAAGAAGGGAAAAGTGATGCCCTGTGTCAGTTGGTGACGACAGGTGGTGGCAAGTCTCGAGAAATGAGAAGCGAGCAGACCGCGGTGACCACAGAGCAAGGCTGAGGGGGACTGGGGAGCACGCGCAGGCTTTGAACCCAGGGCACCTCCCTTCAGAGCTGTCCTCAGACTGTCCTCTGTCTGGGAGAGGCTTGCCATTTCTGCTTCTTCTTCTATGAGTCACCAAGGCCAGGTGGCACCAGAAAGCCAATGAGGTGATGTTTTCTAACTCAGAGGAAGGCTGTGAAACGCTAGCCAGACAGGCCTTGCAGGCGCTGAGTATGGCAAAGGTGGCCTCTCACGACTAATGCTCAGCATGCAGGATGGCTTTTCTGTTCCCTGAGCCTCACCTGGGGAAGTTTGCCACTCCCAGGGGGATGAGTCACTGGGGTCCTTGGCGCGGCTGTGCCCACATCTACAAGACACGTTAATTCAAGTAATTCATGATACGCACTGATGAAAGTTAGAGTCACGACAGCAGACGTTCATTTGAGAACCAATCACTTTTGTTTTCGGTCAGTATAGTTGGTTTGATCTTTGTCTTCATATGTACAAATGCTTGAAATCCTAACAGCATTACACCATTTATTCATGCGGGCTTTCCATTTTTCACCCAGTCAGAGCACCCACTCAACCGTCCATGTGTCCACCCATTTATACAGGCACAGTCTATCTACATATCCTTCTACACATCCATGAATCACTCTTCTGCATATCCATACACACATCTGTCTAAGCATACCTCATGCACACACCCATCGACCCATCCACCCCTCCACCCACAATCTATTCACCTATTCTTTTCAGTATGCATCCATTCTTGTACCCATCTGTCATCTATACATCTTTTGGAAACTTAGATTCTGACATTTTAAATAATTTGTCCTGGGAAAACACTGCTGTTAGGTGTCCACATTTGGATTTGAACCTAGGCAGACTCCCTTGGCCTCATATTTCAAACCCATACTTGGTATCTCCCCCACTGTACTAGGGTTGGGCTTGCATTTATAGGCCATGAGAATTTGGTCACTGCAAGGGTTCTCACTTCCCCGTTATATCACAGTGCCCTGGAGAAGACTCATGGCATCTGGGAGCTTGGATAGAAAAATACTTACATACTTATTTATTCAAATGTCTGACTGTACTATACTAGCTCATAAAATCTGAACACCGGTACCAAGTGTCAGTAGTATTCACAGGCCTGTGGCTGAGATACTATCACATCATATCAAATTTATTTCAAATATCTTAAAAATCATTTATACTGATTGCCACTCAGAGTTATTAGACCTAGGTTCTATGCCATTATTTAATGCATTAATAAAGGCACATTTGTTATTTTAGTAGGAATTGGCTCTCTAAATCTTGATAACGCTATTTCGGCAAAATTGGTTTCTTTTGTAATTCAGTGCATTTAAAATCATTACGAGGAGCTTCTCCCGAAGTGCAAAAGCCCAGCTCCAGTCCATTCATAATGTGAGGTATTTGGCCTATGCCTTTAGAAAGGAGGTTAGTCATGCAATACCCCACCCCCCATTTTGGGTTTCATTTCCTGGTGGCAACTCTGCAGTTCCAGTGATGGGAAATTCAATATGTAATAAGCAAATACTTTCACTTCTTTAAAACTTAAAGTCGGCTGGGATGCAGCTTAGTTGGTAGGATGCCAGCCTCCCAGGCAGGATGCGCTGAGTTCCATGCTCACGGCGGAACCACAGTGGCTGTGGCAGCACATTCCCCTCATTAGCACTCCAGGAGTCAGAGGATCAGAAGTTCAAGGTCATCCTTGGCTATACACAGTGAGTTACCTGAGTCCCTATCTTAAAAACAAAAATCCAAAGAGAAATACAAACAGAACAGCAAAATAAAACAAAACAGCACACACACACAGTTACAGTTCTTGCTTGGAGACTCACACCACATAGTGAAAGGTTCCTCCCCACTCTGCTGTAGGACCCACCCTCAACAGAGACAGAGTACCACTGAAGGGAACAGCTGTCTCTGAAATCTGTTTTCTGGAAGTGATGCATCTTTCTGATTTCCTGGGGCTGGCAGCCTTCCCTCTCCCAAATCTCCACAACACAGGAGCAGCCGTCACACAACTTTCCTGTCCCTGTCACCCCAGCCTTCAGTTCATTCTTCCCTGAGATTCAGAACTGAGTCTCGCTTCCCCTTCCTTCTTCCTTAGCGGCTCAGACGTGAACAATGACTAAGCGAACTCAGCAAGTCCCTGCCGTCGATTATGCCATTGATTCTGGGCCCTCCTGCATTGTCCATGATTCCTGTCTGTGCCTTAAGGCGTCGGCTGTGTGCTAAGTCCGCAGACATCGTTCCTCTTTAGCCATTTAGCAGGAGGCTTGTGTCCTGACAATGTCACTCACTCATCTCTTCGTCACCATCACCCAAAGGGTCACCACAGCCCAGCGCTACCATCAGGGGTTTCATCCAGGCGCACACCTCCTTGCCAAGTCCCGCCTGTGTCTTTTAGGGAAGGTGGTACCCTTCCACAGCCATCTCCCAGTTGGCAGCCAGTCCCTTCTTCCTAGCAAATCACGGTGAAGTCTGTTTTCCTTGGCTGTCGCTGCAGGTTTGCAGCAGGGAAGGGATTCAGGACCTGAGGCCCACGGCCTTGGGTGTTGCTGCAGCACAGTTAGGCGGAATCCAGGGGAAACTTGGCCACAGAGAGCTGCTTCCCATTGCCTTGTCTCAGCTGTGAATGCCATTGTCGGGCCCTTTGGCCTGAACCTTCTCTTTTTCCATTTATTTATTAATTCAGTTTCTCTGCAGCCTGATCGCATCCCCTCCCTCCTCTCTTCCCGGTCCCTCCTAATGAAGTGTTTCAGGACTGGAAACAGCAGAGGGTGTGGGTGCGGGCTTCACCCTTCTCAGCCCTCCTTTGTTGCCACTCAAAAAGAGAACTCTTCGGGGATCAGCTTTACTCCCAAATGCAGAAAGAAAGGTATTGTAACTCAGAATCTTTCTGACTGCCGGGGGAGGAAGTCAATGTCGCATCTTTCCTGGTTGACCAAATGCCCAAATACTTCAGGCCAGAGTAAAACAAAATAAAAAGAGTAAAAACAAAACAAAACAAACAACAACAGCAACAACAACAACAAAAACCCTACACATACACACACAAACCAGCTTTGGATTCCTAGTTTTAAGCATATGCGCTTTGTGAGGGTATGAATAGCAACTCAGAGTTCTTGAAATTACCCTCATGAGGTGACCCTGGGCTAGGGGCGTGGATCAGGCAGTAGAGCTGACTATGCATGAGGCCCTGAATTTGACCCCAGTACCACATAGCCTGGAAATGGTGGTACACAATGGGACCCCAATCCTGGGCAGATGGAAGCAGAATGGTCAGAAGTTCAAGGCCATCTTCAACTACAAAGAAAGTTTAAGTTCAGCCTGAGTTACATGAGACAGTCTATGTCAAAAACAAACAAAAAAACCCCAAAACAAAGACAAAACAGAACAAAACACCCCAAAAGAATCAGTCACAGATCAAAGCAAAAGCACCAGAAGATCAAGGTGGAACATACACACAGAGGCATCCATTTTATATTAATAATAATAATTACAAGTATGTGTGTGTATCTGTGTATGGGTATGTGCACAGGAGTTCAGGAGCCCGTGTAAGCTGGAGGCATTAGCTACCTCTCAAGCTGAGGTTCCTGGCTGTTATGCAATACCGGATGTGGGTACTGGGAACCAGATTCAGGTCTTTTGCAGGAGCAGTCCGCACTCTTCAAGTGGAGCCTTCTCTCCAGTGTCATTTGTTTGTTCTTTTAAAAAATATTTACTTTTTAATTAATCACAATTTATTCACTTTGTATTCCAGCTGCAGCCCCCTTCCTTGTCCCCTCCCATTCCCACCTCCCCTCCCTGTTCCCCCACGCCCTTTCTCCAGTCCACTGATAGAGGAGGTCCTCCTCCCCTTCCATCTGACCCTAGCCTATCAGGTCTCATCAGGACTGGCTGCATTGTCTTCCTCTGTGTCCTGGTAAAGCTGCTCCCCCCTCAGGGGTAGGTGATCAAAGAGCCACCCACTGAGTTCATGTCCGAGACAGCCCCTGTTCCCCTTACTAGAGAACCCACCCATGTGAACACTGAGCTGCCATGGGCTACATTTGTGCAGGGGTTCTAGGTTATCTCCATGCATGGTCCTTGGTTGGAGTATCGGTCTCAGAAAAGACCCTTGTACTCAGATTTTTTTTTTTTTGTTCTATTGCTCTCCTTGTAGAGCTCCTGTCCCCTCTAGGTCTTTCTATTTCCCCCTTCTTTCATAAGATTCCCTGCACTCTGTCCAAAGTTTGGCTACGAGTCTCAGCATATGTTTTGATTCTCTACAGGGTAGAGTCTTTCAGAGGCCCTCTGTGGTAGGCTCCTGTCTTGTCCCCTGTTTTCTTCCTCTTACGATATCCTTTCCATTTGCCTCCTGAATGAGGACTGATCATCTTACCCAGGATCCTCCTTATTACTTAGCTTCTTTAGGTGTACAGATTTTAGTATGTTTATACCATATTATATGACTAATATCCACTTATAAGTGAATACATACTATGCATGTCTTTCTGCTTCTGGGATACCTCACTCTGGATGATCTTTTCTAGATCCCACCATTTGCCCGCAAATTTCATGATTTCCTTGTTTTTAATAGCTGAGTAGTATTTCATTGTGCAAATGTACCACAATCATTTGTTCTTAACCCAAACGTCTATACTGACATGTACTTCAACACTATCAAGAAACAGGGCAGTTTGATGCCCGGGAAGGCATTAAAGCTCTCTATATAGATCAATTTCCATGTATCATTTCCATCCCATTTAAACAGCCTTTGAGGCTTCTTGTAGTGCAGTTTTGTGATGAAAACTTCAAGGTTTGCTTTTCTGACATCTTTTTTTCAGATCTTCATTTCTTGGAGAACATTTCATGGACACAGCATTCTGGGAGCATTTTGGTTTTTGATGCCTTTGTTTTCCTTTCAACACTTTAAAGATGCTTTCGCACTGTCTTCTGGCCTGCAAAGCTCCACCAAGAGGCCCACAGTCAGCCCTGTCTTCATTCATTTGTCTGGGAGCCTATAAATCAGAAGACACCAGAGATTTTGTTTTTTATTTTTTTATTCCTAGATTTCAGCAGTTTGAATTTGATGTGATGTTGTTTGCCTTTCTGGATATTCATAATGTTGGAGACTCAAGGGAGTTTCCAAATCCTTGAAGTTTAAAAGGTTTAGGGCATTCTTTCCCCCAAATATTTTTCTATTTCCCTCTCCTAGACAGGGAGGTGCACACATATTTGTGCATTGTGTGTACACACACACTCACTTGTTTTGAAGTTTTGGTTGCACTTGTTACCTCCCTAGAAGGAGGTGTGCATGTATGTATAAGCACACAGGTGTGCATTTGTGTGTGCGTGTGTGTGTGTTGAGGCCAGATCTCACTTTGTATTTGTAGCTTTTGTGTAAGCCAGGCTGGCTTTGAACTCACTTTGATCCTCCTGATTCAGTCTGCCAAATTCTAGGATTTTACATTAAATTTTTTTCTCATCTTTCCTGTCCTCTTGTCGTAGCCCTGGCCTGCCTGTGTCCAGTGTCTGGCCTGAAAACAGCTGTTCCGTGGAGTGTACCATAATTCCTCATGATGCAGCTATTCCATGGCTGTCCGGAGGTCCCTGCCTGACACTGTTTGAAGCTTTTCAACGTGTTGAAACATCAACTCACCACAATTATATATCACTGTAATTATTTAAAAGCCATCAATAGGAAGAAGTGGACATCCTTCTTCCATCAAGGACAGCTGTCCGCCGTGAGAAGGAGGGTACAGTGGGGTCAGCACCGTGTGAACAATGGCAAGCAGGAGCAGTATCTGGCTGATGAATCAGATTTTTTGGGGTAGTGAGCTTTCTCTAGCATTCTTGTTTAATAAAGGCTAAAAAGTCACTCTAAGCATTTAAAGAATTGAGATATAATTAATATATGTAAAGCCCTGGCTTTGATCCATAGTTCTGAAAAGAAAGGAATAGCACATGAGAACAGACACTTCTTTAAAATTTGATTGAGTGTGTGTGTGAGTGCGTGCACAGGCACCCATGCCACGGTGTAAGTGTGGAGGTCAGACGACAGCTTGCAGGAGTCAGGTCTCTCATTTTCCCTGAATAGGGTCTTCAGTCCTACACCGAGCTATCATGGGCCCCATCTGTGCAGGGGTTTCAGGCCACATCCACACATGGTCCTTGATTGTAGAAACCGTCTCATACAAGACCCCTGTGCCCTGCTCAGTTTGGTCTTTGTGGAGCTCTTGTTCTCCCCAAGTCTCAACAACCTCCCCCAGATCTATCATTACTTCTGGCCCTCTGTCAGAGGCTTGATCTCGAGTTTTAATATCTGCTCTGATACATCGCTACATTGACCCCCCCCCTCCCCAGAGGTCCTCTTTGGCATGCTCCTGTTCTGTTGCTTGTTTTCTCCTCCACTCAGTGTCCATCCCATTTGTTCATTCAAACAAGCATTGATCATACCTATCTGGGTCCTCCTTCCTGTATATCTTCTCTAGGTGTGTAGATTTCAGCTTGACCTTCCTATCCTATAGGTTTATATAAGTGAGTATATACCATATGTTTCTTTCTGCTTTTGGGATACCTCACTCAGTATGATTGTTTCCAGGTCCCACCACTTGCCTGCGAATTTCATGATTTCCTCCTTTTTAATTGCTGAATAGTATTCCATTGTGTAAAAGTACCACATTTTCTGTATCCATTCCTCAACTGAGGAAACCACATGCTTGTCATCAGCCATTTTCATTTTTCTTCTTCATCCCAGCCCCTGGAGACTACCAATTTACCTCTTCTCTCTCTGGCTTCGCTCACTGGCGAAATAAAACTTCTTCACGGAAATAAAACCCTGCAATACACCTGCCTTTGTTCACTTAGCAGAGCATGCCCGTGTTCGCTGTGTTGGAGCCTGTCTTCACACTTGACTAAATGAGACCCATGGCACAAATGTGCCACTGTGCGCGTCTCCTCCTCCAGTGACAGACATTTGGGTTGCTACCACTGTGAGTGACACTATCATAACCACTCATGTACTGCTTTGCCTGCACGTGTGCTCCTGTTTAGTTTTTGATTGTTGTGGTTAGTTCTGTCAACTTGATACAACCTAGAGTCACCGGGGAAGGGAGTGGCAGGGAAGGGCTGTCTAGGTCAGGCCAGCCTGTGGATATGTCTGTGAGAGGTTGTCTTGATCGTGGAAACTGAGATGGGAAGGCACCGTGGGTGCACCGTTCCCTGGGCGAGGAAGCTGAACTCTATAAACGTGGAGGTGAGCCGGGCACACACATGCACGTGTCAATTCACTGCTCTCTGCTCTCGACTGTGGCTGCATTGTGACCAGCTTTCCCAAGCTCCTGACGCTTGAATAAACTGGAACTTGGAATTGTGAAGCAGATAAATTTCTTTTTTAATTTTGAAGAAATCCAATTTGTCTTTCTTTCTTTCTTTCACTATTGATTCTGGTGTCTGAACTAAGGAACCATTGTCTGTGTGGGGTGGGGAGAAAGGACTGTGTGGCTATGCATTCTCCAAGAGCCTCGTCCCTTTGGCCTTATGAACCGTCTTTGGTCTACCTAAGGGCATATTCACACATGGTGGGAGACGTTTCCATCGATTTGAATCTTGACGTGCCCTTGAATGATCCTCTTAAGTGTCCCTCCACCTTGTACAAAATAGCAAGGTGACATTACTTTACTTTCGGCAAAGTGCTTTTCAGTTAACACCAGGAACCAATCAACTGTCATTTCTTTTTTAAGCATGTGGGAGACAGACACTCTGAAGTTTTAGGTGTTCTCTTTGGGATGTGTACCTGATAGTCAGTCAGAGCTTGATATGTTTCTCGATCTCAATTAGGGAAAATGTCCACTTAAATTTCAAATAGCTCTCTTGGAACTCTATTGTATGACAGATTGTATATATGGTGTAATATCTTATACATGATATATAGCCTCATACATATTTTTATATTATATATAGTTAGATTCAGCTTTAGAAGACTGTATACCTTCTGGATTCAAAGGTGGTTTGAATAGCTAATAACCAAACAGCTAAATTGGAATACCAATCTTCTTCAGTCAGGATAGATATCTGTTAAGGATCAAAGAGGTTAGTGTATCCTTTACAGAAAATGTGGAGGCTTTATTCAAGGACTGTTTTAAATTTTCTGTTTTGCCATAGCTGTATCAATATGGTTGTGGATTAAATAGCCTCATTCTGCGGTAAGAATTTCCTCCCATGATGCTTTGGAGATTATTTTTAATGACTGTTGATCTGGTGAGATGGCTCAGCTGTTAAGCAGGTAAAGGTGCCTATTGCCAAGGCTCATGTCCTGGGTTCAAACCTCAGGACATACAGCATAGAAAGCAAAAATAAACTCTTATTAAGTTGTGCTCTGAAATCTGATTGTGCAATAGAGCATGTGTGTATATACACTTGTACACATGCATACACACTATAGATACAATAAATCAATGTAAAAATATTAAAACAACTCTGTTATACTCCATCGAGTGGGTGGCCAACTTGTCCTGTATGCCTGTCTTTTGTTAAGATGCTTCGAGTGGCTTCTAAATAGATTCATCACCGTCTTTGTGAGTACAACATCTATGTGGATGAGCCCTAGCCATTCTGCTGTGTTAGAAACAGAGATCTCTCTTTTCTCTCTCTCTCTGTTTCTCTGTCTCTTTCTGTCTCTGACTCTCTCTCTCTCTGTATGTGAACTTGAGCACTCTTTGTAACTCCTCTAACCAAAATGAATTCAGTTGTATTAGGAGTCGCTTGTGGAGTCTGGCAAGTTTTTATCTAGTTTCATTTCAGTCATTTGTAATTCTAGTTTCCAAAGTGAGTGAACCAAATAGAAAATTCTAGTAAAAACAGGCCTTTCAGCCGAGTAGAATTCTGAAAAGCAACACAGGACATTGCAGAGGGCTAGAGGCAGTTTATCTAGACAAAGCAGCTACTGACCACTGCAAGCCCTGGACGTCTCCTCATGTTGCTATTTAGTGTTCTCATGTACACTCGCTGGGCTCTCCTGAGACAATGGTCTTCATACAGTTTTTGGCCAATCACAGTTGCTGGGACCGCTTGCTGGGTGATGTCATTAAAACAGAAAAGAAGCAAGGCAATGCCTAAATTGTGGGGAGGAAACAGCAAAGAATTGTGTATATTCTCGAACTGGTGCAGGATACTGGCTGACCCTGTCACCACTGAACACTTTCTAACTATAGCTCTCTGGCCATTAGCTGAGGATGGGAGGCCTTGAAAGGCCCAAGAAAGGCATATTTTAAAAGTTCACATTTAAGCATCATTAAACGTCCTTTCTCCTTATCTCAAGCCATATGCTTCTCATCTCTTGGAGCTGGGTGCTTCCTCTCATGGAGTATGGTTCATAGATCCCTAGGAAGAGATAGAATTCCCTCTCCAGCTTGTGCCTGCTGCATGGTCTATGGGAACTGACAAAGAAGAACATTCATTATTGTTATTGTTATTATTTTACTATACAGAAGCTTGCCTAACAGTTCAGAAGGGCGGTATTTATTTTAAGCTATTGTATTGAGTATAATATTCTCCTTGGATGGTATTCAATCACTCAGTACATTATCCATTATATTACTGAGCCACCCATTCAGTTAACTCAACTGCTCTTAGCCACTCAATCAATTTGTTCAGTGAGGATTTATTGAGTAATAACCAGTAGTAACTGGGTGCAGAGGTCCATGTTATTCTGAAATGAGAGAGAGGGAGAGAGAGAGAGCGCGTGCATTGGGCTATTTTTGGCTTTCTCAAGAAAAGGGATGCACGCACAATGGTCCACTATATAAGAACACGGAGTCCCGTGAGCTCCTTGACACAGAAGGTGAGCTTCCTTTACCCTCTGTCTCTAGCTATGGTGGAGGTACTCAGCGACGTTTCCGTTGAGCTGGAGTTTGACTTGGCAATGTGTCCCGGGGTGGCCTGCCCCAGCATCTGGTCCTAGGGGTTTATCACGGTGCATGCAAAAGCTGCTGAAAGATGGAGGGGAACATCGGCAGGCACTGTTGTGCCTTCTGGAATAGGTGTCCAATGCCTGAGGGAGAGGGAAGAGCGATCCTGGGCCTGTCGCTTCAGCTTACTCTCTTCTGCCACTCCACACACGAGGCAAATCTTTCGGCCAGCAATCCCCACCACTTACACATTATTTAACTTGTTTCTAAACAGCAAATATAGTCCACAGCATTTTCTTGGCTTTTAATTTCTTTAATTTGTGTGTGTGTGTGTGTGTGGTTACTGTAGTTTAAAAAGGAAAGGGGATGGTGGCAGCCTAAAAATAATTCCAAAAGATCAAGTGGTAAAGTAGGAAGGCCTTTGAAGATCCCACATACGCTCTGTCAGTGTCTGCTTGTGAGCCGCTTGAGGTCTCTTCAGTGCTATGTGAGGCGCACTGTGAATAAATTCATTAAGACAATGCAGAAGTCATCTGGGACAGAAAAATAGGAAAGTCATTTCCGAACAACTGAAGACTGAGGGGCAGATTGGCTCCTAATTTCCTGGGCCTAATGGGGACCTTCTGCACATACAACCAGCCCCTGTCCATCATTAGAACTGAGACTGGGGGATTCCGATGAAGAGGCTGGTCATAAAAACCAACCCAGGAAAGATGGTCGGGAGATTGCCAAGGTTGTCAGCCCCCAGGAAAAGTCCTCCGAAGGGCAAGACCATTAGTTCACTTTTTGTTCCTTTGTACAAAGCAAAGTGTGGGAGGGGGAGATAGCTCAACCCCTAAAATGCTCTCTTTCTAAGGAGGAGTGCCCCAGAACCCACCCCAAATAAATAAATAAATAAATAAATAAATAAATAAATAAATAAATAAATAAATAAATAAAGTGTGTTGGTGTATGCTTGTTATCCCAGCTGTGAAAAGGCAGATCAGGAGATCTGCCAGCCTGACCTACTTGATGAGTTCCAGGCCAGTAAGAGACCGTGTTTCAACAACAAAACAAAACAAAAGACGGATGGCATATGAAGAATGACATTTAGATTGTCAGCGAGTGCATGTACCCAAACACATTCTCTCCCTCTCTTTGTCCCTCTCTCCCCCTTTCTCTCTCTCTTTCCCTGTCTCTTCTCTCTCTCCTCCTCTCTCCCTCCCTCCCTCTCTGTTTCTTCTCTCTCTCCCTTCTCTCTAACAGCAGAACTTCCCTCTTTTCCAGGTACCCATGTGTTACCATTCACTGAAAGGCAATATCTCCAGACCGTGTCCTTGAACTTCATAGCTGTAGGCGTAGGTTCCCAAGCCTGACTCAGACATTTCAGGGCTGTGAAGTGATAAAAGCAAGTGCCATGAGAGAGATGTCTGTGCCTGTCTAAGAAGCAAATTATGGCAAGCACTGAAGGATGCGCTCTCCCTGCTGTGGGAGTGTGGAGTGCTTTCAACTTCAGAGCGTGGACTGCAACTGTCTATTGCACTTTTGTCTTGAAATTTCAAATGTGTTTCATGCCACTGAAAATTCAAAGGCGCATTTGAACCAAAAGGGGGAAAAAAGCTATTTACAAATTCCAGAAGTCTGTGGATTTCCTCTTCTTCACAAAATGCCGTCTTGACCTCAGCCGAGGGTTTGATAAAGACACAAACCACACACAAGCGAAGCCCTGGAGCGGTCCTTCAATGTAACGGATGGCCCAGCCTGCCGTGTGAGCTCAGAAAAGTCTACCTCAGAGTGGTGAGCAGTGAGTGCCACTAGTCCTTCAGCTAATATAAGGAAAACGGCTGGAAAGTGGCAAGCAAGGAGAGAGGTAGGCAGAGCAGACATTCATGGGAGGCCACACCACGCAGGCAGCAGAGGGAGAGAAGGCCAGGGAAGAAGGGACAAACGGCCAAGAGCGAAGTTGATCTGAACCCGAGTGACGTAAGTAATAGGTAGCAAGACACAGAACTGAGTCCGGGTGACCCCCCATCACCCCCACAATTCTCATCGTTAGGAAGCAGCACAGCAGGGGTGAACTCCTGTTATAATGAAGAGATGGTGTTTCTGGGTGAGAAATTGCTTGTGTAAAATGTTCATGGCACATATCTTGGTGAGAAAGTTGGTCAGGGGCCGAGCTGGCCTCCTGATGGGTGAGAACACTTGGGCAAGCGTGAGGACCTACCTGTGGGTCGCCAACTCCTGTGTAAAAGCCGGGGAGCTGTGGGGAGCTGTGGGGGCTATGGAGGGCTGTGGGGGGCTGTGGGGGGCTGTGGGGAGCTGTGGGGGGCTGTGGGGGGCTGTGGGAGCTGTGGGGGGCTGTGGGGGCTGTGGGGGGCTGTGGGGAGCTGTGGGGGGCTGTGGGGGGCTGTGGGGAGCTGCAGGCAATCCCAGTGTGGTGGGAACGAACAGAGACTCCCCCACACTTGGGTAGCCAGACAAGCTGAGGCTGTGAGCTCGGGTTCCGTGAGGAGGTACTGCCTCAACAAAGCGGAGGAGCAAAGAGGGCACCAAAACGCATCTCTACACACATGTGCATGCGTGTACAACCCCACTCAAGAGCGTAACTGCGCATGCACACCTACCTGTCAACATTAAATGTGTGTGTCCTTCCACAAGCTAAAGAGGAGCTGGAGCTGGTTCAGTAGTTGGGATGCAGAGGACCTGATCTAGGCTCTCAGCACCCACACTGTGGGACTCACAACTATCTTACCTCGGGGCCAGGGGCATCCCATAGCTCCGCCTTCCACAGGCACCTGCAGTCATGAATACACACACACACACACACACACACACACACACACACACACAGTTGCCTGGAGGAAGATGGCCACTTTTCTCCCTGTGAACAACAGACCAGCATTTACACACTTCTCCACTCATCAGTCCCACTTGACAGAAAGAACGAGTTTTCATTCCCAGGTTGTGTGGCCTGGCCGAGGCACAGCCAAAAGTTTATGGAAGATCAGGCTCACCATCCTGGACCTGCTTTTCCAGGAGAAACTTCAGGTCCTGTCTGTGAATGTGAGTGGTGGTGTTGCTATTCTGAGTTCATTGTCTAATTCCAGACACATCTGTGGCTGCTTAGCCGAGCCGGGGCCTGGGCATTCAGCTCCATCTTCGTTTGCTCGGGGGACACATGGTGTGTGTGGGAGATACCATGCTTTGTTTGTACAAATCAAACTCCTAATTAATTGCTGAACATACTGCAATTTGCTAATCAAGCTGTATTTTTTGAGACATTTCTGACTGATAAATACCGAGTCATCTGGCTTCGCAGCGCATCCTCTTGTCCCTGCTTTAGACAGAGATGGCGAGAGCCCTGGGAAGTGCTTCTTGTACGTGACTTGTTCATCGTGCTGAGCTCTGGGGAACACGGCTTTCCGTTGTCTTCCTCTGTGTTTCTCCAGCACCGAGAGGCAGAGCTCTCAGGGTGTTGGATCAGACTTGCTGCTCTGGCTCCCCAAACTTGGAATCTAAGCTTCCTTTAGTGCGGGTTGTTTCATATTAAACAATGAAGACCATAGCGCTCCAGCCAGGGGCTTGGCTCAGCAGGATTTGATCATTTACCACATCCAAATGTACTTACAGCGTTCCTTCCATTGCTTAGATAGACGGTCGTGGTGGGATGCAGTAGCAAGCATGATCGCTGACCCTCATAGTCACCTGGGTTGTATTTAGAACCACCGAGAGACATACCTGTGTGTGTGTGTCGGGGGAGGGGCAGGATTAATGAGTGGGAATGACTACCCTTGAATGCGGGTGACCACATGCCTCGGAATGGGGTTCTGAAGTGAATAAAAGGAGAAAGCGAGCTAGCTGCCACCACCTCTCTCGGCTGGACCACGGGCTGTGCCCCCAAACTGTCAACCAAAATAACCCTTCCCTTTTCCAGCTGCTTTTGTCAGGTGGCTGCATAACACAGAAAGTATCTAGTTAGGTTAGACAAGATGGAATTTCTTTAAAATGATTTTAATAGGATTACATCATTTCTTCCTTTTCTTTTTCTCCATTCAACCACTGTTATGTTCCCATCACTCCCTTTCCAATTTATGGCTTCTGTTTCTATATATAGTTGATATACACATACTTATAATCATATATATGCCTCAATACACAAATAAAACACACTGGTTATATTTTAGTGTTACTTGTGTGTATATAGTTTCAGGATTGGCTGCTTTATATTTTATAGCCCATTAGGGCTCTTCCTTGGGAGAGACCACCTGTTTATAGTCAGCAGTTGCCTGTAGTTCTTTGTCTAGGTGGCATCCTGAGAGACTTCCCCCTTTGTGTCAGTGTTTCTATTTGTCTTGTTTGGGTAGCCATATTGTTGAGCTATTATAAGTGTCTCTTGCCTGTCATTGCTAGAAGACCTGTCTCACAGCAGACTCTCTGGTCCTCTGGTTCCAGTCATCTTTCTGTTCCATCTTGCACGATGCTCCCTGAGCCTTGAGTGCAGGACGTGTATTGTAATGTGTCAGGTGGGGCTGGGCATGCGGGATGGTTGAGCTCCGCATCGTGGCCAGTCATGGTTTTCTCTAATGGTCTGTGTCTGCTGTAAAGAGAAGCTTCTTTGAAGGGTGAGAGCTGCCCTTATCAGGTTGGGTCTGGGTGCAAGATGCACAAGGTTGGTCTGTGCCTGCAGCAGGCATAAAAATGTCTTTATAGGAGGCTCCACGTGGCGGGAGGGGGTTTCCTAATAAACTAGATACAGTTGAGGCTAGTCACTCATGCACACCGTTGACCATAATCCAGACAGCTGCATACTCCCCTCACTGTGCATGTAGATAAAGAATTTTGAGAGTGTCGTCTTAGCCCTTTTTTCTGTATGAAGTCACAACCTCACAAAAGGAAACAGAATAAACTAACAGATGAACAAACATAGGAGAAACTCTAGCCTTCTGTACATTGAGAAGGCTCACTGCCTTATGAGAACACTTTAGTATGTCTGTCAGTCACACACTTTTTTTCGAGCTTTACAGAGTGGCAGCTAATGTTCAAGGAACACTGAATGTTCTGTCTCTGTACTTCCAATGTTTCACTTTTAGGTCATCAGTTATTAGCAGTGTGAATTGACCCCTCCATAGCTTAGTTTCCCATAAAAACTAAGTTCTTTAATGTCTACTGTCTGGCATATGGCAAGCTCTTAATGAGTATTACTATTTTTTTAACCTAACAGTGTCATTTCTCAAGTAGAATCCTACAACCAAGTGGGAGTTCTTGGGAATGTACTTGGGAATATTTTATTCAGTATAAAACTTTTTAGATTTTTGTATTTTTGTACTGATGAAAAATTTTACACTATTGAAAATAGTTTGTTTTGGAATATGTCACTCAATTTAAGAGCCCATATATTCACGCAAAGTTCCTTTGGTTCCCAGTTTCTTCAGCTGCAGGTCATGACCCATTAACCTGCTTATGAATGTGCATGGGGGAGTAGCCATAAAAGTTGGAAACTGAAAAACATTTTTAATTATTCACTTATCAGAAGCAAATTCAGAGTCAAATGCTCAGTGAATCCATGGTGCTTCTGGTAGCACCTGTTCAAGCTGCGGTGAGTGAACTCACTGCTGTCAGGCTACGCAATGTCAACACCACCTGAAACGCTGGCTCAGCTTTGACGTGATTATATACGATGATTTTAGATATGTGAGGCTGACAATTCACAGTGGCGATGAAGGATTTGGAACATTGGCAAATTTAAACTTATACTAAGGACAATGAAAATGCACTAAGATTTGCGATTTGGACAGTAAGATTTACATCTTTAGTCGATCTCCAGCGCAGATCGGGGAGGCAGAGTTGAGACCTGGAATAAAGACAGAGAAGTGATCAAGGTCAGACAAGAGTCAGCGGAAGCTGCAAATCAACACCGAAGAGGCACCTTGGCCCTGGCAGTGCCAATCTGGAAGTTAGCAAGCTGTAGGCACTGAAGCCATGTGAGTGGTTGAGGAAGGATGAGGAATATGTGATAAGAACCAAGGGAACATAAACTTTTAAGGACCAGGCAGGGAAAAGAACTGACGAGAGACGTGAAAACATACCAGAGGCGAAGAGGAGAAGGCTCAGTGGCAAACAGTACTTGCTTCTCTTCCCGAGGACCCAAATTCAGTTCCCAGAATCTAGTCAATCTTCTCGTAGCTGTTCGTAATTCCAGGGCATCTGAAGCCTCTGGCCTCTGAGGATACCTGTGCTCACATGCATACAACCACCTGTAGACAAACACACCTACACATGATCAAAAATAATAAAAACAAATCTTGAACAAGTACCAGAGAAAAGGTATTAAAAGCCTAGAGCCTCGAGGAAGGATTAACTGAGCAAGCTTTGCTGCCAATGGCTTACGTGTGTAGAAACTGAACCTTCTTCTGAGATGCAGCCACCACGCAGTCTCTGCTGGGCAGAAGGATGCCAGTGCACCCCAGGAGAAGTCAAATTGTTGTAGGTTGAATAGCAAAAGGAAAGTGGAGAGAAGAGATGCAGGCAGTTCCTCAGGAAAGCTGGCTTAGGAAGAAAGGGCTGTTGGACTGAGACCTCAGCGTGAGACGTCTTCTTTGTTGTCACCTCCCGTTTGAAGAGGAGGCAAGGCTAGCTAGACGATCCGGAGGAGGCAGAAGGAAGGAGCTACTTGGGGATAAGTGGGAAATGGAAGCAATAGCTTGCCCTTGGGAGGAAATCCAGGAAGAAGCAGTAGGTCATCCTCTGAGGGAGGCCGTGGGAGAAGCTTGCCCAGGGTGGGATGTGATAAAATGTTGGGGAGATTTTGGCAACTGTACTTCTTAGGAACTGAGGGGAAGCAGAAAGGACACAGGTTTCTAGGTTTGGTTGTAGGCAGTGAAGAGAGTTCTCATTCCTTAAATTATTTTCCTTTGTGTTTGGGAGGAGAGATCACCTGTTGAAATGGGGTGGGGGCATTGAGGTTGGGCATTTAGGGGAAGCAGGAACCACAGTGATGATAGCCAATAATGCAAATACAAAGGGGAACCTTCTTGGTACCCAGTCAATTAGACGAAGTCCACAATTGAGAGGGTAAGTAAATGGGGAGCCCTGGACGCTCTTACAGAGGACCCGAGCTCTGTTCCCAGCACCCATACCGGCCAGCTCCCCACTGCCCGTGGCTTCAGTTCCAGGAGAAGCCAACATCTCTGGCTTCCAAGAGCACCTGAATTCATGTGCACATCTTCCCCCTGGCATGTCCACATACTTAATAAATAGTAACATTAAAACACTTAAAACTGAGGTTAGGTAAAGTGCTACATGCTAGTTCATACATGGTTGGTAGAACTGTCGGTATGTAGCCATGATTGCTATCAATACTATTTTTCTTGCTTCTCTTTGCTCCTGTTTTTCTTCTTTGTCTATTTCTGTTTTCTCCAAAGCTTTCGCTTTCATTTTCCCCCAGCTTGGCGGTTCCACTGTGCACTTCCTTGCTACCGTAGCACTGAATACTATCTGTCCCGTGGTGTCTCCTTCTGGTTCTGTTCGTATGGACACACTTCTGACTTCTCCCCAGAACTCACCTCAGCACTCAACAGTTTGGATGCCAGGAAGATGCAGGAGCCTTCTGTAGCCCACCAAAGCTGATCTGCAGGAGAATTCCTAACAATGAACTTTGGTTCAGGCAGCGTGATTCTATGGAAGTAATTACTGAGATGAGAGAGAGGGTTAGCCATTTGTAATGTTATGAGTTTAAATGTCTCAGAGATATTTACGATGCTAGCAGTAACACATGGATTATAGGGTTATTTTACCTTTTGTGTTTGGAGCTGCTAAGCCACGTCTTGAGCCATTCTATGTTTTAAAAACAAGCAAACCAGTTTCGGTGAGAGACCTGAGTACTTGTAAAGAGCCTTGCTTGCTGCCAAGCCTGACAACCTGAATTTGATCCCTGAACCCATGTACTAGGGAAGGGAAACTACTGTAAGTTGTCCTCTGACCTCTAGACATGCACTATGACTTGTCTGTACCTGCACTTTCCATAATAAATAAATAATAATAAATAAGCATTTATTTATTTTAATTTTATTTTTTATAATTTATATACTTTATATCCCGATTGTAGCCCTTCACTCGTCCTCTCTCAGTCCCACCCTCCCTTCCTCTTTCCCCATCCCCCTCCCCTAGTCCACAGAAAGGGAGAGCCCTTCTCCCTAACCATGTGACCCCAGCCTATCACATCTCATCAGGACTGCCTGCATCCTCTTCCTCTGTGGCAGGAAGTGGAAAAACAAAAATCCTTTCTTTTGTAACAAAACCTGATTTTCTCCCCAATTTTCCTTTTTCCGGCCAGTATTTGGTGGTTTCTGTGGCCACAGAAACTTCTGCCCCCTTGGCTATGGCCTTTCTTTCCTCTTTGAGTTCTTGGCTTCATCTCCTGACCTTCTCTTCACCTCTATGGCTACAATCCTGAAATCATGACTTTGACTATATGTCTAGAGTTAGTAGAGAGAGAATCTGGAGACCTCCCCCCTTCCTTCAAATCCTCCTCATAATTCATGGGCTTGGTCCTCCTGTCTCAAAATGTACCTGCTCCCATGTCCTTCCATCCACCTTTCCACTGCTAAGCATGTGATGTGAAACTGAACCCCATAAGTGGCAGACAGGGTAGAGGACCTATTGTGTATGATCATTGACTCCCTTTCTCCAAGAAGTGAGGGGCCCATCTCTTGGCTGCTCCTCTGGCCATATTTCATGAGGTGAACTGTGCAGATATCAAACCCTGAAGTCCTCCACATCCATGCCTTGGTTGCAGTTTCAAGGGCATCTTAGCATGTATGTCAACTTGCTAGTCTTGGCCTCAGAACTTCCCCAGTGCTGTCAGCCAGGAAACCTCATGGCAGTCCCGTGACAGTGCTGGGTGTCCGAGGCATGCTCTGGAGCCTCGTGGATGGGCACCAGAGCGGCACTTTCTGCACCAGGGAAGCGTGTTTGGAAGAGAGTGAGGGACAGGCACAAAATGGCTGAAGGATTTTTTTTTCCTGACCAACAAAGCTTCTCATTAGTGACTTGAAAGGACGCCTAGATCCAAAATAGTATTAAACAAGTGTTTCTTCAATATGAGATCATTATGTGTCTCTTCTAAATCCAAATACTAATTGCAACCTTGCTGTGAGCACACAGCATTAAGACCCTCATAGCCATGGCAACAGAAAGCCATGGGAAGCAGGAGCCTGTCATCCGCACAGGGTCTTTAGTGGCTGGGGTGGCAGGCAGCACTTTCTGACTATGTCTCTAATGTCCAGCTCAAAGAGGGAGGCGCGCTACACACCTTCAGGTAATTCTGCCTTGAAGGTTCCGGTCCCTTTGAACATCTCTATGTCTCTATAATTAATCTCAATGCAGGATGGCTTGCTAATGCACAGACAAAAATGCAAGCACAAATTAAACTTTCAGCAGGCATTGTACAGTGGCCATTTACATTTCAAAATTATGACTGTGATAGAAACTTTGGTCTACTTCTAATTGGGCTGATTTTTAATATCCAGTGATAAACAACTATGTAAACAGCCTCCCCAAGATTTTACACTTAAGGGGAAAAAAAAACACTTTAAAGTAGCTGCTTAAAGTCACCTTCTGTTTTGCATGATAATTGTAATGTAAGATAACAAACAGCACAGGGCACGGAGTACAGCGCTTCCAGACGATAAGGTGTCATTTATATGAAGATAATTAGGCATTTAAAACTTACCAATACCAATTTAAAAACCTACTAATTAAAAAAACCCAGTGTGCTTACAGCAAACTCATTGAAATAAATTTCCATCTGCTTTCCCCACAAACGTGTCCGCAGCCTGCTCAGCGCCAAGGACACGGGTTTCATGTGTAGGAAGTGAGGTGCAGATTAAAAAGTTTGTAACCAAACCTTTCTATAAAAACGAAAAGTATGTGTTTTTTTTAAAGAGATTTATTGTGAGCATGTGAACCATATGCCATTGTTAAAAAGAAAGGAAACAGTTATGTTGGCGGAGAGACTTGTTACTATTAAGACTGAGGCGTGAACAGGGCTCCTCACGATTTTTCTCCCACACGATGGCAGGGAGAGCTCAGGATGCAGTGGGGTCCACGCTCAGACGGAAAGGCTCTGGGCTTCATTTTCCTAATTAAGGAGATAAAGCTCACCTTCTTAAACCCCTCCCTGAAAATGTCCCAGGAGCTCATGTAAAATAATAAAGGAGTTACACAGCCTCCTGCAAATGATGCCATGTGGCATGTAGACCCCCAAAAAACTAACACAATGCAAATTCCTTCTCTCGCTTCCTCATCCATCCTTCCTTCTTTCCCTTCCTCTTCCTCTCTTTTCTTTTTCCTCCCTCCTTCCCTCTCTCCTTTCCTCCCTCTCATTTTTTTGGAAACAGGGTCTCATTCAGTTTAGCTGTCTTCAAGTTAATGATGTAGCCGAGCCTGGCTTAGAATTCCTGATGTTCCTGCTTCCACCTCGCTAGTATTAGGGTGTCAGGTGTGTGCCACCAAGCTCAGGGCTGTAACAAAACAACTATCGATCAATAGATTAAAAAAATAATTTTCTGGTTTGTTTGTTTTATTCTTTTTTATTTTTCAAGACAGGGTTTCTCTGTGTAGCCTTGGCTGTCCCGGGCTTACTTTGTAGATCAGGCTGGCCTTGAAGTCACAGAGATCCACCTGCCTCTGCCTCCCCGAGGGCTGGGATTTCAGGCATGCACCACGGTGCCCAGCTTAAAAAATATTTTAAGGCTTATGTTAAATTATGTGTGTATGTGTGTGTGTAGGCACGTGTGTGAGTGCGGGTGCCCTCAGATTCCAGCAGCAGGGCTTGGATCCCTTGGAGAGAGGGTCATGAGCTGCCTGGTGTGGGCGCTGGGAACCGACTTGGGCCCCTGCAGCACTGAGGCATTTCTGCAGCTCTCGGCTCAGAAGGTTTTCCCACTGCTATTGCCAGCATACATACATACAGTCCACTCACGGCTTCTGTGAACATCCACTAGCTGAGAGTTCCATGCTGGGAGTCACTGACATGTGGCAGCTCAAGTAAGACATCATGTCAGATGACCCTGGAACAGATAGGGGTAGATGAGGAGTGATCTCTGCCTAAAACCCACTGGAGATGAGAAAAAGAAAAGCCACAACCTGCTTGTCCTACAGGAGCACATCTCCTGACAGGAAATGCTCTGGTTGAGTCGTGAAGCTTTCGGAGATGTTTGCTGGAGGCTGAAGAAAGATGAGGCCTACCACCACAGTTCCCACTTGCTGCTTGCAAGTACTGACGACAGAATGCTCGGAGCACATTTGCCGCTGAGGTGTTTCCTTGCTTTTCACTGCTTTCCCTCCTACTTCAGCCTGGTCTTGGTGCATTTCCTGTGCGCTGGGAAGCTGCTGGCTCACAGGCTTTTAGTCAGATCCAGGGGAGCTCTCCAAGATGGAACTGGACAGTCTAGAGCTTGCCGCTCACATCAGTGTGGGCTCTGTTTTTGGGCTTTGCTCTGAGTCTAGCAAACCCAGCAGATATTTGGGTGTGCACACGGAATGCTGTTTCTCCCATCATAGATAAGCCTCCCAGCTTCTCAGAACCATTTCATGAATAATCAAACCTGGTTTTATAGAGGAACAAAAAGAAAAAAAAACTGTCCTAGCCAGTACTCTTAAGTGAGGCTTTGCTTGAATATTGACTCATTTCACATGTGTGTGCCAGCTGGGTTTGTGTGCCAGGCATGGTACCACCAGTCTGTACATAATCCTGAACACATTAAAAAATTACAGTAACCTGTTTTATTGTCTGTGTTACTTCAATATGTGAAACACATATTTCTGAGTTCACCCCAATGATACAGAAATGAAAGATGTTGGACAGAGTGGTGTGGTGGCTGTTTCTGTCACTTCTTTGTGTTAGGACAAGTCATGTTTGCTACCTGGTTGTCCCTTAATCCTTCTTACCTGGGAGAACACCACTGCAATCCAGCTTCCCCTGGCTGGGTAACTGCTTGATAACTGTTTTGTTATAGGACTTTCATAGAACTGCTGTTTGATTCATCTACACATTTTTTAATATATCACACTTTCCTTCTCATTGATATGCACTCTTTTTATGACTTGCAAAAATCCCTATTTTCTGCTTACTCTACTGATTTGAAAAATCAGGCATGTCAAGTTAAATTACTTGAGTTACATGTGGGAAATGAAGTGGTTTAAAGAAAGACTTGACATAATTTTGTCATGTGATCAGGGTGAAGTTTTACCACTCTCTGTAAGGAGCTGAAGTTTGGAATATCCCCGGATGAAATTTTGAATGGACTGTCTCTGCTAACATCTGCACTGGGTAGTAGTTTGAGAATCATTCTTTGTGACACGTCAGGAAGTATCCATTTCTACCTAAGTGAGAGTCAGGAGACTGACACACGCACAATCGCACACTGTGTGTTCGGATAGAACTAAACAAAACAGATTTGCACTGGTGGCGGAAGCTTTCTTTATGAAATTGCCAATGTGGTTGTATTGATTGGCTCCTTGTCCACCCTTGTCAGAAACAGCCAAATCTGCCCAGTAGGTGGTCACAGAATACGTCTGTCAGATAGCCACTCATAAGAACATGTAGTAAGAGGCTAAAAGCTCTTCATTTTCACGTATGCCAACATTTAGAGTGGAATGCATATTGGTTAATGCAAACACATTTTGATGATCAGTAGAGTTATAGAGTCCCTTGGGAGCTAAGAGGATTTGAACAGTGCTGTGGGCTCTGGTTTATTTTAAAGATCTGTTAGCCCCTGCCTGCAAGCACAGCAGAGTATCATTAATAGTGTCAGGGGCTGGCTGTCTCTCAGGGCGTGGTTCTCAAGTTGGGCCAGTCATTGGTTGGCTATTCCCTTAAGCTCTGTTGCATCTAATAAGTGAGTACTTATCATGTGTGTCTTTCTGGGTCTGGGTTACCTCACTTAGGATGATCTTTTCTAGTTCTATCCATTTGCCTATAAATTTCACAATTTCCTTGTTTTTAATAGCTGAGTAATATTCATTGTATAAATGTATTGCATTTTCTTAATCCACTTTTCAGTTGAGGGACATCTAGGCTTCCAGTTTCTGGTTATTATGAATAAAGCCACTATGAACTTGGTTGAGCAAGTGTCCTCAGGTATGGTGGAGCAACTTTTGGGTATATGCCCAGAAATGGTATAGCTGGGTTTTGAGGTAGAAATGTTCCCAATTTTCTGAGAAACTGCCAAAGTGATTTCCAAAGCATTTGTATAAGTTTCCATTCTCACCAGCAATGGAAGAATGTACCCTTTCTCCACATCCTCACTAGTGTGTGCTGTTATTTCATTTTTTTTTCTTAAGTTTTAGTCATTCTGATGGGTGCAAGATAGAATCTTAGAGTCATTTTAGTTTGCATTTCCCTAATGACTAAAAGTGTTGACCATTTCTTTAAGTGCTTCTCAGCCATTAGAGTTTTCTCGGTTGAGAATTCTCTGTTTAGCTCTGCACCCCATTTTTAAATTGTGTTATTTGGTTTGTTGGTGTTTAATTTTCTTGAGTTCTTTATATATTTTGAATAATAACTCTCTGTTGGATGTAGGGTTGGTGAAGATCTTTTCCCAGTCTGTATGCTGCTGTTTTGTCCTATTGACAGTGTCCTTTGCCTTAGAGAAGCTTTTCAGCTTCATGAGGTCCCATTTATTTAATTGTTGATCTTAGAGCCTGAGCTATGGTATTCAGGAAGTTGTCTCCTGTATCAATGAGTTCAAGGCTCTTCCCTACTTTTTCTTCTATCATATTTAGTGTATATGATTTTATGTTGAGGTCTTTGATCCACATGGATTTGAGTTTTGTGCACGGTGATAAGTATGTATCTATTTGCGTTTTTCTACATGTTGAGGGAGCTGTAGGTGTCATGGACACCACAAGAAGACCCACAGAGTCAACTAACCTGGGCCGAAAGGGACACACACAGACTGAATCACCAACCAAAGAGCATACATGGGCTGGACCTAGACCCCCTACACATACGTAAATGATGGGCAGCTTGTTCTCCCTACCAATTGAAGTGGGGTGTTGGGAGTTAGCCTTGTGCTATGTTTACAAATGCTAAATTCTGGGCCCCAAGATCTGGTAGCCATCCATATGAGTACATTCTAACGTACATCAAATGATGTTGTATAATTTTTCCTCCCCAATATTAAGTGAAAGAGGCCAGACAGAAGAAAAGTAGGCAGAGCTTCAGTTCCTGGGCTTGGGGTCTGAAGAGAGGAGAGGAGGAGGATAGGAGAAAAGGAAGAAGATGGAGAAAAAGAATGTGGCCCGGTGGAGCAGATCCAGCCCAGACAGGACAAAGGCCAGCAAATAACTTGGGTAGTGTGGCTGTAGTTGGGAGGTTTCTGGACTCTCTTAGAAAATTAGTTTAACTAGTATCTGCCCAGTTATTGTGCTTAAATGCTCAACGTCCTTAGCCATCAGAGAGATGCAAATCAAAACGACTCTGAGATTTCACCTTACACCCTCCAGAATAGCTAAGATCAAAAACTCTAGTGACAACGCATGTTGGAGAGGCTGTGGAGAAAGAGGA
>CM053761.1:3788558-3818809 GCA_028658305.1 Pachyuromys duprasi
GGGGGAGGGGGCTACACCTGGGATTCAAAGTACCCAACCTGTGATTGAGATAAAAATAAATAAATTTAAAAAAATAAATAAATTAATTAATCAGCAGGTCTCTGTCTCAATTCTGGGGAACTAGCTGGTTCGTAGAAAATCAGCCCTGTAGAATTAATGAATATTCAGCAACAGTGGGACTCTTTCTGTGGCCTGCCTTTGGATTCCTTTCCCCTAGCTGGGCTGCCTTGTCTGGCCTTAGTGTGAGAGGATGCGCTCAGCCCTGGTGTGACTTGATGTGCCAAGGTGGGTTGGTACCCATGTGGGGCCTGAGGAGAAAGAGAGGAGGAAAGGGGGGTAAAGATGGGACTGGGAGGGAAAAGAAGAGGGAGGGGCCGCGGTCAGGCTGTAAAGTGATTAAATAAATTAATTAATGAAAAATCGAAAGATCCATTGGCCTAAATTAGTAATTACTTAATATATGCTTAGTTGTATCAGATGAAGAAGCCCCAACTCACAGCCTTTATTATTTGTGAATTAGCACACACACATTTTCCTGTAAATTCAGGCTTCCCCAGCACAGTTTCCAACAGTTGGTAGAGTTAAGTGAAGACTTTGTTTCAGTTGCCTTGGCTTGATATCTTACTTGCCTAGAGATTACGTCAAGAACTTACGGGTCTGTGTAAGAAAGGAATTTGGAGTTAGGTAGGATAATTTCTGGAAACAGAAGACACTAAATAAATGTGAACAGAGTGCCTCAAAAAGGACAGGGAAAAACTGTCTGAGTTCCTTAGCACCAAGGCCACCGCCGGACAGTAATTAGGCAGCTTGTAACTAAATGTAGCAAAAATGAAGGCTTACCAGAAGCAAGACTGTGAATATTTACCTGTTTTTAATGAGTGTTTTTCCTTTTAAATACACAATCACACAACTCTTTAGCCAACAGAAAAAAGAAAACCACTGCCAGGCCTGGAGGTGAGGGAAATGGACGTTTTCTTTCACTGTGACTCTCAAGCCATGGGCTTCGCCCTTTTTGCTGTTGCTGACAGCACTGCTCACTGAGCAATGAATACTATACCAAAGTCGAATAAATCTTGACACACGGAAGGAACACAACTATTTCTGCTTACTAAGATATTTGGATATTAATGATGCCTTAAATATTAAATTAGGAGAAGTAATAATAAATTAAATTGATTCAACTTTGATTTGCTTAATACAGTTATACACTTTTGCAATTAGGTACTCCAAAAAAGGGAAATGTAGGATGATTAGGAGAGGACATTGTTGTTTCTTTCACAGTAGCGTTAGTAACGGCTGATATTTAATTGAGATCACATCGCTAATCTTGTTTTTCTCCCACCAATAGTTCATCTTTATTCTTATTATCTTGTTTTCAGTGCAGAATTATCACCCACTGGTTTTCAATTATGAAGGTGCCCATATTGATTCTATTCTTGATTTTTACTCACAACTGAAAAATGACTCATTTAGGCCTTTAGTGCTACTGTTCTGTAGCTAGCGTCTTAAAAAAATAAAAATCAGCATCGACTCAAAATACACACAGAGAGATATCACTCATCAATAATACTACTTAGTTATATTGGGTGGTAGAGAAGCAGACTTCAAGTTATTTTAACTCAAATCACTCTTAAAACATAAGGAGAAAAATAGTTATCAAAAGTGCTGTGACCATTTGGAGACAGAGCCCGTGTGAGTCACGGCGCTCACGGTGAGCAGGTGGTACTTAGTCAGTCACCAGCCCTGTCCCACAACTGTGGCTCCGATTCCGTACCTCTGCCCAGGTAAGGCACAAATCACACAAGAGCGCATTCATTAGCATATATGATGTGAGTTGCTGGGACTGTGATCCTCCGGGTCAGAAGGAAGGTAAATGTCTCTTCCATGTCTCATTGCTGGCTTCAGTATTTCTGAAGGATGTACAACCCATTGTTTTTCGTGCGTACAAAGGCTGTGCACACACATTATGAATCTATGTGTGTGAACTCCCCTTCCAATATGTATCTTAATGTTCTCTGTCCCGAGGTTCTGGCATAAGAAGAGAAAGAAGGAGCAGCTGGGCCTGGAGCTTCAGCTAGTCTCATTAAGAAACATCACCCTTCAGCCTTCACTTAGACTCCCTCAAAAACCCTCTCTGAACCTCCTCAGAGCAAGAACAGTGTGTACGTAAATTCATAACTGAGTGCATAAATTCACAAACAAGTGGGTAAATTCACAAGTGAGTGTGTGTATTCTTATACCAGAACCAAATTTTCTGAGTTCACACTTTACACAGTTTTTAGGGTTTCATTTGGGGGATGGCAAAGAAAGCTGCATAGAGCCAGCGAGAATATGTAAACAGGACCAGAGCTCCAAAGCTGTTTAGGAGAGGTCAGCCTGAGGTGCTGACCCAGGCTTTTATGGTGCTGTACTACTTAAACCCACATCTTGACATTTCTCGGTGACATTGGTGGGTTTGTCTGGTGTGGTGGTTTGAATAGGAATGACCCCTATAGATTCATGTATGTGAATGCTTGAACATAGGGAGCAGCACTATTAGGAGGTGTGGCCTTGGTGGAGTAGGTGTGGCCTTGTTGCAGAAAGAAAGTATGTTACTATGAGGGTGGGCTTTGAGGTCTCCTATGCTCAAGCTCTGCCCCGTGTGACGCACAGTCTCCTTCTGCTGTTTGCATGTCAAGACATAGAACTCTTGGCTCCTCCAGCACCATGTCTGCCTGTACACCACCATGCTCCCTTCTGTGGTGTGAACAAACTAAACCTCTGAGACCACAAGCCAGCCCCAGTGTTGCCTTGGTCATGATGTCTCTTCATAGCTAGGAAAGCCCAAGACAGCTGGTGACAATTGGAAATAAACCCCTACTTGGGAGAGCTCACAAGGGCTTGTGTTTTATTCTAGCTCTTCTCCTGATGTGGGGACAGAAAGGTGGCTGCAGAATGTCCTCTGCTCACAGGTAAGCCCACAGCCACCTCCTAAAGAGCTCACTCTTAAAATCAACAAATTGACTTGAAATCCCACGTGACATATTAGGGTGCCACCGACTCATTGTCTTTCGTATTTTTATTTACATAAATTCCAACATTCCACTATCCCCCTCCCCCACCCTTAATATAGAAAGTAACTTCAAGATTAAATTTCTGTAGGGAATGCCTTAGGCTCCCATGAACAGCATGGCTGAACTAAGCAACCTTGGCATGGAGCTCTGCACGTGGCTGTTTCCGTCATTTTGTGCATTTCTTGCATGAAACATATGCTTGCCACTAGCCCAGGGAGATGGCTCAGTAGGTAAAGTGAATTGGCTTAGTCACTGTTCTATTACTATGAAGAGATACCATGACCAAGACAACTTATAATAGAAAGTATTTAATTGGGGGCTGGCTTTCAGTTTCTGAGGTGATGGCTTTCTTGATGGGGACCATGGCAGAAGGCAGTCTGGTACTGGAGAAATGGCTGAGAGCTTATGTCTGCTCCATAGTATGTTCCAGAGACAGACAGAGAAAAAGAGAGAGAGACAGAGGCAGAGGCAGAAAGAGCCAGGGAGAAAGAGAGAGAGAGACAGACACAGAGAGAGACAGAGGACTCCAAGTAACACAGGACTTTAAAACCTCAAATCCCACCCCAGTGACCCAGCCACACCTCCTCCAACAAGACCACACCTTCTAATCCTTCCCAAATAGTCTTACCAGCCGGAACCAGGTATTCAAAGGTATGAGCCAATGGGAGCCATTCTCATTCAAATTGGCACATCTTCGCTGTGCAAATGTGAGGAGCAGAGTCTGCACCCCTAGTGACCACATACAAGCCAGGAGGGCATAGTGGGCTGCCCGGAACCTCAGTGCTAAGGGAGGAGCAACTAGGATACGTGGGCAAGCTGGCTAGCAAGACTAGTGGAATACATGAGTGACCCCGCTTCCGTAAATGGAGTGGAGAGCAAGCAACAGACACCCGGAAGTAAACTTCTGGTGTCCAAATGTGCATGCCTCTGGGCACATGTGTACCCACATGCGTGTGCACAGAAACATGCCACCCACACACTGATAAGCAGAAAATGATGCTAGTTGCTTTTAAACGACCTGGTTTCTAGCTCCTCCTCGGTGTTTGTATGCAGCACACTAAGCTATGTGGAGGCTGGCATAACACTGAGCAGTACAGGATGGAGTTGCTTCCCACATATACACCCTGAGTCATAGAGTGCAGGGGAATTAATGTCAACAGAGCCGCATCCCATCTCTGCCAGTGCGCGATTCGTTTTTCTTCCAGTGTTCCTGGCTTTCCATCTGGCCGATGCCGCTGTGTCCCTTTCCACCTGGGGTTGGAGAAAAGCAAATGTGACCTTGTTCTTGTTTTTCTCCAGCCACCATGCAGAATAAACTTGAGGTATACTCTGACACGTGAATAAAAGGAGAGGAGAACGGATGCATATTCTATCAGCTCTTGGCATTTCCCCCATGGTGTCATTTGATTGCTAAAAATGGTGCTATCAGGAATGTTTTCATTCACATTTCTAGATTAAGTTAAGAGGACTCAGCTTTAGTATTAGGTCTCTGATGTGTAAAATGAGCGATCTACATTCTGTATGGCACATCCGCCGTGTGGGAGGGGGTAAGAGCTTCTTCCAAGGCATCTGGGCATCTTTACCACTCAGAAAGAATTGCCTTCTGTATTTTCAAAATAATCCAGGGTACCACATGAGTAGCTAAAATATAAATAAATGTATATATGTATAATAAATAATATATAAATATAAAAATGTATGTAACAATACATGGCAAATAAGAGACTGGAGTATGCATTCTTCTGTTGAAAATTATAGTAACAAACCTACTAATCATTGATATTTATTTAAGACTCAGGGTTGTTCAGAATGCACCATGCTAAGGGCTTTGTACGCCATTCCTAGCACAATGCTGGCAGCCACCCCCTTCTGCAGGTGTTATTGTTAGCCATTTTCCCTGGGATAATAACATAAGATTGCAGATATTAAGTAGCATCATGTTCAAAGTGACAGAGAAGCAGGACTCAGGCACAGCCATATCTCATTTAGTATTTTCATTATTTTTTCAAGGGAGTAAGAGAGTTTTTTTTTCCATAGCCATGTATAAATGAGCATGACCCAGGAACACAAATTCAGGTCATTCCAAATATGTGTAAATGTGGTAACAGTTTCAAGAAGTTTTTATAGCAATAGAACAAAGATAACAATAAATCAAGACATGTCTCAAATCAAGTACATGATTATAGCGGGGTTGGGGGCAGCCATCAGATGGCATTCTCAGTGTTTGAGATAGTGGAAGCCAGACGTTTCTTCAAACATTCCAAAGGATTGTCTTAATAGTTACCCAGATGTTAAGTCACACATACAGAAGGGTGATAAGCCACTATGAGGAGCTAAGATAGACCAAGACAATTGTCAATGCTTTCCTCTTTTGTTCCACGGCCACCATGTTTGTGTTTACAGTTGGGAAAACATATGTCGTGAGCAGGAGAAGATCTGACCTCAAGACAGGTTTGTTCCCATTGGGACCCTTTCCTTCCTTCTCTGTTAAGTCTTTTCTTCCCTGTTTGTAGGTAAGTGCAGATAGGCTATGCCATTCCCTTGCCTCTCTGATAATCTGGGTTGTTGCCTCCCCCAATACTGGGTTTTGTCTTGGAACCTCTAAGGCATTGTACAGCCCCTTAAAGGAAAGATCAACAGCCCACCATTTCCTTGGAGGCTGCTATGGCAGCTGACAGACTGGAGGCTGTTCAGAACAGGTGTGTGCTGTGCATGCTCCGCGCATTATCACTGGCTGGTGGCTGAAGGCCACCTCCAGTCCCACTGTCAACTCAGTTGTCAGCTCTGCCCGAAGGAGACGGCGGGGCAACCATCTTGTTTTGGTAGCTTACAACAAGGAACTACTTCATTCCCATCTGTCACTAAACCACAGGCGAGGTAAAGGGTGTGGGCAGCACATCAGCCTTCTGGGGGAGACAGCCTGCATGCCAGGGTGCTTCCTCTGTGGGTTTATTGAATGAGTCTCGGCACACCATCTTGGAATCATTGCACCTTAAGTTGTACTTATAAAAGCAAAAAAGTAAGGGAAAAAGGTCATCTGTATTCAGAAAATGCCACTCACTGTGTTTTTTTTTTCCTATTGAAATATCTGGAAAAATAAAACTCTATGAAAGAGGGAAACAAAGTAAAAAAAAAAAAAAAGGGAAGTAGGGAACCAGACCACGCGAGTTGTTTCCCAAGTAGCAAATGCGACTCTGGCTGCTGGCAGCATTTATTTATTTGTTTGTTGGTGGAAACACTGAGAATAAAAATAAAAATGATCCTTTTGTGATCTTGTTTGGCCATGACGGATTCCTTCAACATTGCCATAGTAACTGAACACAGTGCGTTTATGAATAGACTGAGATTTCTAAGGCTTGAGTTTTCTGCCAAGAATGGAACACAGGATGGAGAAAACAGGAGAAAATCAAGGCAAAGCCAAAGAAAACAACTGAGGTACTGATTTCCACCTCTCATCTGTCTCAGGCTAGGATGGTAGAACTTGGTGAGATTTTTAGACATTTGAAATTAGTCTCTAAGAGCAAGACAAGGCAATTTCTTTGACTCTTTTCATATTCATTAATTTTCTCCTTGAGGTGACAAGACACCAGACAAGGAGTCACTTAAGGGAGGGAGGGTTTATTTTGGCTTACTGTTTGAGTGGGTACAGTGTGTCATGGAGGCACACACAGGGCACCAGGGCAGGAGGCAGCTGATTACATTATGTCCACAGTCAGGAAGCAGAGGTGGACAGAAAGTGGGGCAGGACTATCAAACCTCATTGCCCACCCCTATTTGTTCCCAGTGAAGGGAGCAAAGCTTCACCTCCAAATATTCCACAGCCTTTCGGAACAGTGTCACCCACTGGGACCCCAGTGTTCAGCACATGAGCCCGCTGTGGACATTTCTCACCGAAACTGCATCACAGCAGAAGGCAGAAGGCAGGAGGCAGGGACTGCTCTTCTGGACCATCACTGAAGGTGTAGAAGAGGAAAATTGAAACCCCTCTCTGCTTCCAGGAGCTAAGGACACACTGCAAATTTGCCTAGTGTGTTTAAACTAGGATGAGCCAGTGACAGCTCTGCTTGGTAGAAAAGTTACCCAGCCACTTACTCCTACTTCTCATTTTGTTGAAGGCCTTGAGAAGTATTTCCCCAAACTATAATACAGAGAGTAAGAAAAAGATGAAAGTTGACACAGACGGTCCATCAGACAGCAGGGAGTGCTGGGGATAACAGAGGAAAAAGCAAATGTCTCTGATGGGTAGCTGCAGCAAGCTCTTGAGTCTGGCAGGGAGGAGTGTGGGTACAGTGAGAGCCACATGCAACCCTTTCTCTTTATAAACTGACGGCCTCAGGCGTTCAGCAATGGAAAGTGAACTAACAGATCACACACTCTTGTTATCTTCGGTAGTAGTGACATCCCTCTAGTTTCTGAATATCATGTTTAACCTCCTGACCCCCACCGCCTCCTTTCTGACAGGAACGTTAGACCCAGCAGAACACTGTTCCTTCTCTGACATGATTTAGTTTATCCAGGATGTGCTGTTCTCAATTCAGTGCCTCTGCTAGACAGCATAAACACTTCTCGAGTCCAACCTACTGCAAGCCATGTTCCAGCTCCTTCCCGAGACTTCCCTCCTCTTCACCTCAGGAGAGAGAAGGGCATTGTTCGTGCTTCTGTTGTTAAATTTTGAGTAAACCTCGATATTATTGAAACAGTTTCCCAACTTTCCTGTTCCATACTCGCTGGCTCTGTGGCAAGAATGACGTCATTAAAATGTCAGCCACTCGTTTGCTGCCAGAGCCCCATCTGGTACCTGCCACTGTCCTAACTGGAAGTGTGGAGGCTTCACACCCTGCTGGGCTTAGGGCCTGTAGCTGTGGCTCCCTCTCCCTCTCTGGGGTCGCCCTCTCCCATTCTTCCTTCACTGAGATTCCAGCTCTCCTGACCTTGGAGTTTGTTCGTGATGTCCCTTTCAGCTGAAGAATAATGTTTTGCTTTATTTGGGGTTTCTGAGACAGGATCTTGCTCTGTGGGCCCCACTGTCTTGGAACTCATGTACCCAAGATGACCTCAGTGTTCCTGCCCCAGCTTCTTCTGGGATTGTCGGTGCTAATGCCCACATGCATCCTAGCCCTCCAGTCATGAAAGTTCCACGGCATACATCCCTCTTCCTGGCAACTCTATTTATCACTCTTGATCTGTGCATTTCACTTATGAGTTCATTGAATGTTCTTGGTCTGCAGTCCATTATCTCGGCAGGAGCAAGGATACCTAGAATACAGCAGCGTTTTAGTAAATGTATTGTTTAAAGTTTAGGTAGAGAAACATTTCCTAGCTAGCTCATATATGTGGCATAATCCCTGCCCTCAAAGGAAATAGTAGAGGCAAGTGTGGAAGTTTCCATCTAAAGCCTCTGGTGCTGCTTTTGCATTTCCAAGCGTGTGTGTGTGTGTGTCTGTGTGTGTGTGTGTGTGTGTGTGTGTGTGTGTTTTATCCTGGCCATGGGCTCACTATGTAGTCAAGGAATACATCTGATGGCTGGGATTACAGGATGCTGCCATTGAACATGATGTGTGTAGTCCTAGGGATCAAACCAGGTCCCTACACACCAGACAAGAGTTGTACCAGCTGAAACACAGTCCTATCCCTAAACTACCCTTTGACTTTTCAAAACACTTTGTTCTAAAAGTAGCATTGGGGACAGCTCTGAGAAAACCAGCCTGGGAACTGATGCTAGCACTCAGTGGCTCTAAACCATTCTGTTTCTGTTTCGCTTGCTGTAAAAGAGGATTAACATTTCCTGCTTCCCGGGAGTCTTTTGAGGATTCTTTCATTCATGTAGTAATATTTATTGAAAATGGTAAGTGCTAAGTAGTATTATGCCTAATTAATTAGGTCCTCATCTCCCTGGTGTGGGTTATGATGTCTGGCTGGTCATTAATAAAATATGCTGGGAGCTTCGCAGATGCTCCTTTCAGAATTCTCCTGATGGTTGCCTGAGCTGTGCCCAAATTGGGCATCCAACCCTGTGGTTAAATACATACAGCTGTTTGAGCTTGACCACACTCACAATTATTTAGTTGGTAGACAATGCAGAATTGGAAGCTGCTGCAAACTCCAGTTAAGGAAGAAATATACCACAAAAGATCCCAGGGAGTAGGCAGCAACGCCAGGCAACCAACTCAAGACTCAGTTTGGAACACGTCCTCTGAAAATGGCAATGGGGGTACGAAAGGAGTCAAATAAGACATTTTCTTCTGACCGGACACATGGATAGCAGTCTAAAGGAAACCGTACCAGGGCATCAATGCAGGCTGGTACTTTCATATCTATGTATCCTAAGGAACGATTTATTCCTCCTGAGAATGTGTAAAACTGCTGTGGCCTGGACTCTCCAGAAGGCAGAGCTCACTGCTGCCATCGCACGGCCAGGGGCAGCCACAGAGAGTGAGGGATGAGCAGAGGGGAGCGGGGGCTTTTAGGCTAGACCATGGGACCCTGCTGCCTCCTGCTGCATGCACGGACTTCACACACTGTCCCATGCCTGGCCAGCCTCAGCGAGCATAGCCAAGGGGTGAGATACACCTCAGGACTTGCATCCTATGTCATTCGGAGAAGCCCTGCCTTCTTAGATGGCCTCAGCTCTCATTCCAGCATTCTGACCATTTCCTCCCTGGCTATCATGGCATCCAAGTTTCTTGGCCACACCTATGGATGGTGAGGACTGCCTGAAGGAATCCTGAGTAGAACATCGAATCCCCAGTGTCTGCTGGAGTCGGAAATCTAGCCTAAGCCTTATACTGCACTGCCTCTGATCCCCATGTTGACCTGGAATTGGCTATTGATGAGAAGAAGTCCCTATGCACCTGTATAATCCATGGTGTGGTGCTCACCATCTCAAGAGGAAATGCTGCTGCATTTCTGCTCATATTATTATTTCCCTTGCAGAGGAAAATGCCAGCTGGCCCGTTGCTTCTAGGCCTGTTGTTGTTTATGTGGCCTTCCTGTAAATTTTGGATATTATGACAGAAACTTTCTTTTGAGAAGTGTATCTTCTCTCAGTTGAGTTTAGGGGCACCTGCCTGTTGCCCCAGCACTCTGGAGGCAAGAGAAGGAAGATTGCTGCAAGTTCAAGGCTGGCTTGGTACATATAGTAAGACGCTGTCTCAAAAACACAAACAAAAGAAAGAAATATAAGAAGAACTCTACCCCCTCAGTTTCTATGCATCTACTGATATTTCCTGTCCGTTTTCTCTGTTCACTTTTCTTCCCTTAATTTGTCCTTCAAGTGCACTTGCGCCTCCTTCCTTGGTCACGTGGTTTTCTCTGTGCAGACACCTGTTCCATACATAAGCAAAACCGTTCCAATCCTTTCTCTAAGTCAGAGTACTCCAAGAGCTGAGCCTGGAGGTTCCGTTTTGTGCTATTTGTCTTTTCTTGGACAGGTCTCTCACACTGATGGCTTCTCAAGCCCATCTTTTTTGGCTTGATCCTGGTTTGCTCTTCTTGTTCTTTTTCCTTTGGTCGAGACACCATGCGGTTACCTCGACCACAGTCTGAGTGTGTTCCTCTTCTCAGTCACATTGGCCTTTAACCCCAGGGTGGTGTGGAAGATGGAATCTTTCAGGGAAGAGTCAAATCATCATGACTCTACAGTAATGATTGGATACAAAGATCAAATTTAGAGGGCAGTTGATTAAATGTCAGCTTAACAAAAATGATGGTAGTAGGTTAATCTCTGAGGCCTGTGAGCTCCCTACCCAAGGGTTCTTGGCCATATTCATTGAACCAGGCATACAGATGTTTCTTTCTGTGGAGTGGGCTTTAAATACAACCAGAAAGTGGTTGGTTACCCCATAACACTCATGCCACTATTACACCGTTGTCTCTTACCATGTCTGTTACTGTGTGTAGCTCACAGAGTTCATGGCCAGGTAAGATGGTGGATGGCTTCTTCCCCCACATCAGCTTGCATAGCTCCTTCTGTCACTATGAAAACCAGCTTGCAGGGCAGACACTTCCTGCTGGCCCACCATAGATGGGTCTCAAGACACTTGGAACGCCACTCAGGGTCAGAGACCTAGTTGTCCTTGCCTGCCTCTCACTTGGTTAACATATTTCTCAGAGGACGAGCAGAACTGTCTCTTTGATGTTTTTTTCTTTCCAGTGCTTAGGACAATGCCCAGCATAAGCGTATAGTCAGTTCTGGGTATGTTGGAGGAATTCAGAATGAATAACCCATTTAATAAAATCTGTTCCCTTCAAATCAATGACTTTTCCAGCCCGACATTCTGAATTCATGTGTTTTTTCTCAATGGACCTGTTTCCCACCCCTTCTCTTGTCTTCTCTCCAAGACATATCCATCCTTGTCTGCATTCCAAATGTCTAAGAGTTGGTTTTAAGCTGTGCTACATCTAGAACGTTGTGATTCTTGTAGGAGAGGTAGCATTAAACACGTGATTGCTCTTAATACACAATAAGAATGATTATTAATGTGACTTTAAATTTTTTCTTGGTTTCTTTTTAGCCACACGCCATTGGCTATTACTATTGAGGTGTGCTCAGTTATAATTCTTATTTTTTAATTTATTTTATTTTAAATTATGTATATACATGTGCATCTGCGTGGGGGAATATGTACTTGTAAGTGCAGAGCTCACAGAGAACAGAAGAGGGAATCGAATCTGTGGGAGCTGGGCTGCAGAGGACTGGGCACCATCTGATGTGTGTGCCCGGAACCAAACTCAGTTCTTCTGTGTATGCCCACTCAAGTGCTGAGCTATTCTTCATCCCAGAAATGCTTAGTTTTTCAAATGATTTCTAGAGAACGAAAACATTTTCATAATATGATGAGAAAAAAATCATAATTATTTTATTCTAAATGCAGGATTTACTGTTTAATCTCTATTTAATTTTCTGTAGCCAGTCCATTGTTACACCCTGCACATTTTAAAGTGTGGGTTAGTTTTTTACCTGAAGCATGTGTTTCATGACTTCATGCTGTATGCTCTTTACCCAAGTCCTTGACAGTGGCATTGAATAGACTCAAGAACACTGGCCTTGTTTTGTTTTGATTTTTAATAGGTGAAATTTGTCAAAACTCTTTCAGTGTAATTATTTACTTAGCAATCCTCTTGGTCTGCGTTGTTCTGCTTATCTGAACAGACAGGCTACTTTATAAAGAAACGATTCTTTCTTATAGTTTGGAGGCTAGGAAGTTCACTATCTGGCACTAGTTAGTTAGGTACTGTAAGTTGTGCTCTCTCCCAGCTGAAAGCAGGACAGTCAGGCAGCGGACATGCTCAGAACTACACCTACCCCTCACGGGGCACAGCCCTCTCCCGTGAGAGGCATCACCTCTTGTTAACCTTTGCTTTTTGACAGAAAGTATTGAAACTGTAGCAACCCCCTAATCTAAAGGCACAGATGAGGCTCAGGGAAGAGCGTTGCAGGCCCATGGTTTTAGCAAAGGCTGATCTGATTAAAACCTCCTCTCCACCGCTTTCGGACGGAAAGTGCAGCAAATGCAGTAGCTCCGCGGAGGCTCCTCTGCACTGGGGGACACTGTATCTCCAGAAGGCTCCTGCGAGAATGAGAATTACAACACCAAGGGCCCACCAAAGTTCACGACGTACCAAAGACCCAGGAAAGCAATGCTTTATAAATGGTCAGCATGATGCTTTATAAATGGTCAGCATGAGAAATACGTCAGCTGACCTCTCGAAACACAGTTAGAGCAGCCCCTGCTCTTCACCTGGCAAGAACATCAACAGCAGACTGAGTGTAGCACGCAGCCCTGGGAGGCTTCCTGGGGACCAGTCAGCTCCTGCTGTTTTGTGGGGTACAAAGATTTCTTTTAGCACAAAACTGTGGGATAAGATCATTTTCTGCCCTGTTTTCCTTAATCAGTGTCTCTTCCCAGTAAAGAGCCTAGAAAACACTGTGCGCCCTTCCTGTTATTAATGTGAGATAATGGCCTTGAATGGCGCGCACATCCTAACCCTCCTGTCCGTGTGAGGCTTCCTTGCGCCTCCTTCAGCGTTTGCTGCAAACGTTAACCTTCTTCTCTTCCATCCTCCAACTTGGCTGCTTGTTTCAGAATTCATTTTTATGATTACGTTTTATTATTTTTTTCCAGCCTCTTATTCCAGCTCTGCCTTTACCAAGCAGATACATAAAACATGCAGGCATGTACCAATCTGGCCTTCCCACATCTAGTCCATCTTTTAAAATACTTTGCTTTTTTTTTTTTTTCAAGTTAGTCAGTCAGTTGGCCCATCCATCCTACTGTCCCCACTTTGCTCTTTAAGAAGTCCAAACGTTCACTCTAGGTTCACTCTGGTCTCAGGAGATCCAGGCTAAGTCTCAGGGATTGATTCTTTTCCCTGTGCAACTTTCAAAACAGTGATTTAGCCTAATTCTCTGATGTTTTATTTTTCCGAGGGTGGATGCTGAAGGCAGCGCTTGGCTGTTTTCCCGGCGGGACACTCCGTGGTGCCTCGCCACCCCGGCCACCCCTTGCTCAGTGGCTGCGCCCACAGCGTTTGGAGGACGGCACCTGCGCTTCCTCCCTGTCTCCCTAGGGGTGATTTTCCTTAATATGGGGACTTGAGCTCCCTCTGAGCAGCTAGGAGCTCTTGTCTCCTCTTCACCTAACTGGAGTTTATTTCCCTCTCAGCCTCTTTGCTCCACTTCCACAGCCTGAAGATCATTTTCATAGATCAAGAAAATAGAAGCAAATTAGGAGCTGCGTGGTTCTTTTTTTTTTTTCTGTAATCTTATTTAGCACAATAAGAGGAAAATCAAACACTTCACTTATTTTTTCTTTTTTCTTTTTTTTTTTTTTCTTTCACTCCCAGGTAGTTTGAAAAGTTTTTCTATCCAATTTTTGACTTTTTTTTTTTCAAAACTAAGCTTATGCAGTGTTCTTGATAGAGGAGTGTAGCTTTGTTTTTCTTGTTTCATTTTTTTTATTCTGTGTCTCTTTTTTTGCACACATTCTTCTTAAATGTGAGCTCTAAATATCCCGAGCACTCTGCTTCCTTCAGATTCTTCCTCCTTTTTTTTTAATGCCTGTGTTTATATAATTTTAAATTAAATCCAAGATTTTTATACTTGAGCATGCCCCCACTCTTGCCAATCTGAGCCCTAGAAATCAATTTCTCTGTGGTAGAGTCCCTGCCCTGAGCTTAAAGCTGTCACTAGAACAAGTCTCATGAACTGTGATGGCTGCCCGGCTGTTCATTTACTTAGAGAGGGGCAGAGCAGAGTTTAGCAGGAGGTACGACCCAAGAGGAATGAGTCATGCAGCATGGCCAGACTTCTTGTGGGATGGAATGTGCTCAGAAAGAGAGGCTGGTTCTGAGCATCAGAAGGTACTGGCTGCCTCTGGGGAGAGCAGGGGGGACAGGGAGGTGAGAAAGGGAAGAGGGGAAGGAGGAACATGAGAGGGGAGAGGAGAGGAGATAGGAGGGAAAGAGTGGAAAGCGGGGAAAGAAGGATATTTGGGGATGGCATTGCATCGTCTGTAAGCTTCTGCAGGCACCTACAGGCCTGACCCAGCACTGTGGTCATTGTCATGGACAATGTCATCGGCATGGTGCTTCAGTGCCCCGCATGGTGGATCTTGGGTGTGTGCGCCCGTGTCATGTGTGGGATCATGGTTTTGTTTTTCCTTTGGCTTTACTGAAAGCCTTCAGAAATAAAGACTTACTAAGGACAGAGGATTTGGCTCAGTGATAGAGCATTCGCTTAACATGTAAAAGCTCTGGAATTTGATCCCTGGGAATATTTCATGTATAGGCATACATATGTATGTACATGTGTGTGTACATACTCTCTCTCTCTCTCTCCTGGTGGATAAGTAGAATACTCAATAGCTACTTGTGGAATATTACATCAGCACACAATCATTTCACTGATGGTATAGATATGTTTACAATACTTCCCTTGGCTGCTTGGAGTCCGGACGTGGCAGAGTTAGCTCGTCCCAATTCCCTGTTGCTCAACTGACCAGGACAGAATTGGTTTTGGAGACGCAGATCCCTCTGTCACCACTCCCCTTTTCTGCACAGTGACACTGTCAGCGTGCCGGCCAGAAATTCATCCCACATTCTGCTTTTAACAGGGCGATTTCTCTGGGAGCTCCCGCAATAATTGAAGCGTCTCAGCACAACAGCATTTGATCTCCCCAACAGCGCTGTGCATGAAAATGACATTTGGAATCACAGAAACGAAAATAACATGGAAATTAGAGAGAGTCTTCGTGTTTCATGTTTTTTGTTTTCATCCAGTTCTGTTCAGAACCCCTTCACATCACCATGCCTTGTGTGGAAGGAGGCGCCTGGCTTTCTTTCCCAGCCCTTTCTAGGAAGGAAACTTCCCTTGGAAGAAATGTATTGTTGTCAAGGTCTTTTGTTTATTCTTCCTAGTTTACCTACCTCCAAAGGTTCATGTACATGAAACTAGGTCCTTCCAGAGAGTGTTAGTCTTCCTCATCTGCCCGACAAACTGAGGCCCCACAAGTGCCCGCAGGGCAGGGTCCATGGTACCCTGTTCTCTGTGCACTCTCTGGCGTCATCTCCACTTCACCCGAGACCACTGTGTCTGGGAGAGTCTACCCACGTTTGTAGCTCAGTGGTAGCTGCTTGTCTCAGATGGGCAACATAAGAAGTTCAGTCCCCAGCACCCCAAAGAAGACAGAACTCAGGATGGTAACCTCGGCCATTTCCCCACTTCTAGCTGCTGAAGAGAAGGCCATCTGGGCTACATCTGTTGTCATCTCGAGTGCAGACATTTTCTTAGATGGGCTTTGTCACAGAACCATGTGATAAGAGCATTTCCAAGTGATTAGGTGGAGCTGGAGTCTAGTGCAAAGACCTAGAAAGGGGGAAATGTTTGTGGCATTTGGACAAAGGGTGTGAGAGCTATAGTGTGAAGAAAGTGGATTAGTGAGCAAGGGCACTAATCCTTGAAGGGGTAATCTTTACTCTTACCTTGAAGCATGTACATTAATTTAACTCTGAAGGATGGTTTGTGGGCTGAGGATATCTCAGTCTGTAAAGTGCTTGCCCAGCAAGCATGTGCCCGAACTCAATTCTCTACTGCCCATGCCTGCAATCCCAGCGTTTGGGAGAGAGGAGAGTCAGGAGGGTACTAGGGGCTTGGTAGTCAGCTAGGCTGGCCATGGTGAGCTCCAGATTTCATGATAAACCCTTTCTCAAAAACTAAGCTGGAGGGTGACTAAGGAGGACGCCTGACGCTGGCCTGTGCTCTCCACCCCACGTGAACACACCGAGCCATGGGAAGTCATGGCTCCCGTTGGGCTCTATTCCTTTTATTCAGCTCCTTTTCTCCTCTCTCCATTCCTCAGCGCTCACTTCTGTATCTGTGATTCTTAGCTCATGTTAAGTGTTTTGTGACAATTGGCCAAGCTGCAGTCTAGAGTGTTTTAAGTAGAAAATAAAGACATAAGGCTTTTCAGCTCTGCATGGCTGGGTCTTTCACCATGCCTGAAGTTGGGACGTGTGTGTGTGTGTGTGTGTGTGTGTGTGTATGGTGTGTGAGTGTGTGTGTGTGTGTGTGGTGTGTGGTGTGTGTGTGTGTGGTGTGTGAGTGTGTGTGTGGTGTGAGTGTGTGTGTGTGTGTGGTGTGTGTGTGGTTCCAGGACTTGAACATGGAACATTCCGGGCATACTTTCCACCACTGGGCTCCTTTCAGAGGGCATACCTGAACTGTCACTGTTAAGCCACCTCATTTAACATTTTCTCTGTGACACCAGAACTTTTGCATAAGGCTGTTCCATCACTGCCAATCTTAGTAGAAAGCAGTCTCAGGATGCTGAACCCCGAGAAGAGTTATGATAGGAGCCTGGGGCCATCTGAGAGAGGTCTGCTCTTAGAGCCAGCGGTAACTGTTCCGCACACGCGTGCAGGTGGCCTGCTTGCTGCCTTGACGGGATGGTCTGATCTGTGAATGAATGGTCTTTCAGTCAGGTCTACAGAGGCCTCCGGCTCTTTTCTTAGATCCGCAGTCTATACCAAGGTTAAAATAAAACAAATGAATCAAGACAAAGGAAGGGAAACACGTTCTTTTCCATGTGATGTGTCTGAATCTTAAAAAATATATATATGCTATAAAAATCTTTCCAAAATGTATTTACTTTTTTCCCTTAACTTTAAAAATTCCCCTGCCGCTAGCACCACATGAATATGGAATCTTGTAAAACTAAGGGAGGGAAACGGTCATCATAAAACTAGCAGCTCGCCCGTCCCTTCACTAGTGGTGTTGATGTCAAACAGGGCACTGAAAACTTTCAGGTCAAGGACTTGAGCCTCAAACAGGACACAGCGGGATTCCAGGAAATGTCACCAAGTTCAGTGTCAGAGAGACGGTCCAGGGAGGCTCTCCATCCTAGTCCCCTGCCATCCCTTCTTCTTCTTCTTTTTTTTTTTTTTTTGTCAAGCTGTGACTATTCACTGACCAGGTTACAAAAACACCATGGGCAACCTCTTAGTTCGCCTGTGTAATAAGCCTGTTCATCTGCTCTTCCCTGCTGCCAGCATCTCCACCTTCCACGAAGTGAGTTGTCCTTCTTCATTCCATCTCGTGGAGAAGACAGTTTGAAGGGCCTCGGAAGTTATTCACTCCCTTGAAGCGTTTTCCAACTGTATAGATCTCATGAGTTAGATGGTCCATGCAGATATGCCGAATTTACCACGAGATCAAGCAATCAATTACCTGTGAAGGGAATTTGCTTCTTACTGATTTTGCCACAGCCTGGTCTGTAGACAACGTCCTACGCACACCTCAGGTTGGGGCACCCCCATGCAATGCAGGGCCCCGCAGTGCTCAGCAATCCTCACAATCCTCAGCTAATCGAAGCCTCGTTAGCTTAGCAAACGTGCCATTGGAGCTCTGTGGAAGACCGAGATGCTGCAGCACCTTGAGGACCGTTGGGCTCACACCACTGACACCTCCTTCTGACGGCAGACGCCAGTGTTGGTTCTGCAGGCATGTGGAGGCCTCCCGCTTTCTTGCCATCCTGGCCCTCTGATCCTCAGTCAGGTACATCTGCCCGTACTCTGTGACAGCGCTTGGCCTGATCACATATGAGCATCCCCTTGCCTCTTGAGGCATCTTCACGGCAAAGCTCTTCCGCAGTAGGTCCACCTTCAGCTCTGCGAAATCCCTTCACCGTTTCTTGAGGGTTTCTGGCACAGCAGGGGCCCTTCTTTCTCTTCTCTGGCCTCCTTGGTTACAGCTGGAAACGAAGAGCCATCCTAGTCCATAAGCCTTATGTAGTAATCATCCTGAGTGAGGTAACCCAGAAGCAGAAAGACACACAGGGTATATACTCACTCATAAGTAGATACTAGACATATAATATAGGATAAACGTACTGAAATCTGTACACCTAAGGAAGCTAATCAGGAAGGAAGACTCTGGCTAAGATGCCCAATCCCCATTCAGAAAGGCAAAGAGGATGGACATCGGAGGAGGGAGAAAACAGGGAACAGGACAGGAGCCTACCATAGAGGGCCTCTGAAAGGCTCTGCCCTGCAGGGTATCAAGACAGATGCTGAGACTGATAGCCAAACTCCGGGCAGAGTACAGGGAATCTTATGAAAGAAGTGGGAGATATTATGACATAGAGAGGGCAGGAGCTCCACAAGGACATTGACAGATCCAAAATGTCTGGGCACAGGGGTCTTTTCTGAAACTGATACTCCAGCCAAGGACCACTCATGGAGATGGCCTGGAACCCCTGCACAGATGTAGCCTATGGCAGTTCAGTGTCCAAGTGGGTTCCATAGTATGGGCACAGGGACTGTCTCTGACATGAACTGATTGGTCTGCTCTTTGATCACCTCCCCCTGAGGGAGGAACAGCCTTACCAGGCCACAGAAGAAGACAATGAAGCCACACCTGATGAGACCTGATAGACTAGGATCAGAGGGAAGGGGAGGAGGACCTCCCTCATCAGTGGACTAGGAGAGGGACACGGGTGGGGAAGAGGGAGTGTAGGATTGGGAGGGGAGGAAGGAGGCAGGTACAGGGGGGATACAAAGTGAATAAACTGTAATTAATAAAAATATTTGAATGCAAAAAAATGTAATAATGAAGTCTTTTCTTGTCTCTGAAGTATTTTCACTTCTGTGTAGTAAGAAGAGAAAACAGGACTCAGGCATCCATGGAATCTCTGGTATATGTTAAGAATTAGCAGAAAGACCAATAAAAAGTATAATTTCGTAGGCAGATTTATGTATTAGTGTGTGTGTGTGTGTGTGTGCCAGAGAACAACTTTGCAGGACTCAATTTTCTCCTTCCATCATGTGAATTTTGGAATCAAGCTCCAGTGCTCAGGCTTGGCAGCAAGCCCCTTACCCATCTGAGCCAGCCTGCCTGCCCAGCTCCTGCAGGTTGTGTTGTGTTTGTCATTAGACTGTACAGAGCCCATGTGCTTCAAAGCTTGATAGGATAACAGGCAGACTCCTGACCGTTAGCTCTAGTCACGATAATAGAATTGCTCATCTGAATAATACATTAGCATTTTAAAAAACTCATTTAATCCTCAGGGCCCTGTGTAAAATGCGGTTTCTTTTATTTCATCGGAAAGCAACTGACTCAGATTGTCTTAAAGCAGTGGTTCCCAACCTGTGGGTCACGACCCCTCTGGAGAGCTGAATAACCTTTTCATAGGGGTCATCTAAGACCATCTGAAAAAACATATATTTACATTATGATTGATAACAGTAGCAAAATTACAGTTATGAAGTAGCAATAAAAATAATTTCATGGTTAGGGGTCACCACAACATGAGGAACTCTATTTTTTATTTCAATTTATTCACTTTGTATCCCAGCTGTAGCCCCCTCCCTCACCTCTCCCAATCCTGCCCTCCCTCCTTCTCCTCCCATGCTCCTTCCCCAGTTCACTGATAGGGGAAGTCCTCTTTCCCTTCTCTCTGACCCTAGCCTATCAGGTATGAGGAACTGCATTAAAGGGTCACAGCATTGGGAAGGTTGAGAACCACTGACTTCAGATGATAGATTATTTGAGTGGTCATGGGGAGAGGATGAAATAATTGTTATTTGGATGATAGAGCAAGTACAAGAAACATATAAAAATTTGAATTCTTGGGGCTGGAAAGATGGGTCAGTGGTAAGAGCTGTTCTTGCAGAGGACCCAGGTCTGTTCGGGGCACCAATCGGCGGCTCACAATTGAGCCAACCGAGCCGCCATCCGTAACTCCAGTTCTGGTGGACCTGACAGCATCTGAGCTCTTCAGGCACCAGGCACACATGTGATGCATATACTCACATGCAGGCAAAACACCTGGACCCATAAAAATAACATACATCTAAAATTTTTAAAACCTGAGATTTTAAAAGACAACTTTGAAAAATCTTATAATAATTTTAAAAGGCACAAAAATGATATGACCAGAGTGTTGAGAATTTAATATTGAAAATCCATGCAAGAATGAATATCAACAAATACTGAAAAAATATAAACTGGTAGAGTGCTCAGTCAAGAAGAAAGATGCTTGTGTCTCTCAATGGCTGTTACAGGGACAACACACACCAGATCGTGGTTGTGTGCCTTGACGTGTTTGCTCCAGGAAGCATACTTATACATTAGTAAACACCACCGTTCCCCCTGACAGTGGTGCGCTAGCCATCACCAGCTTTCTCCGAGGGCCTTTGTGATCACTGGCATCTGCTTCTTCCATCCCGTTCCCATCAAGGCTACCGCTGACTTGCTCGCAGTCACTACAAATTAGCTTTTATTTTCCAGAATTCCTCTGCATTCTTCTCCCTCCAGAATCTACTCACTCAGTGTAATTGAGTGACAGTTTGCACACATGATAGCCAGTTTCTGTAGTTCATTTTTATTGCAGAGTAATATTGTATTAGATGGCTGTTTATCAGCTTATTTTGAGCATTGATGTGAACACTTTCATTTGCACATGTGTCTGTATTTGTCTTGGACAGATAATCTAGGAGCATAGTGTCTGGGTCAGTTATTCAACTGTGCATAGGTTGGAGAGGTGGCTCAGTGGCTAAGAGTGCATACTGCTCTTCCGAGCACCCACATTGCCTAGCTCACAACAGCCAAAAAATCCAACGCCCTCTTCTGGTCTCTGGAAGCACCTGCACTCATGTGCACACACCCACGCACAGATACACATGCATATACAATAAGAAAAACTCAGCTTTGCAGTTGTTTTCCAAAGGGATGATGGAACGTACGTACATTTCCACAGTGTCTGAGTAGGGATTCCCCTGTATCTTCAACACTTGGTGTGGCCAGTCTTTCTGACTCACCCATTGGGATGAGCACTTAATGGTGTTCTGCTGTCCCTTGTGGGCTCCTCTCAGAACTAATGATTGAAGCTTCTTTCTCCTGCTCCTTTGCCATCTGTATATCATATGTTTTTGTGACATGAGCAATTGCCTCTGTTTCTTTTGCTATTGCTTTCTTACTTTTGATATATCAGTTTCTTGATACATTCTACAGGTAAAGATATTTTATGTGTATTTAAAAATCATTTTAAATTTATTTTAAATTTAAATTACATGCGTGTGTATGTGTCTCTGTGAATGTGTATGTGCCTGTGAGTTCAGGAACCCCGTGGAGGCCAGAAGAGATGGTCAGGTCCCCTCGAGCTGCAGGTGGGTGTGAGGACACTGAAACAGTGCCGGGGAAGGCACTCCAACCCTCTGAGAGTGCGCTCAGCCGCCACACACTCTCCTCAGCCCCTGATGTGTCCTGAAAGTACCCCCTAGTCCCTGCCTTTCCTATTCACCTGGCTAGCATACCTTTCAGTCCGCAGAAGATGTAAACGTTGGTGTAATTGGAGTTATTGATTTGTTCCTTTATGGACTGTGATTTTAATGCCTCAGCCAAGAACTATTTGCCTAGCCTGGCGGCACAAAAGCTTTTTCCTCCATCCAATTCTACAGTCACACGGACCAGGCTTGTACATCTGTGTTCACGTTGCCTCCAGAGAAGTCTCCAGATTGAGCTCTGGCCCGGTGTCTGAGAACAGCGGTGGAGCTCCTTTGCTGAAATCAGTTGTTTGTTCTTTGTGTGTAGTGCACATATGCAAATGTGCATGCGTGCGTGCATGAGTGCGTGCGTGTGTGTGTGTGTGTGTGTGTGTGTGTGCACAAGTATGCAGATTTGGATGAGTGTGGAGGCCAATGACACAGACATGTCTTCTTCTATTGCTTCTCACTTGATGTACTGAGGGTCTCTCAGTCGAACGTAGAGCTACCTGAAGGGGCGACTCTAGTCAGCTTGCTGGGAGGACCTCTGTCTCTGCCTCCTCAGTATTGCAGGGCCCGCCATGTCCATCTGGCCTTTGCTACTTCCTTAAATCAGTTTCCATGATTGTGTGGGAAGTGCTTTACTCAGAATCACCCTTCCCAACCCTGGGATTTAAAAAAAAAGGAAGTTTTAAGTGTGTGTGTGTGCGTGTGCATGTGTGTGTGTGTGTGTGTGTGTGTGTGTGCCTGAGGGGGTGAAAGAAGGCACTGGGTCCCCTGGAACTGGAGTCACAGGTGGCTCTAAGCCCCTGATGTGGGTGCTGGAAACCCTGGTCCTCTGTAAGAGCAACGAGCAGCATCTTAACCGCTGAGCCATCTCTCCAGCCACTCCTGCTCCAGAACTGCTCTAACGTTGGAAGAGCACTTCAGCAAGGGCCAGAGTGACACCCCTGTGTGGCAAATGCCCTGACCACAGTGCCTCTCTCTGGATTCTTTATACAAGCCCCCAAAGTCATCTGAGGACTTCAAGGCAATTGAAATTCCTAAAATCCACAAAATGATTAGTTCCACATAATTTCAGGATATGGATACCACTTTTATCCATGTTCAATATTTATTATTTTTATCTCCTTGAACATACAAGACACAGAAATTATTTTCTTAATCCATTAGAAAACTCCATGTATCACCTTCAATTGTTGAGTCTCTCCTTGTTTTTGGTGACATTCTAATTGATGTCTAGGGAATGTTTTAGAATTTTCTTTGAACTTTTCCCTGTTCTTTTTCCTCTGGGGAGAATGTTTCTTTTTAGCATTGGTCTTTATATTTCACTCCAGCTGGGTGATGATATCATCCCAAAATGATAAGTGCCGCCACGTCCATTGTTCCATGTGGATTTCTTCTTTTGTGGTTTAATCTTCATAATTGAAGTTCTAACTCAGTGAAAGATGGACTACCATGCTTCTATTTGGGATAATGACTAAAGTCGTTTAATCCAAAATTGGGGTCATGACTCCTTCAAAGTCCTAGAGAAGTTTTGGAGAAATATGGAAAATTTTCAAAGTTGTCTGAAAAACCCAAGTCCTGTAATGAACTTTTTCACGTGTGGTGCTCTGGGGCAGGGCTTTCTGAGTGCTGGACCTGCCCTTCGTCACACTCTACCACAAACACAAGAGGCACAGTTCTGAGAACTGAGAGGTTCATTGTTGGAATTTATTTTATTTCCTGGAGGTGGGGGTAGAGGGATAAGATGGTGGCTAAGAACATCTGTTGCTCCTGTAGATGACCTGAATTTGGTTCTTGGAACCCACACAGAGGTTCATAACTACCTTTTGCTTCTGGACTCTCTGGGCATGTGATTCACATGTCACCCTAATGACATTTTTCTCAATCACCTTTGTCTCTCAGGATCTCTAGATGAGCCTGGAACTCGTTGGCTTACTTACATTGGCTGATCAGTAAGCTCCAGGCATCCCTCTGTCTCTGCCTCCCTGGCTTTGGATTACAGGCTCACATCCTCATGACCACGTTCCTATGTGGGCTTTTGGCAGGATCAGCTGCAGGTCCTTATGTTTGACCCCAAGTGCCTGACTGACAGCTATCTTTCCAGGCTGACAAGTAAAGCTATACTTTGAAGAAGTCTGCTCTAACTTGATGCTCAGTGCACCCAGCACCTATGCATGAAGCTTGGTGTTTAGGGAGGTGATGAAACATTTAAGACATGGGGCAGAGCAGGAGACATGACTGTGGAAGGTACGGTGGGCAGTGGGGACTCAGATCCCTTCCTCCTTCTGTTTTGCTTCGTAGTTTACGAGGTGAGCACTTTTCTCTGTCGCCCAGTAACACGGTGATGGGCTGTCTCTTCAGAACCACTAGCTCATGGACTAAAATGTTCAGAGCTCAGCCAACATAAACCTTTCCTTTTTGTAACTTAATTGTCCCTGGTATTCTGTTGCAGTTACAAAAAGTAGACAAATACAGTTATTGATAAGCACAGTGCTTTCCTTTCCGCCAAGCTGACTTCCTCCTCACTCCAGGGCTAGCAGGAAGAACCCTCATCTGTCAACTTGTTTTCTTAGGCGTCTCTTCAGAGTGGCCAGATGATGCTTTTACAGTGACTGCCACATGATGCCAGTGTCTAGTCTCCTTTATTTAGTAGTACAGTTTTTCAGGACATCGATGTATTCAGGCAGAGGATTGCACTTTCCAACTTCTTTGTGGCTAAATGAATTTATATGTTTAAATTCTGGCCTGTGAGATATAAGCAGAACTGTTTTGTGGGAATTTGAAGCAAGCAGTTTAGAAATGCTCTGCCTTCCTAATTTTTTTATATGAAGTAAAATAGACCTGGTTTGGTCAAATCACTACTGTTTTCCATTCTCTCCATCCTGACAATGCAATATGGACACATAGGTTGTAAGGAAATTCTAAGAGGGGCAGGTGGAAGGCCAGAGATAGTTCCTCTGGGTTCTGGGAAATTCCCAGTAACCCTCTCTGATCCATAGCTTTCTCTCATCCCTTGAGAGCCTCCTAGGCCCTGTCTTGAGTTGATCTGGAGGAAAGGATGCAACTCTTCATTATAGAAACAGAGTTATTATGTATTTTAATTGAATCACTGTAACTGTTACCTCTGGCCCTGTCAACAGTCAGTCATTGATGTGGGCAGGACAGATGGGCCCTCCCCTTACTGCTCAATTAGAGGCTGTGCTCACACAGGTAGCCTTGGTTAACTACAGTGGTTCACAAAATAAAACAAAAGAATTGTGAGTGTGGGTAAGGGACTTCTGGGAGGACTGACAAGGGCAAGAGGAAGGGAAGAGAGGGTGGAGAGACAGTGGGAAGATACTATATACATGTGTGAAATTGTCAACGGGATTTGATTAATAAAAAAATTCGTGTATGCTCATTATGCAAAATACAAGAAACCCAGAAATAAATACAAGGGAAAGAACACAAGTGGAGAAAATGGTGTGTCTCTAGCCACCTAAGGACAACTGTAATCAGTATGAAAATGTTTAGCTGGGCCTCTTGCTCTGCTGTTCCATAGCATATAAATGAATATAATGAGACACACACAAGGTTTTGTTCACTCCTTTCTCTTAGAATATGACCAAACTGATTTTAATGATTCTATCATATTTCATTTGGTGGGTATCACATCACCTGCTCAACCATCCGCATGCAGTTGGGCATTTTGGTTTCTAACTGGTGATAGGCTGCACTCACAGGCCCGGTGGGGATTGCACCCCTATATCACTGTATGTCCTGGAGCACTGTTCTACAGCCGTGCACAGTGAGAGTCCGAATCCACAGACTACTACACATGGCCACAACAACCAGAAAGACATTGCAGTCTTTGTCCATGTCTGGGAAAGTGGTGCTTCTTCAATGTAAGCCTATGCAGACTTGGTACCGCCCTGATTGGCCAGATCTGGTGAGGGGCTGAGACCTTATGTCTTCCCCAGTTTGTACTGATTCCCTAAGCATCACGCTCTTCATAGTCAAATAAAAGGACTGAGACAGCTTGGGGATGGCTCAGCAGATGAGAGTGCTTGCTTGGCAAACACAAGGACCTGAGTTCAAATCTCCGCAGCCATGTGGGATGCCCAAGTGTGTTTGTAGTGAGCTGGGAGGGCATAGAGACCAGAGGAACCTACCTCCACCATTGGTGAAAGAGCCTGTCTCAAGGAGGTGGAGAGTGACAGAGCAGGACACCTCATGCCTTACTTTGGCCTCTGCTCATAGGTGTGTGAGCACACACACTACGCCACAGAGAGACAGAGAGAAAGAGAGAGGGAAAAAGAGAAAGAGAGAGAGAGAACAGGAAGGATGAAGGACTGGCTCCTATATTTTCACCAAGGCCTACTCCCTTCTCTTCTCTATTCTCAGATACTCCACACTGGACGGTTCCTTTCACCACAAACACTATTTTCAGGTGTCCCAAACCATCCTTCCCTAGGAGAGACACAGTTCCCTCAGTGGGAGCTCACTCCTCCCTTTCTTCTGGCTTCCAGCTCTGAGTGTCTCTTTCTGTCCTCAGGTTCTGACAGACATTGCAGGGTCTCTGAGGAAGACTCATCTCAGGGGCTGAGCGGGGGCTGCACCGCCAACACCAGAATTCCCTCTATAACACGGAGAACCTAAGAATCCGTCCCAAGGAGCCACTTCACCCTGTCACAATCACCACTCACTTCTAGAGTCTCAGAGCTCCTGAGTCAAGAGGAACAAGCTGCTTAAGTCTTGGGTAGGGTTCTCTAGCCTATCCTTGGTGGGAGTGAGTTAAAATCCTAGGAAATTGGAAACTTTGTAAGACTAGTTCTTTTCATATTTAAAGCATTTAACATCACTATAGCAAATGAGCACATTGCTCTGAGATTAGTAGCAACCTTGGAGGCCAGGCTAAGCAAGTTTGCCCTCCGCTGGGGAGGGAGTTGTTGGTGATGCTGTGAAGTTACCCCAAGAGTGAGTCTAGGTTCCCACTCTAGCCTTAAGATAGCACAGTGGTGTCATGTCAACCTAGACCTAGACAAAGTGTCAACTAGGGATATGGGCCCTCAGCTGGGGAGTTGCCTCTGTCAGATTGGTCTGTGACAAGCTTATGGGGGCATTTAATTGATGCAGAGGGCCCCACCCACCGTGGGCAGTATGGTGAGCCTTATGCAGCTGGCCTGGGCCTTATAAGAAAGGTCTTCAAGCAGGCCCTGGGAGCAAGCCACTAAGCAGCATTCCTCCACAGCTCCTGCTCCAAGCTCCTGCCTTAGCCTCCCTCCAGGGTGTTCTGTAAGCCGAAGACTGCGTAAACCTTTCCTCATAAACCTTTCCTGCGAGTCCAGCAAGGACTCGCTATTTGTTTTTAAGGGTCTAACAATAATCTGAAGTCTTTGTGTAGAGGTTGAGGGTGAAATAGGGTGTTGTTGCTATTTTACTAATTAACTGAGAACATGTTACTAGAATGTGCTGCCCACAGCGGAGCTAACAGTTCTCAGCATAAGCTCCCTGAGGTCAGTCTGTGCTCCTGGCTTTGGAATAGTACAACGTGAAGCCAGGCAGATGGAGAATTTCCTAACCTTTAGGAAATGTAACTTTGTAACCTTTTGCCATAAACAGTTGCTTACACCTTCAGCCAGGCAGAAAGCGCTGGCTTTCTGTGCAGAAAGAACCTTTTCCTTAATTGGACCCCTGCAATCACGTAGATTCTATCTGCCTTACAGCCCACCCCTAACTCACTCATCACTGTGGGCAAAAGACACTCAGAGTTGCTTTTCTTTTCAAATTTCCAGTTGCTCTCATTTGACATCAGAAAGCATGTTTAATCTGTACACCTCAGCTAGCACTTTCCGAATTAGTACACACTGAGACTCGCTGTATGGCTGCAAAGAGCCCAAGTGAAGTACAGCGCTCAAACCCTATCTTCTGCTTCTCGTTGGTGAAGCCAGAACAGCTTCAAAATTCCATGTAGTAATTTGTTCTGGCGCTTGGTTGTGGACATTAGACTATTATTCAAGAGAAAGATAAAGGAAAGCTCGTGTGACCCTAGTTGAGTTTTGTCTTACCAACAAAGAAGAGAAAGAAGCTTACCTTTGTTAAAGGGGACAACCTTCAGGACTGGTGTTCACGGTGGCGAGAGTTCCAGGCCAGCCAGTGACAGACACAGGAACCCCACTCTCACTCACCGCTCCAGCTTTATGATGAAGTCGGCTCTCATGTTTCTGTGGAGTCCTATGCTCCCCAGAGCTGGCTTCTGGGTCATCTCTTGGGGACCCTCACCATAGACATAATAAGTGGCTGCAGATGAAGAAGCCCTGGCCCCCACCCTGAGCTGAAACTGGTACCAGAACACATGCGCTGGGAGCAACCAAACTGAGTTTGAACGTGGAGAAATTTGACCCAGACTCTCAATGCTTCATTCAAGCGCCTGCTATTTAGACAGGCAGAGGCTGTGCTGTAGGAAAGACGGGGCAAGACGTGTCTACTACGAATTGCGGAAGCACAAACGTGTGCCAGGGAAATTCGGGGGAGGGATGTAACTTATTAACTATCGCTGGGTATGAAGTTCATGTCCCTGAGATTAGAATTTGGTTGGTGCGGTTTACCAGTCACCAGCAGTGAGGAGCACCCATGGTGGCACAGAACAGGCAGGACTCGGAGCACCAGGATTTCAGAGCGAGAGTGCTGTGCTGCACTCAGAGTTCTGCACACTCTGGGTGTACATGTCTGGGGGATCCTTACACAGTAAAAGAAGAGAGGCCTTCTGAGTGGCCTTTATCGTAGCCATAGTTTTTGCATTGATTGCCATAAGAGGAATCAATTTAGACATGTGTTCCAGATGCAATCTCCTCTTCCCCTTTCTCATAAAAAAAAAAAAAGTTGGGCAAATGAGTTATAATGAGAAACCACATCAGTTCAGTTCATAATGGAAATTTAAAATTTATCAGGTGAAGAGAGAATAAACTCACCAGAATCCAAACAATTTTTATAACTGACAATCTTTCTGAGTAAAAACAGTTGAGTAGTTATTAACCACATAAATGAAGGTCACTGGATATTAATGACCTCATCCTGGAGGCTGGAAAATGGCATTGGGCATTGTTTCCAGGGGCACCTCAAGGTCTGAAGATGCAAGTATGCGCTCATAAAGCTCCTTAGTATTGTCTGTACCTGTGCCCCAAGGAGCCAGGTTCGGCCACTGTCCTCCAGAAACCAATTAAAGCAGCCAAGTTAACGGAGAAGAGGAAGGGCACACATCTAGTTCGGCCAATTCCTAAAGAGGGTCAGAGACTCAGTGAGGTTCCCAAGTCCACCATGAGGGTTCTGAGTGGGGTCGGAGTTTAAGTGGAAGCAGAGTTATGCTTGTCTGAGCAGGTTGTTGCCTTTTCTGAAAGATGGTCCAACAAGTTGTAAATTTCTTTCCCCAAAGGAAAAGAAATCCCTCCAGTTGGCCCAGTTGTTCTCTTTAGCTGTTCTCTTCTCCCAGCATGAGACTCCTGAGGGGGTTCCAGTTTCTTGGGGTCCATTGTTTCTATACAGTCTGATAGCCTGGGCACCTCCTGGGTCTCTTCATCCCTGCCCAGCCAGTCACAGCATTCTTGAAGCTTCCTCATGACTGTGACTTTCCAGTAGAGACTGGAGCGAAGCAATGAATAAGCCATAGAAGACTGCGCATCAGATTTCAGATGTCGGCAACTGATGTATAGCTTAAATTTAAATATATGATGAAAACACGTGCATGTTGGAAAAAAATTAGAATACCTCATCCTCTTTCCAAACCCATCCCCACCTCTCTTTCTCAGAGGAATCATGGCTGGTACTGTGGACATAGCCTTTTCCTGGGGACACGTGTGTTGATATTTGTGAGTGCACACAGATATGTAAATAAAGATTGTCTTTCTCATAAATGTGGTAATACCATTCTGCAATTTGATTTCTTTCCACCAGGAATTTGTTAAATGTCAGAACATACAGATCTTTTTTCCTGATACAATAGGGAAACTGAAGTGGTGTGTTGTATTTCCCAACATAAATGTGCAGCCATCTGCTGATCATTCTTCTTAATATGAATAATTGTGTGGCTTGCTGTTTGTCGTTATCATGCACTTATTTTTATGTTGGCATGACAGCTTTTGTACATTTATATATGAGTACAAATATATGTATTTTTGTACAATAATTTTTAAAGTAAAATACTTAGATTTTAGAAATACAACTAGTACTTACCCAAAAGTCACTAAATTTGCCTACACTCACATAGGTAAATGTAGCATATTAATAGGAACATCCCAGGAGGGAATTTAATTTTTTTATAAATTTATTTATTTTTATATCAATCACAGGTTAGGTACTTTGCATCCCAGGCGTAGCCCCCCTCCTTCCTTCCCTCCCACCCTCTCCCTCCCTCATCTCCCTCCTCCCCACCCCCTCCAAGTCCACCAACAGGGGAGG
>CM053761.1:3819309-3862127 GCA_028658305.1 Pachyuromys duprasi
TCTGCCATTCTATAATCCTCTACAGTCAGTTCTCTTTTTAGCTGCATACCCCATTTTTTAATTGGATTACTTGGTTTCTTGCTTTTTAACTTCTTGAGTTCTTTATATATACTGGATATTAGCCCTTTGTCAGAAGTACTTACCCAAAAGTCACTAAATTTGCCTACACTCATATAGGTAAATGTAGCATATTAATAGGAACATCCCAGGAGGGAATTTAATTTTTTAAAAAAAAATTTATGTGCCTGAATGTGTGTCTACCTGCCACATGCATGCAGTGCCTGGAGAGGCCAGAAGAAGGCGCTGCATCCTCTGGAACGGGGATTACAGATGGTTGTGAGCTGCTATGTGGATGCTCGGAATCAAACCTGAGTTCTCTGCAAAAAAGCAGATGGTGCTCTTAGGTTCTGAGCCGTGTCTCCAGTCCCTTTAAAGTTTCTTGGCTTGCTTATTGTTTTTTCCTGAATTTTAGCATGGATACGTTGAGTACTGTGGCAAATTCTGTTATATTGTTCATCAGTGTTCAAATTGATCACAGAAACTTTATCCTTTCTTACTGAAAATAAAAAAAAAATGTTCCCTAAAGATTACATATATATTGGGGCTGAAGATACAGCTCAGCAGTTAGGAGTGCTCTAGAGCACCTGGGTTCAGTTTCCAGCACCCATATGGCAGCTTACCAACCATCTTCAGTGGCAGGGATCTAACACCTTCTTCTGGATCCCTAGGGTACTGCATATGTGCAGGAAGAACACCCATACACATAAAATAAATAAAAATAAGTAGATCTTCAGAAGATCATATGCACGCTAATGGAATTCCTACAAGCTCTTTAGGAATAGTTTCATTACATGGTCAAAAGAACCACCCACCTTAAGATCACTTAGAACAGTGGAAACTTTCCTGACTAAGCCTGGGGAATTCTCCCTATGTATTCCTGAATCCAGAGTGTGACGAGCCTGGAGTAACCATGTCACTAGGATAACCCGGTCTGTGGGAATCTGTGATGAGTTGGTTCTTTCATAGCAACTGGATTGTGTTTAACCATTGATGTTTTCTCTTAAATTGTTGATGAGGAAGATCACATGATGCCCTGATGAGAAGCTGGATGTGACTGTGGCCAAAGAATGGTGTGCAGTGAGACTGTATGTGGCGGGCTGGAGAGAGCTTCATGGGTGCTTAAGAGCATCTTGTTGCTCTTACAGGGGTCCTGGGTTAGGTTCCCAGCACCCACACCAGCTTACAACCATCTGTAACTAGAATTTCAGGGTCCCAAATCCCTCTTATGGACTCTTAGGAAACCATATATACATGTAGACAAAAGAGCCATAGGCATAAAACAAAATAAATAAACCTAAGAAAGAGTTGGAAGAAGAAAGGAGACAATTCAAACTCAGCATCATTCATTGAAGCACACATTTTAGACCTATGGTGGATTCCGACTGTGACTAACAGTTATTCTAGTTCTTGTCATCCTAATGAAGCATGTACTATAACATAATGTATGTGCTATAACCCCATACCATACCACACAATCCTTGTCTGTCTCTCTATCTACCTCCCTACCTGTCTATCTATCATTATCATCTATTTATCTATATATCTACCTATCTATCATCTATCTATCACCTATCTATTGATCTATCTAAAGATTATAGCTAAGTATGTATACATGAACAGGCACGTAGATATACTTTGCCACCCGCACATGACTTGCATGACAAAAGAAAAAAAACAAAAAACAAAAGCAAACACGGAAGTGCAGGAGAAGATGCACGCAGCAAACAAAGTGTGTGTGGAGCATGGAGCAGGGGTCACAGTGAGAGGAAGATGGAGAGAACCTCGTGGGTGAGGAAGATGGGAAGTTTGGGAAGGTAAATTGTAAAAGCTGTACCATTTAGCACAGATAGCAGTAACATCAGCAGCTACTGTGTCTGGCCTAGATTTCCTTAACCTTATCACCTCCCAAAATTAAATGCAGGCATCGGATCAGAGGAAGGCCACATGTTTTCTAAAATTGCAAGCGGGGTGAGCTCATTAAGGTTGTGGGAACTTCCTCGTTTGGTTCTGAGTAGATTTGCCTTCGCTCTACCTGGGGAGGGGGTCAGCACAGCCACATGAAGCTGAGCTCTCCTTAGGAGACTGGCCTGTGGAGCAGCTGAAGGGCTAAGTCTGTTGGCTCACAGGAGTAATTCAAGAAAATGACATAGTCCTTGAGATGGGAAAGGGGCCAGAACAGGCAGCATCCAATATCATGGAAGCACTTCCCAATTTTCGTTTTCCCTTTTCATGTGTGTGTATGTGTGTGTGTTGTGTGTGCATGTGCATTTGCATGTTGGCATGTGCGGGGTGCGTGTGCACATGGGTGCATGTGTATGTGAGGGCTGGGGGGTGAGTCTTTTAGCTTATTCCATGAGGCAGATCTCTGGATCCCACCCAGAGCTCAGGAATTTGCTCCTCTAGCTGGCCGGCTCGCTCCGGGGGTTCTCTGTCTCCTTCTGAGGTGGTTGCTAAATGCACTGGCATTTTCTTGAGTTTGGGGTATCTGAACTTTCCTTCCCTTCCTTCCTCTCTCTTCTTTCTCTTTTCCCTTCTCTCTCTCCCCTTCCTTCCTTCTCCTCCCCCATCTTGCCCAGCTCCCTCCAAGGTCTCCTTACGTAGCCCAGGCTAGCCATAACCTCCTGGGGGATCTTCCTGACTTAGAAGAATGTCACTTTATTTTCTGAAAAAGTGAAACTGAGGACAAGATGGCCCAGGGTAAAGGTGTTTTGCCATTAAGCCGGAGGACCTGACCACCCTTCCTGAGGCTCAAACACTGGAAGGGAACCAATTCCCTGAGTTACCTTCTGACTTCCACACGTTCACTGTGGCATCAAGTGCGAACACACACAGTGCAAAACTGAGATTAAATATTCCTCTAAGAAAGTATCAAACATAAAAAAGCCAGAAAAGCCCACAATGGAAGAGTGAAATGGGCAATCCCACAGTCTACCCACTGCGGAGATTTTCCTTCATAATTTTGTTTTGCAAGTTTTACAATGAGCAGTTTGGAAATTTCTTCACTTTTTTTTGTCAAGAAATGGCTGGATGCGGAGAATTACATAGTTTGCTTACAGTCCCATAATTACTCCCCACAGGGCTGGGACTAGGGAATTCTCACAGTTGCTTTCCCCAGGACCATTCCATTCTTAATCCAAAAAGGCACAAAAAAAATCCTTCCTGGATCAACCTCCTTCCTTTTCTCCCAGCTACAAATGCGATAAAGGTGTGCACGCGTAGAGAACAGGTAAGCAAGCCGAGCACACACCTGCCAGTACCAACTTCGAGTGAACAATACAATGTCTGCTGCATGGCGACATCATCCCTATGCTGCACTGGCTGTCCCTGAACTCAGAAGCCCTGACACAGAACAAAGCACATGTCTGGGAGTTTCATGGAGACCAAACGTGACAGAGTGTAAGCACGCGACCACAGGCTGGCAACATGGAACCAAAGCTTTCCAGAATGTCTGAAGGGTGATTTAGTGCACTGCACACAAGGGGCTCTCAAAGGCAGAGACTCATCAAGGTTTTCCATTAGGCCCAGGGTGTGAGATGCCTAATTCACTCTGGCTAACGAGGGCCTGGAGTAATTGCACTCTTATTGCTGATCACAAGTGGTAAAACTAATGTTATATAATGAAAATTAGGATGTCCCACCAAACTCATGCTTGTGTGTGTGTGTGTAACCAGCGATCAGCACAGTGTCAGTTATCAAATGTGTCACCCCTGCTGCTGTCCACTGTACTTGTTAGGACAGGGTCTCTCTGAAGCCCGCGCTCACTGACTGGCTACACGAGGTGCCATGTGAATGCCAGAGAACCCCAGCTTTCCTGCTCTACCTGACCGAGGGTTGCACACAGGTGCAGCACGCCTGCCTCTTTCCTTTTCCACTGACCCTCGGGACAGAGCTAACACACCTGGACACTACTGTGCCCCGGATGCCAGGGTCCATCACAAGGAATGTGTGTGTGTGTGCATGTGTGTGTGCATGTGTGTGTGCATGTGTGTGTGTGAGTGTGCATGTGTGTGTGCATGTGTGTGTATGTGTGTGTGTGAGTGTGCATGTGTGTGTGCATGTGTGTGTATGTGTGTGTGTGAGTGTGCATGTGTGTGTGCATGTGTGTGTGTATGTGTGTGTGTGTGCATGTGTGTGTGTGAGTGTGCATGTGTGTGTGTGTGCACATGAATGTGCTTGTGTGCAGAGGCCAGAAGTCAGCGTTGGTTGTGTTCTTTAGTCTCTTTCCACTTCCTGTTTCGGGACAGGGTCTCTCACTGACTCCGCCCACTGGCTGTGGAGAGATCCTCCTGCCTCTGCCTCCAGCACCGGCCTTCTGGGTGTGCCCATCTCCCTCTCTCCCAGGGTTCGAGGGACTGAACTCACGCCCTCATCTCTGCTCAGCAAGCACGTTGCCCTATCTCACTCTGCTGAGTTTAACATTCAAACTCATTTACATTAGTTCACTGATACTATCTTTTAAGATAGTGATCGTGCACACAAACACATGCACAGAAGCACACACATATCTGGTATTATTGTCTGTGGTACTGTCAATGAATTGTGATAATTTTTCTCATCACCTTGACTTGATTTCATGCTTTTAAAAGAGAAAGCACTAATGAATTTAGAACAATATCATTTCTCCCTGACCAATCAATCAATCAAGCTAATTACAGAAGGATTAGGATTTCATGTGCATTTATAGTGTCAGCCAATGGGCAGTGAGGACTGGCATGAGTGCCCCTCGCTCACACGGCACATCAGTGTGCTGGTGACGTCCAGACAGAGTGACCACTCTGAAAAATTGCACCAGGGTTTCCTATAGATTTTAATGTAACATGTTTGGTAACGGATGTCCACGGAGTCTCTTAGATCTGAGAACTAGTGATGGTGAGTCATTTAAACATGGGCATGCTTGGTGGACTGCGCTCTGATCCACTCTCCCCTGGTGACACAGCCTTGCCAAGCCACAGAGGAAAAGGATCCTGGCAGTCCTGGTGAGACATGACAAGCCATGGGCAGATGGCAATGGTGGAGAACTCCCCCTTTCAGAGGACTAGGGGAAGGAGGTGGGGGAAGAGGGAGGGAGGGAGAGTGGGACTGGAGGAGTTGAGGGAGGGGCTTCAATCTGGATATATAATGAATAAATTGTGGAAAAACATAAAATTAAACATTAAAAAAATGTGGGCATAAACCTAGAACCCAAACTAGAGCTGCAATGAGCTTGAAAAGTGGCGAGGCACTCCTCGGGGGTTAGCAGAGTCTTGACCCTCTTACGCCACATTTAAGTTGTTGCTGAGGAGCCTGGAAGCCTGTGAGCTTGTGAAGATGGTCACGGTACGTGGTGACCATGGCGTGTTCACACCGATAGGAAACAGTCCGTGGAGTGGAACAACATGGTACACTTACACAATGAGAGGTTGCTAAGGAACGAGAGGGTGAGCTGCCGAAATGGCTCAGTCAATAAAGACACCTGCTGCCGCACTGGGGGCCTGGGCTCAGCCTCATGGCCTCCCATGGAGGAGGAGAGAATTGACATGCTCCATGCAAGGGCCACGGTACATGCACCTACTCATATAGCACACACACACAGGATAAATAAATGTAAAAAAAAATGTGGGGCTGGTGAAATAGCTCAGCAAAGAAAGGCACCTGCTCAAGCCTGGTGACCTGAGTTTGATGCCCAGGGCCACATGTGGATGAGAACTCTGGAAAGCTGTCCCCTCGCCTCTGAATGTGGACGTGAAGGCTCGCACGCACGTGCATACCCTCAGACATGCACACAATAAGTAAATGCATGCAGTAAATAGTATGTTTTCAATTTAAAAGGAGTAAAAAATATGAGCCAACTTCTGGGGCGAGTCTCAGCTCACAGAAAGTGAGCAGGAAGGAAAGAGCCCATGGTGGCGCTGTCACGTGCAGCAGTGGGGTGGACGCGCAGGGAACAGTGGGAGTGGAGGGGTTAATCCAGGGGAGCCAGGCGTGAGACGGCCAAGCCCCTCTGACAGGTCCCGCTGGCTGGCGTCTCAGGACTTTTCTCCACTAAGAACCACTGTAGGCACTGTTGCTAATTACAGATTCCTGCTTTTCCTAGGTTGTGTCTAACGGAGCTATCAGGATGGGGTAAGTTATAAGGAATGGTGGCTTCCAAGGAGCCTGCTGAATGGTAGGAAACGGACATCATCCCACAGATGGGCGCTGGGAGCACAACCACTACTTCTTGGTGGCTTTGGGCACAGGGGGCTCAAGTATAGTTAACTGCCGAGAGACAGCTTTGAGGCCAGAGGGAGCGTGACTGGCCTGTAACTAATGGCACACAACTGAGGCCTCTGTCTAGCACAGCCCAGTCACAGCTCAGGGGAGCGGGGCGGGGCCAGGAGGGCAGCACAGGGCGTCTCTCTGGTGGGGAAGGTGGCAATGGGGGGGGGCGTGTGAGCCCTCTCTTGGCTCATCCCATGATAGTCCAGAAACAACCCAGTTGATGGGTGACTCGGCCCGTGCCATATAAAACCCCAAACAGCACAAGTTCAGTGACTTTTTCCCACTAGAAAACCCTTCCCAACTCCTAACTCTTGGAAAATCTCTCATTTTTTTTCTTAATTTTCCACTTTACCCCCATTTTCACTTATCCATATAAGTCTTAGTCTGTCTGCTTCTGGTTTGCTTGGGGCACCTGTCAATCTTTGATGACTGTGGGCATCCAGCATCTTGGGGTGAAGATCACACCACGATGGGTCATTGGAGCTGATCTACAAAGGATGAGCTTCAAAACGTCAAACGTGGAAGTGCAAGCCATGAGACACGCGCATTTACCAGCATCTAGAAAAGACAAACGGTAATAAAGGAAAATGAAATGGCAGCATCCTAGGCCAGGGAAGAGAGAAGATCACCTGTAGAAGGCCCGGGGGTGGGGGGGGATGTGTTTTGGAATGATGAAAACTATGCATTTCAGTCGACACCTCAAACTTGTCAAAGGGTGCACATAAAGGGAAAATCTGAAGTGTAAAGAGCCTCAGTGAAGAGGCTGAGGTGATAGCTTAGACAGAAAAAGGCTTGCCACAGAAGCATGAGCACCCACATAAAGAGGCAGGTGTCTCCCCATGCTGGGGACGTGGGCCCTGGTGGGTCTTTCTGGCCGGCCAGCCTAGCCCAGGCCAGGGACCACAGGTTGTAGAGAGTGACAGTTATCTCTCACAGGACTGTGGACAGTGCACTCATGTTTGCATACCCCATACACATAATTGAAAATAAAAACAGTATCTTAAAAATAACAAGGTGGATGTCTACTTAGAAACAAGACCTCTCACCAAACAGGCATTTCCAGATTACGTAGCCTTTCTGAGTCCCAGTTTTCTCAGACAGAAGTCAAGGATACTGAACAAAGATGAGCATTCTTTACCGCTCCCAAACTACCAAAACCTTTAGCCCTCCTCACATCCTGGACAACTACTCCTGAAGGACATTTAATCAACGGCTTTGGCTCTGTTTTATCGAGCTGTGTTAGTGAAACAGAGAACCCTATTCACGTCATTTAACAGTATTGTAAGACAGAACTGGGATGGCTGGAAAAGTTGAGCACACAAACATGGGAGAGAAAGTGGTTCCTTACCTGAAGTTTTCATATAAAGTTTCCTCTGAGGCCCCTGTGTGTGCACAGACTGTCTGAAGGCTTGCACAGGCTGTTACTGTCAGTGCTGGCCTGGCCAGGGCACCAAAAACGCAGGGGTTATGAAGTGCCTGCTTGAAATGCCTTGCAACAACAGAGGAAGCCTTAAGTGGTGGAAGTGTTACAGGGGAGCTTGTGCTGTCCAGGCTGCAATACTGAAATAACTTCAAGGGATTGGCTCACAGGCAAACAGGAAATCGACCAAGTCGACACTGGGCTTGAGATAATGATGTGATAAAATGAGCAGGGTGTGGACGGCCTGGGAAGAAGAGGTTGTGCACGTTCTGGGATCTGTTCCTGAAGACCGTTTTTAATTAAGCCTCTCCATCCAGTGCTCACAAGACCTAAATACAATACTGAATTAGTGCCGGTGGGAACAGCCATAATATAAAAAAAGCAACAGTAACAAATGAGGCCTGCAAAGACTCCTCCATCTTGCCGGGCCAGGTCTTAACCCACTTTTCCTTATTGATGGTCCTATTTTGGGAGGTAACAAGACAATTAAGAAAACAAGCCCATTGTAGAAATAGATGAAGAACCAACGGGAAGAAAGGAAAAGAAACAACAGCAAAACCACAGAAACCTGAGCCTGGCACTTGCCCAGCCCCCGCCCTCTAGGACCTGGCTGTGTGAGCTTGACTTCAAGAGGCAAAGCTTGATAGCAGGGCCTGGAGTCAAACCAGGGGACCCATCTCGTGAGTGCTGCTGTCCAGGCAGGCTGCTGCCTTTGGTGAAGACTTAAGCCAACCAACCCGGGAGCTCAAAACAGAGCTGGTCAAAGAACGCCCACAGGGGGTGCAGGCTGCCACCAATGCCCTGAAGACCTAGTCAAGGCACTGGGTGTGTGGAGTACATTATGAAAACACCGGCCTTCACACTGAGCGGAAAGGCAGAGCACTCTAGACTCTTCAGTCCTCTTCAGCAAAGGACCTGAATCCAAAATGAGTGACCATGGTTTAGTCAGGCCTTGTTGGTTATGACTCAGTGGGGTGGGGAATTGTTTTTCTACCTTCACACCCACCCAAAAGAGATGTCTTCTACTCTAATTTTGACACACAGTCCCATGAGGAAACAGGAGTGGTAGAGATGAGATGTAAATTTTTTAGATTGTTTGACGACCCAGCACTCTGGTGGTGATTTTCCACCTGTAGTCTGTGTCAATGCTGTAAATAGCACCCGGGGTTAAAATTAGCCTCTAGGTTAAAAATATCTGCTATCACAAAATAAGAAACAGGCAGCTAGCGAATTAGGAAGTAGGTGATGCTAATTAAAACTAGTTCCGAAGCCCGTGGAGGCTGTAGTCCAGGCAGGCTTTTGGAAGAAATGCTCCTGTCTCGGCCTTTCTCAGATACTTTCACAGCTCGCTTGGAGAGTCACTTCAAGGGCCCCTTTGCATGTCTAAGCCCAAATGTTGCAGTAATGATTGCGTTGGTAGCTGGTCGGCTTGTGTGGTAGGCTAGTACAACACCCATCTCCTCCTGAGGCTGATGGTAGCACATGTAAGCAATCCCCTGATAAGTAAGATGGCCAGAGGAGAACACTGAGGGCTTCATGACCCAGCTGTGAACCCAAATGTGTGACTCCAAACCACCATGCTTGGGAGGGGCACCCGGGGGACAGGCATAGAAAAGAGAAGTAGTCCCTCTACTTTAGGCCACTTGTGGCTGATAAGGGATAGCGGTTTCTGGTTATACAGCTGTATTTCCAACTTCTAGACCAAAGAGTGGACCATTTGGGGGCAGGGACTAGGGTTTCATTCATTCATTCTTCTTTCATTCACTTGCTTATAGTGTGTGTGTGTTCTGATGAAAAAGGCAAGGAACTTCAACGCTGTGAGAGCCTTTGGCTGGGTGCTCTTTCTGAGCTGGCCAATCTGGCCGGCACAGCAGGTAGGTGTTCAAACTTACTAAACTGCACAACAGTTTTAAAGTCCTGATTGTGAGTATCGTGAAACCGCTCAGTGCAAATATTCTCCCCTGAATGTTTGTTAGCATGGCTGGCCTGCCCTTCCTCACCTCAGGGATCCTTGCACTTAAGTGTGATTAGTCCTAATTTCTCCCCCTCTCCCTCTCAGTTCTTTCAAACAGCTTGATAGTTATTGTATGTGTTAGCTAAGGGAGAACACATGTAATCTACTGGGCAATTGTTCCATAATGAGGAAGTGACTGTATATTTGTATGCACACACGTGCACACACAGACACACTCGACTCTCTTCTTCATGGTCCCTGCTGTAAGATCTCATCTCTCCGGCACAGGGAGCTTCCGAGGTCGCTTGGAGCTCAGACCACACAGTCAACTCATGCCGCAGTTTGTGAAGAGGATTGTTGAGAGCTCGCCCACGGCTTCGCTCCACATGAGCTCCTGCGCATCTCTCCACAGAAACTTACGCTTGCATCACATCTCTTCTCCTCCAGTTGCGGCTAGCGACTAGGAGCGAGGGTGAGGCCCCCAAAATGTGGACCACGCCCCAAGTCAGCTGGTCTCATGAGTGGATGATTTTGTGTGTGATACGATTTTATTCTACTGCATCGTGAAACATACCAGTAATAAATCTTTCCACTAAAGTGCACACTACTTCCTTATTTACTTACTTTTGTGGTACTGAGGATTGATACCCAGGCCCTTGCACATTATAGACACATGCTCCACCACTAAACTATGTGCACAGAGGGTTAGGATGGTTAATGCGTTTGTGTGTGTGTGTGTGTGTGTGCATACTTGCACATATATTATACACATGTGTGTGCACATGGATGTGAGGTCAGAGGACGACACTGGATGTTTTCTTCAGTCACATTATAGATTGAGACAGGGTCTTACACTTGGAGCCAGCACCTGCAGGTTCAGCTAATCCAGACAGACAGTGAGCTCTGTGCAATCGCAGACTCTCAGAGTAAATAAGCCGGGCAGATACTGCGCTCACTCATCGGGTCCTTGCCCTGGTCATTTACTCTTTTTAGTGCTGCACCTAAGCCATACAGAGGGCCCGCCAGCATGCCACACTATCTCCCCAGAGAAGGGAGCTGGGGGAGACCTGGAGTAGCTCTCTCTCGCTGCTGGTGGACAGAGGCTGATGCAGTGATGGCGCCCAGGGTGGAGAACCGCACACAGAAGAGGGGGAGAACGTTGCCAGAGCCCTGCTGGCACTGCACAGCTCACCTAAAACGTTGGCACTTGTGGTGCCCACAGGTGTCTGGCGTCAACCACAGCTGGTAAGTTGTGGCAAAAACTGCATCAAGAGGAAGCGGGCTTTGGAAGCTCAGGATTGCCTAGGCCTGTGCATTGACTGGGCATAAATTTCAGATAGCATTTGGAAAAACGCTGTGGAGGAAATCCAGGAGTCAGCGCCTCTCTGGGAGCTTGTACAACACAGCAAGATGCATGTCCTCAACCAACCCAACCCAAACCCCTCGTTTCCCACCAAGCCCACCCTCTTACAGACGGTCCTGGATGCCAGGCTCAGAAGCTAGCTGCCCCTTCAATTTCACAGCCCAGCCTTGCTCCTCACGTCCCCCGATGCACGACCAGTCATGCGCCCTCTATCCCTTCAGAGCCCCCTTCTTCCAGAATAGCCCACCATGGTAGACTGGAATGTGCTAACCTGTTAATACCACACCCTGTTCTGATCACAACATTCACGTAGTCCGGGCTCCGATGCTGCAACTTCAGAACATCAGTTTTAACGAGTGTGTGACAGACTGTTGATCTCGCTGCACCTCCCAACGAAGTCAAAAGGGCATCTCTTGTGGCTGAACTCGCACTCTGCATGAATCAGTGCATCCTTTTTTGTGGGCGCTCGTGTTAGAACTTGTCTCAGTGGAAGGGGCTCACCCCCTTCCCTTCCTCACGCTTCCTCGTCTGCTTCCACATGTCTGTGTGTGGCAACTTTAGCAGAGCTGGGGGGTGGGTCAGCCTTGACATTGTTTCTCAGCACTCCCGGAGCTTCCCGAGGTCAAATTCCTACTTTAATATGAATATTTCTAGCTCCCCCTCTCCATAGGGCAATCTTAAGGACCAAGGAACTGGTGTTTGTTGTCAATTTACTTTCACCAATTCTGTGATAGAGGCAGGGTGCACTGTCATTTTGCGGATAAACAAAAAGGCAAAGGCAGGCATGCTACTACACATTCATAACCTTAGCATTAGGGAGGCTGAAGCAGGAGGATTCCTATGAGTTCAAGACCAGCCTGGACATAGAAAGTACCAGCTAAGCCCAAACTATGGAACAAATAACCCAAACCTCTCTCAACAATCCAGTCCAAACCAGACCAGTGCCGGAAGTAAATGTAAGTGTTTTCTGAGCTGATACAATGGTAGCACTGTATACTGGCATCTACCTATGCTTGCCTTTCAGCGTCCCACTGCATGCAATTTTCCCATTCATACCAGCTACAGCTTATGTGCTCATAAAGTATTCAGGATGTGGGAGTGTCTTCACTACAAGCCTTTTCATGATGTCTGGTAAAGGTCTTCATTGCTTTGTGAGCATTTTCAGACTTAGTGGATATTACAACTTATGTGGAAGTCAACTGACAATTTCACTTTTCATAAGGTTGCTTTAAAATCCGTTTCTCTGTGTCTGTCTATTGAAAAGATGTGAAAATAAATAGTATAACCCCAAGGGTTACCACAGGAAGAAGATAAGCCCTCATGTTGTGAGCCACCTCAGGATGTATAACATAGACATTTGCCCTGCTCTCCTATATTTTGAAATATATTTAAAGATATGTATATATATATTATATATGTATATATATATAATCAGATATGAATAGTGGGGATGCACTCAGGTGCTCTGCAAAAGCAATGCACACTCTTAATACCTGTGCCCTCTCCAGTCCCTTGAATATATTTAAATAGGCCAATCAAATCTCACCCAGTGAAGGGGGAAATGTGAAGGGCTATTCAGGGCCAACTGCAGCGCCCTTTAACATACTCAGCAGTATGGTTGCTGAGGACGCCACCAGCTCCTCATTGATGAGCAGAGTAGACAAGGCAATGAAGGACACTCATGGGCTGCTGGCCACAAGAACCCAGCTTCTAAAGTGCAAGCAGAAAGCAAAACTGGCTTATACTTGAGTGCATGTTTGTTTAGTCTACTTATTGGAACTTAGAGCCAACCATCATGTGAGCCGAATGACCTTAAATCTCCATAGCTGAGCAGAAGTTAATGGACCATTATGAATCCCAGAGAATAAGCCAGCCCCCTAGTTGGTGTGTATGTGTGTGTGTGTGTAACATAGATTATGTTATTCAACTAAACATAAATGTTTCTTTTGTAGGAAACTATAAACAATGCCTCCAAACAACTCTTTTAGAAATGAAAAATCCAGAAGCTAGTGTCTGGTTCATTTAATTCAACAACATATATATGTTCGCATACTTAATGATTACAAGTTCCTGCTGTAAAAGGTGGGATTTCATTTCTTTTTGTTTTGCGCGCGCGCGCGCGCGCACACACACACACACACACACACACACACACAGTGTGGCTCTCTGTTGAGGGTCTGACAGGAGGTGACCAATCGGGGTTGGTACCCACACGCTGCCCTCCGCTATTTTCACTGAGAAGCAGCCAGGCTTGTTTCCATTATTGCATGTGTCACCTTCCATGTTCTGCCTCTTAATATAACGGACGCGTGGGACACAGCCCTCGCTCCGAGACAGTGTGTCCAAGCGAGAGGTGTGATGGGAGGAAATTAACCCATCAGCCTCTCAAGAGGGCCTGAGGAAACCCCGTGGGCTTTCAAGCTCCTGGCTTTCATGTGTTTTTCCGTTATCCACTAGAGGGGGTGCTGCTCCTCCATCGGAAAGGCCGCGGAATTATCCACAGGGAACGGATTTAAACGCACACACGGTGCCTTTGTTTATTTTGAAACCAGGTTAATTAAATAACAGAATGCAGCGGATGCCAGAAGCAGCCTGGAAAAATCACTCTGAAAAGATGAGTAATTCCGTTTTAGCAGGGGCAGGATAATTTACGTAAAGTCCTACTCTTCGCAGCCGGCCCATTGAGAACTGCGCGCCTTTTTATGTGATTAATTCCCGTTTATTAGGTGGTGATAAGTTGTCTGATTTGTTCAGTGAGGAGACGAACTGACCCCTCATCTCCTTAAAGATCCATTTAAGATACCATGGGAGGATTAAGTAGATTTATAGCTGTGTATAATAGGTATCGTACATAAGTGAGTGTGTACAAAATGACACTGTTGGGTGATGACACAAGCCATCAGACTATTGACGCTGCTGCAGCAGGTTCAGACTATTTTCTTACACATAGCTGCACACCTGTCACTCTGTGTCAAAGTGGGGATTTTAATCAATCCCAAGTCAGCAAGACAAATATTCTCCTTCCAAAAAAAAAATAGTTTGAATTGCAGAATAACCACTGTGCTTGTTAGAAGATAATCAGAATAATTGGTCAGAAATATAAGCAGCTGCAATATAATGAAATGTCATAACCGGAATTAACTATTAGGCCAGTTTTAAAGAATTATTGCTATGAATAAAAAGAAGCCTGATCAAAATGCAGAACAATTGTTCGGTAGGAGAGAAGAGAGTATTAAGTTGTTAAGAGCAAGCGTATGGCACCCACTGTACTGTTCATAATTCAGACCGTTTTTCTACAGTAAAATGCGACCCCCTTGAATAGCTGCCAGAGAGGTTTGGTGGGTGAGCACTGGGCTTTCAGTCTAAGCACTGGAGACCTTGATGCTTGGAATTCCTGCAGGCGTGCTGACTCAGCAGGCTGGGGTCACAGCATGGGGAATGGATGCTTTCAAAGATCTTTCATTGACTAATCTGCATCCCTCACTGACCATTCATCGATGTTCTCCCCAAGGGCTTAGTTGTACCTGACTAGAATTTCCTCTTTGATTTTGACCCCTGGAAGGCACAGAGCTGTAGAGTTGTGGGGACAGAAGAAGGAGAGAACAGTGAGTGATTGCAGCGTTGGACAGGAAAGCCTTCTGCTTTGTGGGTGGATGTGAAGGCCTTGACCACCTAAGCTTGGTCAAGAATTCTATATCACAGTACAAACAAACATGCCTTTGAAACCCTGCATTGTTCCTCAGTAATTTGTGGTTCCTGGAGATCTTCCAAATTCAGCTCACAAAAAAAAAAAAAAAAAAAAAAAAAAGGACTTACAGCCTCATGGAAAAAAAATTTCCTATAGACAAAACACATATTTACAAACAATAATTCCAAATAGAACAAAGCCCTATAAATAACCATCATGTTCTCATAAACATATTACCATGCAAATGCAGTTATTTAAATCCCAGTAACGTATTTGTCTTCTATATACATTGGACAAATCGGAGGTCATATCTCCAGTGGAGTTTTTGTAATACTTAAGGAACGGGAGTATAGGCTCACAAAAAGAATTAAATGCTTCCAATCAAATGTGTGTCGAGTATAATTTATTTTACTATAAGTAGAATCTGCTGCATATTACAGCTGTTTGCTGGCAACCTGTTTAAATGATGTAAGAACAGGGAAACCCCTAAAACAGCCCACTTTTCTTCTCCTACGATAATTTTCATTTAGTTTTCAACACAGAAGAAACATCATGACTACAAAGGACTACTTTCTTTCCCCCTTAGTTCACAGGCTGGCATGAGGGGCTCACACATCCAATAATATGCAGTAACATATTCTGCTCAGTTAAGGAAGTCTTGAGCTAGAGGTACACAGACGAGAGTGGGTCCAGTTCTGCCTATAGGAAATGTAATGGATTCTAGTGCTGAGAGGCAGCTGCAGGCAGGTCTGAGGCCAGCCTGCTCTACAGAGGGAGTCAGACCTCAAACAGAGAAACCCTGTCTCGAAAAATCAAAGAGAGAAGGGGAGGGGAAAGAAAACAAAATTTAGGCAAGGGCAGAGGGCACGCTCAGTCCTGATGGAACTTGATGAGTGAGCGTGAGCGGGGATATGTGGGTGTGCGGAGTGAGAGGGGAGAGGGAAAGGAGGAGAGAGGGTGGCACAGGGGGGAGAGGAGGGAGGGGCTACAATCAGGATATAAAGTGAATAAATAATCAATTTAAAAAAGAAACTTAATGGAGAAAGAATGAGAGGAAGAGAGAGAGAGCCATGAAATCCGAAGGGCACTGTTAGCAGAAAGGGATGGAGGGGGGAGATGGCACAGGGTAAGCCTGGGCCAAGCATTCTTACAACTATGCCTGAAAATGTCATAATGAAATCCAACTTTTAAAATTAAAGATAAAAAGAAATGGATACAAGGGGCCATAGTTCCTGGGCAAGGATAAGTATGAGGAGGCAGAGGCAGGCAAGGCTGGCAGGATCCTGGACTGAGGACTCACCCTTTGGGGCTCACAGCCTTGTTCCCTGAGTCCCAGCACAGCTCCGACCCATGAACGGGTCCTGAGCCGTGGGCTGGGTTCCTGCCTGAACCTCCGAAGTTCCATGGGTATGTCTGGGAAGGCTGACGTCTGTGCTAGTGTCCATTGTTTTATAATTCTTCCTTGCTTTAAAAAACTTCTCTGGCCCGTGAACTGTGTGTTACTTGGGAAACCCTGGTTTCCGGTCCCTATGGCGTCTCTGATACTGTCACCTGCACAGTTTAGATGCACTGCACATGTTCTGTAAGACTTTACTTGACAGGAAAGTGACCGGATGTGGCAGTGGTGGTCAGATAAAAAGAAAAACCTCATTAAATTTGAATTTCAGGTAAACAAATAACAATTTATCTATCAAAAGTTTTTATTCTACTGGGTTTTGCTTTGGTTTGGTTTTTAAGATAGTCATCCTGTAGTCCAGGCTGCCAATCAAGCTGTGACCTTTCTGCTTCTGTGCCCCAAGTGCTGGAATTATGGGCATGGGCTACCACATTGGGCTGAAACAAAATTTTAGTATAAAAAATATTGATGGCCAGGCTTCTACTGACATTGGTACTTAATGTGTGATTTTATTTTATTGTAGATAGGCTCCTGTTCCGAAGTGCAGGCTGGCCTTGAACTCCTGATCCTCCTTCAGCCTTGTCAGGGGAACCCAGGCATATGCTGCCACACCAGCGCTTAATTGTTTTGCTTGTACTAGGTTTGGTAGCTCTGGGGTTGTGTTCTTTTATGGCTCTGTCAACGTTTCCAATGTCCTGAATGTCAATTCCCTACATTTCACAAGACAACAACAGGAACAATAAAAACTCACAGTGTTGTTAGGGGACTGGTTCTTCCCTGAATCCATGCACTGTACAGAATAAGAAGAATGTAAAAGATATTTGGGAATGGAAGAAGCAGAGGCAAATGGGGGAATGAGGATAGCACGGACTGAGGAGCAATGTAGAAATGGATGAGTGTGTGGAGCCAGAGGTGTCCACAGAGGAATGGGTGAGAAAGTGGAGGACACACACACACACATCCACAAACACACATATCACACACCTACAAACACTCCTACACACACACACACACACACACGAACACACATACACATGCATTCAGGAATGTGGGCTGGAGATATTCAGGTGGAAAGAAAAGGGCAAGAATGAAAAGCTCACAAGGGCGCCAGGGACAGAACTGGGTCTGAGACAAGCCTGGAGCTTGGAGATCTGCCTCTAATACAGCGTGAATTCAAGACCAGCCTGGGCCATTTACTCTGCTCTTGTCTCAAACTCAGAGCTGAAACAGGCCTGTGAGTACAGTTCAGTGGTAGAGCACCTGGCTACCAGGAGGCTAGCATGCAGGAGGCCTTGGCTTTGATGGCCGCCTGCGTCAGTACAGAGGGAGGAGCAAAGAAAGCAAGGGGCTAGGGGCGTGAGAGTCAGAAACCCAAGGACCCAGGGATGTGGGCAGTGACGGTCCCTCCTCTCCTCACCCCTGAGCCTAAGCTGGCCTGCTGTTCCGTCACCAGCCTGGACACAGCTGCAAGGGCAGTGCCAGGAGGGTCAGTTCCACTCAGGGGAGGTGACAGGGGGCCCAAGGCCCCCTGTCCAGGCCCTGCACAGGGGGTGTCAGGAGGGGAAATTTTTTCAAGAACTGCTTTGATTTTGTACAACAGGAAAACTGTAACATGTAAAGGAGTTTGTTTGTTTTTAATTCATGACAAAAATGTTTTGTGTTAGGTTGTCTCTTGCTCTTTTGAATTAATCTTGGTAACTTTTTTCTTCCCCAAATAGTCAGAAATACCAAAAGCATGGAGTTTTATGTGACTCAGACTTCGGTTTTTCTTTGTTGGTTCTGTTCTTTTTTTTTTTTTTATCTTTTCATTTCCTTCCTCCCCCCCGTCCCCCTTTCCTTTTTGTATTGTTGTTATAGATATTTCATGGAACCCAGACTGGGGACCTCAAGGCTGAGTCTGGCCTTGAACTTCCAATCCTTTTGCCTTTACCTCGCAAGTGTTGGGTCTACAGGTGTGTGATGTTTCATTTACAGATGCAGCCCAGAACTTCCTGAGTGCCAGACGTGATGGTCGGTGTTGTCAGCTTGAAGGGTATAGAGTCTCCTAGAAACAGAGCCATGGCGCACGCCTCTGAGGGCCCGTCTCCTTGGGGGTAGCCTTAGCCCCTGCAGCATAGTCTGGTTAAGGTTAGCTGCGGAGGGGAGACCCACCCTAAATGTGGGTGGGACTGTGTCACAGCCAGGATTGCAGACTGAAGGAAGTGGAGGAAGGAGCAGAGCACCAACATTCATTCACTAGGTGGTGCTTCCTGGATCAGCCGCTTCCTGATGCCAAGACTGTCATGAGCAGCTCCGTGTCTGGTATTGAGACAAGGAACTAACACACTAGGCAGGCCCCACACCAGCTGAGCTGCATGTAGGCGAGGCATTAGGCACCAGGAAACACGACAGGAGACAGGCGCAGATTCCCAACACTTCATTTTACCTGGAAGTCTTCTGGGGTTCCCACGGGGCTGGGGGCTGCTGCTGCCTGACCTGCTTCACGAGCCACAAGCATGGCTCCTTGGTCCAGTCCCTTGGTCAGCAGATGGTTGCTCAGACACATAAACTGACTTGAAAAAAAGAAAACACTTGGGAAGGTTCAGAAAAGAAGCCTGCCTCATAACTGCAATTCACAGGTAAGGCAGGACCTCGTGTGAGCGGAGGGCCAACATGCCTTCCCAGGGGAGGCTGCTCAAAGGACTTCTAGAAAGTTCTTAGGTCAGTTTTCCTGTCAATGGGGCACCTTCCAGACAGATGTTCCTTCTGTCTCCTGCTTTCTGCTCATCAGACTTAGGAGGAAGAGCTAAGATGGGACAGAAGGACATGGACATACAGAATAGAAGGTGGTCTCCAGGGGCCAGCCAGTGGAGTCTGTCTGTCAGGCGCGCTAGGTTTTTTTGTTTTTGTCAAAAACTCTGATAATTATATATAAAGAAATGCTTATCAAATCTCCATTTGGGGGAGCTTCCTGTATGATGAAGAGAAATAACACATTTTCAAGTTGCCGTTAGAATCCTGTGTCTCACCAACTCAATCTCCTATCTCTGTGTCACGTGTGCACAGAGCTGCATCCCTGCAGGCTGCGCAGAGCTTGCCTTATTGTTACCTGTGCAAGGACTTAGAGTTTTATTTCAGTTGATATCAGCAGTATGGCATTGCTGCTGAGGAAGTGCGTGTGCCTGGTAATAGGCCTGAAATGGTTTGAATGAGGGGAACGATTGTCCTGCCCCAGGAACTATTGGCACAGGCCCTGTGTGTTCCGTTCTGCTCTGAAAAATCTGTGAAACAGACAAATAAGATTACATTCAAAAGGGAGCCATGTTTGGGTGAGGAAATTCAAACCAATTGCTCATGTGCTGTATTTGAAGTATTCTTCCAAAGCAGAGACAATACTTGGTCCATGAGAGTTAACTTCACGCTATGTATCACAGTTCTGCAAGATGGTTGGAAATGAGACCTATTCCCATGAAAGGCAGAGACCGATGTGACGAATGGGTGTTCCAAGGACCTAGATACTCAACATAAAGAAGTATCTGCTGTCTGAACTTTGAGTCAGCTTTTTTAGAGGACTTTCCTAGCTGGGGAAATTCAGGAATAGGCTGGGAAAGCTAACCCATTTGCCTGTAGAAAAAAGAACCAGAGGGCATTCAAGGCCAGGAGAGCATGTGACACAGGCAGTGGACTTCCTCTGCAGTCAAGCAGGTCGGATCCAATAGTCTTATGAAATGGATAGAGAACACTTCTGCTTGGTTCCACCTGTCTTTATCTTTAAAATAGCAGAAATGCTCTCAGAGTCACGGGAAGCAACAAGTGGGGGGCTGTGTGCACACCTCATTGTTTGAGCTGCAGTCCTTCCTCACCCGGCCACTGGAAATCATGTATGACAAGAAGTTTTGCCTAATGCAGACAGGTCCCCACCCCCATGGGTCTTATTTCAACATGCTTTGCTGCTCTAGAGTGTGACATTTGATTAATTAATTAATGACCACCCAGCAGGCTACAGAAGCTCTGGGGAAGCCTTTGAACCTTGTCACACGCTGTTGATGAGGATGGCAGGACAGAGATGATGTTTTAAGCGTGAAGAGAATGAATGTTACCTGGGAATGTGCAGAGGAGGGAGAGTCCACACCTAAGCCTTGGTTATGATTTTATACTACACCGCTCATATAATTTACACCCCATTAATTAACTTGGAGTGTTATTAATCACTGCTTCTGGTGTGTGCTATTAAAACATAAAGGGAAGTGTGTGGAAAGGGGGCAGCTCTGAAACCATGACACACAGGAAGGAAAAACGTGACCCAGATTAGAGCCTGGGGAGGAGTGAGGGGTCAGTGGGTGTGGGACAGTGACAGGACATGGGAACTAGATCAGCGGCGTCACCGCGCTCAAGGATGGAGCCCCTCTGCAGCCACACTTGCACCAGGAGATCCGTGTGTCTGTGGGTGTGCAGGGCCGAGGCACCATGCCTGAGGAAGATAGCCAAGCTGGGGCACCGGGCACCGCAGGAGTCTGCTTAGGAAGCTCCGCTCCACTAAAGCCTCTAATGCTTCAGCATCGAAACTTTTAACAGGGGCCTGGAGAGAAGTGGCTGGGAACACTCACCAGGGGCTCTTGCACAGTTTCTACATGGCAACTGAAACCACCTGTAGCTCAGTCCCAGGGGACATGATGTCTCTTCTGACCTTCATGGGGGCCTGTCTGAACACAAGGGCACCCACACTTAAAATGGAGTATTTTTAAATCCTTAATAATGTTGATGGGACTAGCAGCATGGCTCAGTGGGTGAAGGCACTCGCTTGCCAGCTGGCCTCACCACCTGAACTTGATCCCTGGCACCAACGTGGTGGGAAGGAAGAATCAACCCTTGTAAGCTGCCTTCTGACACCCACACTTGTGCTGTGTGGCAAGAGCTTGTAGATGAGCTCACAGGCACACACACGGGCATATAGACACATGTATAAATGAAAAAAGTAGGAAGTGGTTTAAAAACAAGCAGGCAAGCAGCAGCAACAACAAAATACAAGAAAGGAAATATACATATATATACATATATATAAAGAATATATGATATATTCCTTAGTGAGTTTGAACAAAGTACACAGAGCTTTCTATTGAGTTCCACATAACCATAGTGGGAACCATCTGTGTGTGTTCTTTATTGATTTGATAGCACATAAAATGATGGGTTTCTTCATGGTATTTCCAAACGTAGAAATCATTATACTGTCTTTTTATTCATCCCTACCCCTTATCAACCTGCCCACCTTCCTCTCAAAAAGTCATTCCTTCCTTGCCACATTTATTAGCTATTTCTCTCTTATGTTCCCCATTCGTACCCTATTTAGACTTCTTTCTTTCTCTCGCACTTTATGCTGCTCCTCCTCAGTCTCTCTCTCTCTCTCTCTCTCTCTCTCTCTCTCTCTCTCTCTCTCTCTCACACACACACACACACACACACAGATTATGCATAGAAAAATGCAGCATTTGTCTCCGAGTCTTGCTTTCTCCTTCTCCCCTCCTCTCTCTGTTTAACATATCTATCCCACTTGCACCTATTTTCTGCAAATCTATGACTGAATTTGCTGTACAGTTTAATGAAATTGCATTACATATTTGAACCACTTTTTCTTCATCCTTTTATCTCTTGATGATTCCATGTCCCCAAAGCATAAATGTATACTCTTAAAGGCAAAAGGACTTCATTATTAGTCTAACTGAACTTTTATTCTCACTTTCATTTCTTATATTCTTCATGTTTTCCTGTAGGATGTGGACGCCTCATTATTTATTGCTTTGGCTTTCAGTTTCCATATTTTGAATGAAAGTTAGCATGTGTTTTTATGTAAAAAGTTTGTGTAATATATATTCCATCGATGTGCTTTTTTCCTATCAGAATTATCTGAGCTATCTGGAAGCAGGAGACCTCTTTTTAATATCTAAGTAGCTGAAAATACTCTTTTGTCAGCTTCAGTGATTTTCTTCTTTCCCAGGAATTCCTACTTATTCTGGACTTTGAATTTTTCTGGTACTTTACAAAGTACTCATGGCATTCTTCTGTAGTCACTTTCTCCTTTCTTTTTGATGCGTGCTTATCTTCAGATCTGAGCATGTCAGGCAGTTTTGTGGATTATATCCTAAACCAGCTTTATTCTCTCCTCGCTGGAGCCATGGAAGCCATACTAATTATGGCAATGCTCGAGGAGAATTCTCTTCCCCACCTTGGCCAGACTCTCTGGTAATTGATCAGATCTTCATTCTCTTTGATCTTTAAAAATACTCGTTTCAATTCCTGATTCATAGACCCCAAATAAGTGTATGTAATAAAGTTTTGAGGCAAGATCTGTAATCTTCCCAGTGACAGAGCTGTGGGCACCTCCCCAGAAGCGCATCCACAATGGCTCGGTGCCAGAAGCAGTTCTTTGTGGAAGGGGTAGCCACTCATGAGCTTACAAGCAGGACCCTGTACTATTTCCTTTTTTAGGAAAATATGCAATTTAGGTAACTGGTTTAGTTACTGTTGCAGAAGTGCTTTCAAAAAATGTATTTTTAATCTGCAACTGTGTGCTGTCTGAGTTTATGTATACCACGTGCAGGTAGTACCTGCAGCTGCCAGAAGAGGGCACTGGGAACTGAACTGGGGTTTTCTGCAAGAGCAGCTACAGCTCTTTACCACTGAGTCCTCTTTCTGGCTCCTAAAGGTTGTTTTTCAAAAGGATTTTTAATTTTAATTTTATTTTTGGCCTTTTAACCTTGAGCAGCTATGAAATAAAAGCTCAATAAAATGTGAAATTCTTACCAATTTAAATAATGTTTTCTTTAAAAAAATTCAACAAGATGGTAAGACAGTTTCTTCTTCAAAGCAAACTTGGTGTACAATGAAAAGTAAAGTAACTAAAGCTGATGGTCTTTTAAAACAGTGAAATCAGGACAGAAATCGCTGCAGCAATGCGTCCACTTTTGGAATGTTTACATTTGGGTGGGAGAGGGTCACTATTTTTTGCCATATTTTTAAAGGACATCTGTACTTCCCAGAGTGTGGTAGACACTCTTAATAATAAAAAGTAGAGAAAATTGAGGGTTTAACATTTATTGTTAAACAATACTCTAGGCTTCTTGCTTTCATTAAAATGCTCTTGCCACTAACTGAAAAACACTCACTGCTCACTTTTGATCAGAAAGTCAACTTAGCCTGCCTCTAGGGGCACTGCAGGTGTGGCTTCTGTGTCACCTGAGTCAGCAGGCAGCAGAGAGGAGGGAGGCCATGTCTGCACCCAGTGTTCTGACCTGTGAACATCTGAATGACAGGTGGCCTAACACTCCCTGAAAACAGTGAGCAGGCCTCAGGTGGGATCGAGCCTGAGACAGGCAAATCTCCCACTCCCACACCCACCCACCCCTGCATGGGGCCACTGAGGGTGGCTCAGGAGAGGGGTGAGTTTCAGATGACCACCAGAGCAGTGTCATGGGGCCCAGACCAGGAGCTAGCCTGAGATGGCCACCAGTCTGGCCCTGTGTAGGCCTAGGGGTGGGTACACCATACCCAAGATGACCCCTGCCTAGTACCATAATGCACAGTTAGGACACAGCACTCCTGAGACCATTCCTGAGGAGACCCCAGACACCACTAAGAGGAGCAGGTAAGTGGTGGAGAAATGGAATAGAAACAGGATGTGGGTGCATTGAACTGAGGCAGAGCTGGAGACTCGAGAGCAGAGAGGAACGGCCTGATGGAGTGGCCAGTGAGGCCAGCTGGGACCACAGTGGGGCCCTGGCCTGTGCTGCCACCGGGCTTTCCAGGCTTCTATTGAGAGGTTGATGTTACTCTGAAGTGTTTGCTTTGCAGGTGAGTTAGCGTGTTCTCCTCATGCTTTAATTATTTGAGCATAAATATTGTTTCTACATTTTGTCCTTTAGGGATTTTGGCTGTAATGCGGCACGAAGGAATTCTTCTCTGGTCACATCTCTTTATGGTTGTGTCACTGCGGCTTGGATGCACATTCTTGCACATTCCTCCTGTTGTTTCATTGGGGTGAAGTGCTCTTGTTTTGTTTCGTTTTTAAATCTCAGGGCCTTCTTCTACCCATGGATTCTTAGCTTTGTTCTCTTCATCCTCAGAGGTGTTAGAAGTTGTGGTGGTGATTATTAATTAGATATTTTTAATTTCTGTTTTAATATAAATATCTCCTTGATATTTTCCTCTGTCTCACTTATTTTCTTTCTTTTTCTTGGTGTAGTCTGTTGGTCATATTTCATACAATATTTTCTTTATTAATTTTTAATTTTCATCATTTCTGTTTTTTCCCAAATCTTAATATCATGAATGACATTATCTTACATTTTGTTGTTGTTCATACTTGTATTGCTGGATTTCTCATCAATTTTTGTCAACTTTCTTACACATATGGCTCTAATTGCTTTATCTGTTTGCGTGTTTGTATTCTCTTTGAAATCACTGACTAGTTTTACAGTAAACATTTGAATTTTTCTTCTGGTATGGTAATAATATCTTTGAAAGAATTTTGTTCTTACCTTTTCAGGTTTCTTGTGTTTTTGTGCTGTGATTAACACATTTGTTGACTGGGTTTCTCTTCCACTTTTATTTGAAAGTCTTCTTAGTGAGTTGTCTACTCTTGATGATTGACTCCCCAGTATAACTCAGAGATGAGAAACTTCTGGTGGGAATTCTCTATCTGGAGGGCCTCGGGGCTGAGGTTGTGAGAGGTGGGCTCAATCTTTTTCTCTGAGCCTTTCAGGTGTCTGTCACACACTTGGTGAGTTTTTGACATATTTCTCATTGGAGTAGAGTCTATTCCTTCTTATTCTGACTGTCTTCCTTGACTTGTACTCATGGAGGCAACTTGTCATCCACTCTCTTACCAGTATGCCAAGTTGTTGAGGATATTGTCCCTGTGTTCTCTGGAAATACTGGCCTTTTGATTTTGTTTCTTGTAATGGTTTTGCTTGGTTTTAGTATGAGAGTAACATTAGCTTCATGGAATAAATAGGGGGTGGGTCATTCTGTTTCAGCTTCCTTTATTGTGTTTTTTTTTTTATTTTGTGTATGTGTGTGTCCATGCACTTGTATTCAGGTACCTTTGGAGAATGGAGAGCAGAGGCATCAGATTTCCTGGAGCTGGATTTACAGGAGTTGTGAGTGCTGGACACTAAGCACTGGTCCTCCGTAAGAGCAGCAGTCACTCCCAAACATAGAGCCATCCCTGGCTTCTATAGTGCATTATTTCCTTGGATGCTTGGTAGGATTCAGTGATGCTATCATCCATGCTTCCCTTTGGAAGGTCAAATCTCCCTACTAGGCATAAATCATTGATGTTAATTGTATCTCCTTATATGCATTTTGGCATGTGAGTCTTTTGTAGACTTTATCTGTTTCATCTGAACTATGTAATTTATAAATTATAATTTTTCATGTTATTTATCTATCTTTTTTGTTTCATGAGATTAGTAGTGTTTTTTTTTCAATTGTTTCATTTTTCTTATTCTTGGAATGCTAGACCAGAGACCAGTTCAATAATAAAAAGCCAGCTTTTCTTTTTGTTTTTCTCTTTTTACTCACTATGTAAATACATTAATTTCTGATATAATATTATTTCCCTTATTTACTTCTTGATTTAGGTTTAATTTTTTTTCCTACTCTTTCTAGTTTTCTAAGTTAGGCCAAAATATTGGTTTTTGAATTCGCAAATTTCTCTCTAAGCACTTCTTTTTCTGTGTGGTATAAATTTTAGTGAGTTAACTACCTGATTAGCTCAGTTGGTCTGGACTTAGTACTAGGTTATGGTAAGTTGTGATGGCCCATGCAGTTAGCTGGAGTCTTTTTAACTTCTCCTAAAATGTCTTCTTTGATCAATGCATGCCCTGGAGAATGCTTTTTATTTTTGTTTATAAATAGGTTATTTTGAGCAATAATATTCATATGGGCTTTTTGTTTTATCTGAGAAATGCTTGTATGGTTTTTAGACTTTTCCATTTGTTGAGTATTTGGGGCTTGAAATGGGAATCTGTCTTGGTATGTGTTACATAGAGGCATAAGATGAATGTATTTGCTGCCCTTGCTGGACCATTCCATAAACGCTAATTAGATAAAGTTAGCCAACACCACCATTTGGGTCATTTAGATGCCTGCTTGTTTTCCGCCATGAAACTCTCGGTTACTGACACAGAGAGAGTACAGCCTTAAGAGCTCATCTTGAGTTTGATTGAATTTGATTCTGATGATAAAGGAATAATATGAAAACTTATAATCCATAAGTTAGATAATTTAGATGAAACAGAACAAATAGCTTTTGAATTTTGTTTGGATTTGTCTTTTTTCCCTCTTCGATCAGTTTTTGTGTTACAATTTTGATACTCACATTAGATGTTTATATCTTTAAGATTTTTGTCCTCTTGGAGAATTGGTCCTTTTATTATTTTGTTATTACCAGTAATCTTTTTTTTTCTGGGGTTGAGCTTGTTTGAAATCAATGTAGCCATTCCAGCTTTTTGCAATTTGTTTTAGCGTAGTGTATTTTTTTTTTGCATCCCTTTACTCCTAAGTCTTGATATCTAAAGTTGAGTTTCTTGTAGAAGAATGTCCTAAATAGCCTTGTCTTGGTTTATGAGAATGAGCTGTGAAGGGCAATAAGGGCAAGGAAAAGAAGGGGTGAGCTGGGATACTACAAGATGAAATTTCCTAGAGGACCTATTGACAGTATGGTCCTGGGTGTCAGCAAGATTTGGACCAGAAGGAGTGAGAGGGAGGGGTGCATACCAAGAAAAGTTACATCATCTGTGCCATCCTGTGCCTGCTTATCTCCAACAGAGAGACTTGGGCACATGCCGGTGATGGAGTCTGGTGTGAAGTTCTACACACCATTCTAAGGAGCTTTTCCATGTGTTTGCAGCAGGCTGGATGTGTTTGCAGCAGGCTGGGGAGGACAGAGGGGGAAACGAACCAGCATCCCTCAGGGGCGATCATGGAAGTTTGTGCTTCCGTGCGCTGAAGTCTGGTCTGGTTGAATCATATTTGGGCTTATGTTTGCTTGTAGAAGTACTGCCAGAACCTTCAAATTACTTATTGTTCTTGATTTTATATCCTTTCCAGAACTGGACCTCCCTTGGTGTTCTTCAAAGAACCTGTGGTTTTAGTTCTTTAGCTCTGACCCGCAGGTCCTGTAGTGTTGCCCTATTATGGTGCGGTAGGATGTGTGGACATGGAGAAAATTACACATAATCTGATAATATGCACCCTAAATTTGGGGACTGAAGCACTCACAAATGTGTCTGCTCTGTCTCCCCATCCCTCCTCACCCCTTGCTCCCTCCTCCGGCTCTAAGGCTGTAGCAGCCCAGGGCTGCCAACTATGGTGTACCAAGCAAGGGAACAGAAGAAAGGTCAGGAGCACAGGCAGTGCTGGAGTGGGGACCTGCCATCCCCCCGGGGAGCATGAGGCTGTGGTGAAGTCTGTCCCACCCCTCCCCTGGAGAAGGCCCGGGTGCACTGTTTCACCACGGTTAGTTATAGTCACCTCTGTTGGAGCCAGAGCAAGGGCAGCACACAGTGAGAGCCTGGTGGGCTTCTCCACGTAAAGGGTACCGAGGTGAGGGGAAATTAATCACTCCCCTGTAGTTCCCACGTGGCCTCCAGTAACCTGCCAGTCACAGTGACTCTTCCTATAATCGTGCAGTCCAGAGCCCTCCAGGCCGCGCTCACCGGCTCTGAATGCTCCGTCTGTGTGGACTTTAGAATGACGGTTTCCCCAGACATGACTTCTCTCATTACTCTCAGAAAACGTAGCACTGTATGTTAGCTTAGTTTTTCTTTTAATTTTGTATTTTTTAAAGCTTAGTATTTCTTTTATTTTTTAAGCTTAGTTTTTCTCTAAATTTTTTAAAAGCTTTTTCTCATCTTAAGAATTGGAGTGATTACTGCTTAGCTTTCTCAGCATCAGTTGAAGCCAGAAATCCATTTGGAATTATATTTCATACTATGGGTTTCTTCCTGATTTTGTAATTGTAATTTTAAAAAGCGTTATAAATGTAAAGTAATATAAACTTTTCTATACATTTCACCTGAGTTTTGTAAAGATTTCTCTTATTTTTAATTGTGTTTGTCTGCGTGATTGTATGTGCCTGTGAGTGCGGGACCTGTGGAGGGCAGACAAGGCATTGGATATCCTGGAGGCGAAGACACAGTGGCTATGACACAGCAGAATGCATGCTGGGGAATGAAGGCCTGACCTCTGCAAGATCAGCAAGTGCTCTTAACCCCGAGCCATCTCTTTAGTCCTGGGATATTTTGATTGTCAGTACATATCACCTGGGACTTAGTATTATTTTGGCACTTCTCAGCGTTTCTATAGCGAAGACATTAGGTGTGTAATCTTGAGACACTTTATTGCCCTGTCTGTGCTCTGGATTCCTCATTGATAAGAGTATGGAGGTAATCATGAGGATGAAAGATTATGCAGATAAGGCTCAGAGAGTGAATGCTCTACACACAAGGGTTCTAAGTCTTCGTTTTTGTAGTTGTATTTTGTGTGTGTGTGCGTGGTGGGGGTTGGGTGCTCATTGAGGGCAGAAGTGGGTGTCAGATCCATTGGAGCTAGAGCTAACAGCCATTTGTGAGCCATCTGATGTAGGTGCTGGGAGCGTTAGTCCTCTGCCAGAGCAGCGAGTGCTCCCAGCCCCCGGAAAGCTCTTTAACCCCAAGTATTCATTTCTGGTTGTCACTCGTATTGACCATGCTGCTCTCAAGAAAATAAAGTTAAAGACGCTTTCTAAAAATGTGCTTCTTACTCCCAGACTCTTAGTGTTTGGGTTCTCTGCTGTTTGCCCTGAGCCGTTGGCTAAGATCTTGGAGCTGTGGCCTTGGCCTCCCTATGACTTCATCAGGCCAGGTGCTATCATCCAATTAGTTCCTCTGAAGTCTTGTCCCCCTTCCCACGTGCCAGAAGCAGGATGTAGCATAGGCGGTCCCATGGATCAATCCGGCAAAGTATGGAAATTAAGAAGAAAAAAGAAGCTGTCAGCTGTCACTGAAGACAGAAACACGTGCCTTAAATGACACCCCCCCCCCCTTGTTTACCTAAGTGATATTTCAAAGGCCTTAGTCCCCTCTCTGTGCCCAGCGCCCTGCTGAGGTGCAGTGCTTGGAAGGGTGAATGATTTTAAGGGGCACTTGCATGGTTTGGAGCTGCATAACCACAGCACAGGCTCATTTCTAAAACTGCGTTTGCAGCAGGCTAAGGCCAGCAGTTCTGACAGTGCCTTAGGGAAGCTTTCTCCTCTGCAAACCGTGGCACCGAATGATGATGAACTCCAAAGCAGATCCCGGCCCACTGAAGAAAATCCAGCTTTAAAGGGCTCTGAATCTTAAAAAGTCCATGTGCAGACTTCCTGTTAGCAGGCCTTATGCATTTGTATATGAAGGGGAGAACTGATCTTGTCTTTATGCCTTAATTTCTTGTTTTCTTTGCTTTTCGTTCTCTGAGTCAATTTCACTTTTTATAGTGGTGTTTCTTCTCTCTAAAGTATACAGTACATTTCACATGCATGGAAAAGTCCATGGTTTAATGCTGTTATGCTGTTTGTGCAACATGCCGAGTGACAGAGCTGTCTGTGTCATCCAGCCCCTGTAGGGCTCCAGTGTCTTGCTCTGGCCAGTTCTCTCACGATCTCACTGAAGGCAGTCCCTCAGGCAGGGGCTGGAGCTTCAGCGACCTGGGTCAGGTGCTCACATGCACAAGGCCCTGGCCTCTAACCCCAGCACTGGTCATGGTAGTGCATACTTGAGGTTTCAGATGGGGACAGGAGAATCAGAAGTTCAAGGTCATCTTAGGCTACAAAGCAAAGTCAAAGCTATTCTTGACTACCTGAGACTCTTCTCCCAAATTAATTAATGAATAAGTAAGTAAATAAGTAAACTACCTAATAACCAAATTCTATAACTTCCTTATTTCTGGGAGGGCATATCACCTTGATTTTGACATAGCCATTGAATTTTTTGTAAGCTGATAGAGTTTGATGCAATCATCTTTGAAGGCTACAAAGCACTTTTGTAACTATCATCTCTTGTGATCTTTAAAATAATAAGTGAGCACGACAAATGAATAGCTTAATATAGAATTGGGTAAAACTGGGTCTCTGTGCTCTTCTAGTGTTTTGGGTTACTGAAGCAGCAGCTGGGGTAATACAATTTTTTAAAGTATCTTAAAAATTAATTCTATTTGTGTGCACATTTAAGTGCATAAGTGTAGAGATCATAGGAAGTCTTTGGGGGACTTGTCCTTTCCTGTAACCCTGAGGGATGCAGGGGTCAGGCACAGGCTGGGAGACCGGCACAGACGCTCCTTTCTCTCGTGAGGGCATTGCTGCCACCAGGGAGTAGTTTTATACCACAGGCCAATGCGTCCTCTTGAGATTTTTGCACGGTTTGGTCCTGCATGTATCTAGAATTTTTATTCCAAAGGGAAACAGCCGAAGTTTGCCCTTTTCATACATAGGGTTGTCTGGGGGTAGAGTCCAGAAACCATGGAACTGACCCTGAGCTAGTAGAAGAAGCTCTCACCATTTGTGGAAAGTCTTCTCTGGAAAAGCAATCCTGTTTCAAAGTTACCCCAAGTCAGTCATGATGTCCACTAAGTGCTCTCTGATTTTTTGGGTCTTATTTCCTTCCTGTTCCCATCTTGGTCCTGTAGAATTCTTGATACCTTCCAGTGAGGACAGGGCAGTACTCTGTAGTGACCACTGCATCTCTGCGCTTATGACCACTGGCAAGCAGTCGGGCTCCACGTGTTTTCCCTCTTACGGCGTGAGTTCCGGGATTCATCTGAAGAAGCATCAGGGTCAGAGACTGTTCTTACATGGCCGCTATGCTGGCCCTTTAGGACACCATAAACCATCCTGAAAACAATGTCAGCTTCAGCTGTGAGTCTCATCTCCACTCAAGCTCACCCGTCACTCAGCATGTTCACGCTGTTATGTCAGTCTGCATTTCTCTGTTCCCATGCACAGGCGTGGCAGACATGGGACAACCTGGTTGGTAGAGCTGCTTTCTGGTTCACTTTACTTGAAGGTACTTCTTCCACTGTGGAGTTGAAGCTGTGTGGGGTCTGAACCACCTCTTAGCCCTGGCAATGCTCCTACAGCCAGGCTTTCTCCTGTCCGCATGGGGCATGTCTATGGTCTGTCAGCCACACCACGACTCTCACAGAGTAGGCCATTCAAGGTGGTACGCAAATCCAGCCTTCGATGTCTCCTCTCGCGTTCAGTATTATCTCCAGTTTACATTATACTGTATAGCATAGAATAGGTGGTCATTAACTTTATCTTAGGAAAACTGAACAGCTATCCAGTCATTACTATCCATCCTCTCCCACCTTTCTAGTCTGTCTCCAGTGCTTGGTTCCTTCTGTTCCCCTGTAAGCCAGATTTTCTTGGGTGTTTCTTCCTTAAATGCTGAGATGTAGATATTCACCAACTTTATATTGCCTCAGAAAAACACAGCACTATTGACTGATTACACCATTCTGTGGAATGTGTCGACCTTTGGTCACAGCCTGACAGCTCTTTTGGTTCCCTAGCCCACAAGCCCCCTTTGAAATGATTTATCCTCTGTATTTTATCCGTGTAGGGCCAGACCAGGGAAAATGGCCATTTCTGATGCTAGCTGGAGACTCCTCGTCTTTTTGAAAGCTATCTCAACACCCCTAGACCTTTTAATTATGGATAATTTTAAAGACCCATGTGAAAGCAAGTCCCCTCCTAGCAGCGCTGCACTGGGGTTTGTCCTTTGACCCCTGCCCTGTTTTGGGTAAACCGTCTCATTGTTTCTTTGGAGTGAAGCTTTTTAGTGCTTTAGATGTTATAATTTGTTGCTAGAGGAAAGTGAGAGCAATGTCAGTGGACACCAGTGAACACCAGTGGGTCCCACTATATCCAGGGAAGTACCCAACATCCAGAAGCTGCTTATATTTTATGCATTAAAGATTAAATTAGTTAAAAATTGTTGGCTGTATTGCGTGGTTGGACAAGATAAAGGAAATGGCTCCTGAGCAAATTTAGTGTGCAGATTCAATGTGACTTGCCTGGGGAGGCTCAAGAAAGTGTGCTCCACCGCAGACAAGGCCAAGAGGTAAGGCCACCGAGTCTGTCTCACAGAACCCATGTGTTGTCAGTGCTGCTCTGGGGTGTGAGGGAGTTAGAGGCAGCTGTTCCAGCAGAAACCCACCCCAGCACGAAGGCGATGACTTTGGGCTCCTGTTTCAACTGTTGCCGTTCCACAGAAGAGCCGTGCTCCTGAGACATTCCTCCTGCTTGTATGACCTACCATGGGACCTAGTGGATCTTGCAACTTTTTGAACTTCCTGAGCCTTGTAAGCTCGATGGTTGAGTCTCATGAGCACACCCACCTCCCCAGTCTCTCCAGGAGGGATTATTTCAATTCCGGGGAATTGAGCAATCAAACTGCTGATGCTATCCCAGAGCAAAGCTGTCTGGAAACAGTCGTTTTGACTATGCAGACAGCTTGGCATAACATACATTAAAGTAGTGTGTTTTCTTTATTTTATTTTCTTTATTTATCTTTATTTTATGTGCATTAGTATGAAGGTGTCAGATCCCTTGGAATGGACATTACAGACAGTTGAGAGCTCTCATGTGGGTGCTGGGAATTGAACCTGGGTCCTTTAGAAGAACAGAAAGGCTCTTAACCACTGAGCCATCTCTCCAGCCCCCTGCGTGCTTTCTTTTTAATTTAACCCATTGATTAAGTTCTAAATGTAAGTCAAACATGACAGTTTATTCCTGTAATCCTGGCACTCAGGAGGCTGAGTGAGTCCAAGTCTGCCTGGGTTACACGGTGAGTTTCAGGCTAGCCTTGTGTCTACATACATACATACATACATACATACATACATACACACATACATGTTATTGTAACTCAGTGGTGTGTGCTTTCCTGGCATTCCTGATGCTCTGGGTCTAGTTCCCAGTTCTACAAAGCCATTAATTCAGTACGAATCATGAGAAGGGGCTGAGGGTTCCAGATATCTTGAGGTGGGGAAGTTGGTTACTCTCTTTTAACAATTTGCTGAGATTAAAGCATGGTCATTTTTAGTGATTTTTGGAAAATGACCTTCTTTGTTGTACATGCTTTTCCAACTGTAATTTGCCCAACATATTTCATCATATGACACTCCCCATAGTGATGAGACTGGTAACTCTTTACTAAAGCCTGAGGGAACAAGAATCAGGAGTCATCATCAGTTAATAGATGCATACTTAAGCACTAGAGGAACAGAAACTTAAAATACATGATTGGGCCAGCAAGATGGCGCAGAGGGCCAGGACTGTTACCACCAAGCCTAACACCCAGCAGTTGATTCCCAGGACCCAGGAGAGAGCCAATTCCTGCACGTTGTCCTCTGAGATCCCATTCCCCACACACCTCTGCATATGTGTGTGTGTGGTCTTGATGGACTGTTCTGTTACTGGAGGTTGAATTGGGGGCCCCAGGCATGCCAGGCAGATATTCCAACACTGAGCAATAGCCCCAGCCCTCAGGCGGGTCTCCACCTTCCCAGTGCTGAGATTACATATATGTGCCTGCAAAATTCTAAAACATCACCTGTTCCTGTTTGCTCATAGATAAAATCAATGCGTGTATTTATAGGAAAAATACTGCAACACTAGAGAATTCAGAATATATTAAAAGGGCTAAGCATGGGGGCAATTTATATAAGACAATTAAATATTTTCTCTCTATTCCTGAAAATGTCACTCATGTATACGTTAAGTCTGATCATATAGACTCCTCATTTCCTCCTTCCAGCTCCCCATGTTTCTGCTCTCAGCTTCCCTGCTCTAATCTTCTTCCAATGGGTGTGGGGCGTCCGCAGGAGCATGAGAATCCTGGCAGTGGCCACACCTTCAAAAGAGAATGCTTCTCCATCCTCAGAATGGAGGATGCCAACCTCACCCCTGTAGGGCTGGCGTCTCTCCCTGACCTGTGCTTGAGTGTGAGCAGGTAACCAGAGCTTGTGTGAGTTCAAGGCTGTAATAGCCACGTCATGTCCCCCAAACAGCATTGTACTGCAAACTTTCCCATCCTCTGGCTCTTACACTCAAGAAAGACAATTTTTACATCTGAGGCCCACACCTTCCACATTCCCACATTGTATCCTCCTTATTCAAAATGAAAGGTGACAAGTCAAATTGAATGGATAGATAGATAGATAGATAGATAGATAGATAGATAGATAGATAGATAGATAGATAGATGGAAACACTCCTGTAGGCTAAGGGACAAGATGTGGGATGTGGTGAGAGACACTTTGTTGCGTTTGACTAGAACTAATTTGTTATTCCCTCTGGTTCTTGTCCCAGGAAGGAAAAAATCAACAGTGAGTGTAATAAATCCCTCTCACTAATCAGAGCAGTGTGGCTGTGGTTAGGAGTTTATGAAGTATCTGGGCTTTCTACATTATTTCCTTTTTAAAACTGTGTCTGACACAAAAAGTTCTTTCTAAAATACATACCCTAGTGGATAAGTTTTTAAAAATTAGATTTAAAAAAATGCTTAAGCGACCTCACTTTTTGGTCAGCTTCAGCTATAGAAACCAGTGTTGGCAGCTTAACCAGCTGTTTTGCCCAGTTCAGTTCAGTCGGTCTCTTGGTTGTTAATACTGCACTACCGATCTTTAATTTGCAGAACCACAGGGGAACATTTAAATGAAAGAACACTCAATTTCATAGCAGTTTCTAAATGAAAACATATGTATCTGTAATGGGCTTTCAAAAGTTTGGGGTTTGTCTTTTTTTTTTTTCAATAAGAGCTCAGTGTGTGGCATCTCTTAGGCACTGGGGTTGTAGATTCGTTTTGATTTACTTTGAGGCGCTCACTCTGTAGCCCAGGTTAGCCTCGGACTCAGACTGCAGGATAAGCTGGTCTTGAACATCCGTCACTCCACTCTGGGGTTCTGAGTTCGGAATACCCAGCATGCACCACCATGCTCAGCCTCTTGCTGGGATTTTATGATAAGTGTTGTGTCATGAGTCCTATGCATGGGGAGTGTCCAGTGGACAGCATTTGAGAGATGGTTCTCCTTTTTCTCCAAACTCACGCCTGCTGCATGCTTTGATCTGCTTAGCCATGTCACCTTGGGCGGGGCGCATGTGGGAGGGGCAGGATCTCACACTGCAACTCCAGCCAGCCTGATGCTCACTAGGTAATCCAAATTGGCCTTGAAATAACAGCAATCCTCCTGTCTCAGCCTCCCAAATGCTAGGATAACAGAAAACTTTTTCCAGTTTTCCTAACGAGGATCATTTAGGTCAGGAATAGTTAATACTCAGAATGTGTGTATAGCAGGTGTCAGACAAGGCATGCTGGGAGATGATAAAGCATGCTAGCTGGGGGACTGTGGGCACGCCGGGAGGTTGGGAAATGTGCGGAGAACTTGTGAAGCATGCCTGGAAGCTGTCCTTAGGCACCGCCTTTTCCTTAGGTGACACTAGATACTTAGGAGAGAAGGAGAGAGGAAGAAAAACTCTATAAATACTTTTATAAAGCTGGTTGATTTTGAAGTTCACATCCCAAAATTGACATGTACCTCACTTCTGGAGAGAGATAAAAATAGCCACAGGGTAAACAAATCCTTCCTGTATCTCAAATTCTTATCAAATGCTTTAAGGTTCCTTTGAAGGGAGGTCGGGTTTTTGAGTCCATAAATTAATTTAACATTTATAGGATATGCCTGCTACTGGGGGTGGGTATTGGAACACCACTCTAATTTAAGAAATTAAAACGGCTAGCCCACCCCTGGGAAGGGGCTGTGCTCGCTCTGTGGTTTCTCCCATTGCTCTCTGCCTTCCCTGTAGCTGTGTTGAGGCTGAATTTCCCAATGTAGAGTTCTGGTGACTGGCCTGGGTCAACAAAAGAGATAGAAGATACCCCATGGGGCATGGCTGTGGCCCTGGTGAGCAGTGTCTGGAGTTCTGGGCTGAGGTTTGGGGTTTTCTCTCTGGGACAACCATTGTTCATTTCAGTTGTGTGAGGCCCCCCTGAGGGAAGGAGCAGCCATACATTTTGGGCTTTGCAGTTCCCAAACTGGGAGATAAATAAACCTCTTTTCTTTATAAACTAACCTGAGTCTGATATTCTGTTGTAGTAGCAAAAATTGATGGGGACCATATTTCTCCCTTTCCATTGTAAGAGTCCCAGGTATTTTTCTCTGCTGTTTTAACAATGTGGCTGTACAAAGCCGCCAATGGACCTCACACACACAGGCCAGTGACCAATACTGGATGCCCAAGACTAATTTTCATAGCACTTTCCCAATAGCTCTGGGTATACAATGAATTTAGGTGGCTTCGACATTCATACTGTCTTGAATATCTTAAGCATAGGGGATTTCCCATCCATCCATAAATGTTTCCCATTTCTCTGGTGTGATTTCTAGCTATGTGAGGTTTATGTCTGTCCGTGAATACATGTAGGTACCTCCTGTGCATAAGTATATGTTTGCATATAATAAATGTATGGCTATGCCTATATGCACGACGAAAGACAGTAAGTATAACAAGGTCATTCATCACTTTCTTTGACCCCAGACTCTCTCCTTTTTTGCACAACCTTCTTGAACTTATGCAATTCCCCATGTTTGTGTCTGTGAAATTATGGAATAAAATTACATACCTCACGGGCTCACTATGTTTGTTTGTTTACTCTGTCTGAGACAGAGTCTTATTATGGAGTCGTGATGGTGTCTTGGGACTCATAATGCAGCCCAGGATAGTTTTGAACTTACGATCATAGGGCCTCAGCCTTTCAAGGACAAGGATGACGGCATGCTAGGGCATGTCTGACTGACTCTGTGAGTTGGCACACACAAAGAGCAGTACCCAGACAAGTCTATACATTCAAAAGTCTAACTTTTAGACTATATATTTATGAATGTATCTAGTCTACAAAATAAGACAATTCTACATGCCAGACAAGTGCTCTACCACTGAGCTATACCCCCAACCTCAGATTTGGTGTTTTAAGTGTACATATATAAAGAGTTAACGTTTGCCACTGCAAACTGGCCCTGGCATGATATGGGTGGAATCAGGAGGAAATGGCTTGGCTAAGTCTAATGTGCACGCTCGTGCAGTCACTGCATATCAGGGCCTGGATGAGTCCCCTGGCCTTCCCAGGCTTCCCTTTCCTCCTCTGTAGAGCAGGCGTGTCACACTTCTCACAAGTCCGTTGCCTGAAGGAGAGAAAACATACACACACAACATTTGTCTAAGAACCCAGGATGCCGCGCATACTTGATAAATGGAAACTCGGATGTTCAATGTGATAGCGCCACTGTCCTCTACCAGTACGGTCCTCCTGTCAGCGGGACACCTACTCGCCCCCAAAGCTGTGACTGAAGAAGCAGAAGGGAGGTCCTGGTCCTGCTTTGCTCTGTTGGCTTAGGCCAGGTGGGCGCTGTCAGAGAGAGCTATAGGGGAGAGACTGCTTCATCCCCCTTTTTTCATAGAGAATGTTCTAGAAACCTCAAACCCCTGTGGAAGTTACCATATTGTGACTGTGCCTTCACAAAGGTCACAAATATTCTGACCAGTCTTTTGCTCATAGTCTGGAGAAACTAGGCTTGAACCAGTCAGAGCCAATTCTGAGCAATTACTATACATTAGGAAAATAGAATATCCTACAATAGAATATCCTAGGCAAGAACAACCTATTTTCTAAGATTTTTATTTTTAACTGTGCGTCTATGCATGTGAGTAGAGGTGTCCACGGCTGTCATATTGTCCTGCAGCTGGACTCCCAGTGCCGGATGCTGAGAACCGAGCTCAGGTCCTCTTGCAAGGGCAGTACACTGTATTAACACAGTCTTAATGGCTGAGCCCTCTCTCCAGCCCAGGAGCTCCTCAGAACGAAACAATACTCAGACTGAAGGTAGAAGGCAGGTATCACTGAACTGATCGGTCACAGCCGCAAAGGACTGAAGGTGGAAGGTGTTTTACTCAAACACAGATTTGTTTCCTTCAATGTGGGGACGCCACATTAATTCAAGAGTTTCTTATTTTTATTATTGTGATTATCATTGTTTCGGTTTGCTCATTTAATAGTAAAGGTGCTTAAGGATGCACCGTGAGACAGCAAGTGATCAAACAATGTATACATTCTGGGCAGATGGTAACTTTGAGTCCCTCCCACCCCCATGAAAGCTCTGGGCTTATTGAATTGTTCTTTTAATTACTGGGCTCTATGCTATCAAATATTTGTTGAAGGAGATGCTTTTCTTTGTGGGAGTAGATAATGGTTGTGTTTACACTTTGAAATTTCTGCCTGGAGTTATTAAGATTTGCATTTCTCACTTTTCTTCCCAGGGAAAGGTGTTTAGCCATTTTTAGAAAGCAGGTACGAAGTGATCAATTGTCTAAACATCTCCCCGGAAACTTTACGCTCTAGACAAGTGCAAAAATTCCCGGGGATCAGCAATCCACCTATTAAAGGTAGAGGGGCAGAAAGCAAGATGCACTTTCCCAGACTTGTGGCTGTCCTGGGCATCCAGACAGCATCCACACCGCCTCCTAACAACTCCGCTGTAGCTGTAGACAGAAGCCAGGGATAAGTCAGGGGAGAGAGCTGGCCTTTAACCGGCAGCTGAAGAGCCTGGCTCCCAAGCTGCCCCAAGGGCCCTGCTCCTGAAGGCGCATGAAGAACAAACAGCAGGGTCATTGATCTCCTGGCAGCATTGGTGCACTCTGGGAAATGCTGGGGGTGCCTGCAGATGGGGTGCTGGTCTTGAATGTTCTTCCCATGGGAAGTACAGACAGGGGAGGGAGAATACACAGCCCATGAAAGCCAAAGCAGGGGAAGGGACAGCAAGAAAAGGGAAGAAACATGTTGCTAGAATTGTCCTGGCTACCTGAACACCGGCTCCATGGAGACCCTGCAAGAGTCCTAGCCCAACCCCTGCTAGAGATTTCTTGATGATATCCTCGGGAAGGCCCCTCCCTCTGGCAGCTGTTTTAAGTCAGCGAAAGCAAGAGCAGAGCTAAGCAAGCAGCCGCGCGGGAGCTGTCAGAGAAACCTTCCCGCAGCCCCGCAGCTCCTGCCCAGGGCGGCTCACCCACCGAGTTTCTGCTGGCGGTGATGTAACTGCGCTCCGGAGTGGCCCGGAGCCCAGCCTCATCCTCATCCCGCCCTCGAAATCAACCGCCGGTTCTTGGACATCGGATCTATCTATCTATCTATCTATCTATCTATCTATCTATCTATCTATCTATCTATCTATCTATCTATCTATCTATCTATCTATCTATCTATCTATCTATCTATCTATCTCCAATATATATATATACATATACACACATCTGTGTATATATATGCCCCTCGGCTGAATGCACACAGAATCAAACCAGTTCAGCCATCCCTGAGGTAGAGCTGAGAGAGCGTCTAAACTTTTCTCTCACCCCTCTACCCCAAGGAGTCGGTGGGTGCGGAGCGCCCGCAAAAGGCAGCGGGAGTGGGGGTGGGATCTGGGGACAGAGCCCGGCTCCAGAAAGGCAGTAGCGGCTTTAAAACCCGAACCTCCCGGCCCTCCAGCCAGGGTCTGCTGACCGCCTAGAAGGTTCCACCAACAGCCGTGGGCCCCCCACGAGCGTCCCCGAGCCAACCGGTGCGAGCCTGTTTGCACACGGGGGTGGGTGGGCGCAGGAGGGACGGGGTTGGGGGACGGCAGGGAGAAGAAGTTGACAAAGGCGACTTGACCAAACACGATCGCGCAGGGACAGAAGCGAGCTCCCCCACCTCCCGAGCCGCCTCCTTCCATCCTGCCATTTCGTCTGATCGCTCCTTTAAGCAGAGGGCAGATTAGAGAGAGAGAGAGAGAGAATCGCGCACGGTGTGGGCGATCGGAGCGTTATTTACAAGCCGGTTGGGTAGCAGCAGAGCGGGAGGACGGTGAGGGGCTCCCGGGCTTCGGATGCGGGAGCGCGGCCGCGGGCGGGAGATCGGGGTGGACCCGGGGCCCGGGGGACGACCCGCAGCGATCCCGGCTCCCGCGCGGCGCCGCCCCCGCCCCGCCGCCCCCCGGGGCGCGCGCCGGCCACGGCCACCGGCGGCTGGAGCGCTGCCCTCGCTTCCCCCATTGTTCCCACTGTCTTTTTCGCCTTTTGTTATTTATTTGCACCAGCATTGTGTTGTCTCCGAAGCCGCCTCATGACCAGCCAAGGGATTTCACTTCGTCCTTGAGAGAGAGAGAGAAACAGAGAGCAAGAGAGGGAGCCAGAGGTTGGGGGGGGGGGAGTGGAAGAGAGAGAAAGAGAGAGGGACAGGCGCGCACACACACACACGCGCGCGCACACCCCACACAAACACACCCGACACAGGACACAGACACACACACACACACACACACAGAGTGCAAAAGGCGAGCCTCCCCATCCCGTCTCCAGGGTCCTCCCGGGCCCCCGCCCGCCGCTGCGCATCCCGCGCCAGAGGAGCGATTGAGCAGAGCCGGTAAGGTGCGTGAACCACAGCGTTTTAACTTTGTGGCGCGTCCCGCCGCGGAGGTGCCGGTGGCGGGCAGCCCTCCAAGGCGCCCCGCTCCGCCCCGGGGAGGGGGCGCGGAGTTCGCTCAAGTCCCGGGAGGGGGCTGGGCCCGGCGGCGGGGGAGGCTGCGGGGGGCGCCGTCCGCCCCCACCCCCGAGAGGGAGGGGGCCGCGATCCGCGGGACCCCGCCAACTTTATCCCGGCTGCTGTCGGAGGAGCCCGGGTCCTGCTGCCGGTATTGTTTTATAAGTGGTGGCTGCGAGCTGAGGGAGGCGAGAGGTGCCGAGGGGAGGGGGTCGGCCCAGGGCTAGCCTTGAGCATCTCCAGGGGACAGACCCTCGAACTTGGACAAAGCCCCTGCGCCTGTCTGGGAGAGAAAGACTGCTCTCAGCCCACCCCATCACCTTCACCCCGGCTCTTCTGTCCTTTTTTGTTTCGCTTTCTGCAATCTTTCTCTCTCCACCACCGGGCTGCAGTCCTTCCCGGAATTTCAGAAATAAGTCTGATCTTTCTGGATTTGAGGCTTTTCGGAGACCGGAAGCTTTCATTTGATTGCAACTTCTCTCTCTCTCCCCCTTTAAGCCTCGTTCTCACTCTGTGCAAAGTATAGATCGCTCACGTGCTGTGTCGCTCCCAGCTCGTACTTCATAGCTAAGGTAGTAAGAAGGAAGGGACAGAGCTTCCACGGGTGGAAAGCAAGCTCAATTAGGAAATGCGTGCTTTCGAAACCAACAGTTTTGGGAATTATCGACCTGGCGGGCCTCAGGTCCGCGGGGCACGGCTCTCGTGTTTTAACAGTGCAAAGTGAATATATTAATAAACAGTTTGGTCCGCTGGTCTCAGGGTCTAAGAGTGAGGAATGTGAATTCATTTCCAGTCTTCCCCAATCAGTTAAAGGAGGTCAAAATGACTGCTTTACTGCAGGCTCGCTCTTTCGGGCTGCCCACCCCACCCGGGACACGCTGGGTGGCCATTGGCTTTGCTGTCTCACGAAAGTTTGGAAATTTGTTCTAACCCAGTTGAGATGTTCACAGTATCCTGATATCAAGAGGAATCTGTTAAGAAAGGCATGAGGGCAGATTTCCCCAGAGAATCTTTTCCGCTCAGCACAGTTCTTCAGTCAAGGGCAAGCCAGAGGGAAATCTGTGGGATTTTGGGTAATAAGTGTGGGAATCTACAAGCAGACTAGACAACAGTGGTTTGTTTTCTTGGTGTTCATAAATAATGGCTCCTAGGAACGCAGGCACGCGCACACACACACACACACACAGAGTTTTGGGGGTTTGATTGTTAGGAGCGATTAGGTTAAGGGCCAGATGGTTTTTTAAAGTATACGGAAATGTTTTTCCCCCCAAAGTTTGACTTTTATAGCATTTAAAAGGAGGACAATTTCATACAGAACCAGTAAATTTTGATCTGTCTCATTTAAAAAGAATCCGGCTGTCTAAGGATGTGCAGATAGGGGAGGAATCTGTTCTCAGAAGCAGATACAGGGAGCCCGGATTCCAGGGGGTGCTTCTTCCTGATTTAAATATAGCTCCCAGGCCAAAGCCTAGATAAATTCAGCCAGAGTGATTTAAAACATTAAGCACTTACATTGAAAGTTCTCCTGGGCACCGTGCAAAATTCTCTTGAAAATTATGCCATCAACTGTTTATTCCTCAGAACTCTAGGAGATAAAAATCACAGGCATCACTTAAAAACTGATGCAATCCGGTCTCAAATCCTCAAACTGCTAGGGATTGCTTTTGTTTGCCTGAAAGGTAGATCTTTCATCACTAGAGTTGTTTAAAAACATTTAATTGTGGGGGTGGGAAGGGATGTGCATAATTATTTAGTTATTTGTGTTAATTACATAGTAGCATCCTAGAGAGGATTTTTTTTTTTCTTCCTCCCTTTCTTTCCAGTGGTCTGCTTCTCCCTGTCTCAAAGCTCTCTCTTTGCTTGTGGGTTTAATTTTTTTTTCCTTTCTATAGCCTGCTTGAGTGGGTAGTTTGGAGCTGGTTTAACACAGTATAAACTTCTACTGAGGCAAAGCTTTAGTTCTTATTACAGGAATCCTGAGTTAGTTTTGTTGCTGTGTTCACCTCATCCTGTCAGGATGAAGGTTTCACACAGACAAGACTCACAGCTGCCAAGCTTAGTTGGTAAATCA
>CM053761.1:3862227-3875446 GCA_028658305.1 Pachyuromys duprasi
AGGTCATGAATCCTTGTTGGAGTAAGGATAAGTTTAAAAATGTCAAATTTTCCTTCTCCAAAGAAAGGAATTTGACCTCCTGTGGAAATGTTTTCTTATAAAGCACACTTAAAATACGACATAATGCTTATGCATACAAGAGTGCACTGTCTACTAAAAGCTTAATCTTTTCACTGCATGATAAGCAGTTATGGCCTTGAAGGTACATCAGAGCAAATGCAAGAAGGACAACTGGATAGAGAAAACTCAGGTTCCTGATTTCCCCAAATCCTGGATTCCAAAGAGCTGAGAATTCTAATGTTGAGTGAAGTTTGGACCTGATGAACTATAACTGATTGTAGAGCCTGTTCAATTTCACCCAATATTTGATCAACCCCACCAATGGGGGAATGGCATATAGTTAGAGTTCTGAGAATAACCTGGAAACTATTTGTCTAGGCCCAAAATAAATGTACTCTCACATAGGGATTTCTTTTTTTTTTCATTTTTCTTTTTGTTTAGGAAATGTAGATTTATTTAAGAGGCAAAGAAAGTGCTTGTCTGTTTCACATAAAGATTGGACTATATTCTGAACTTAGATTTGTAGATAATTAATAAAATAAAAGTCCAATTTTGTTCCAAACAATGTTTTAAAACACCCGTTTGTAAATTGTCTACATTTGAGTCTCATATGTTAATGATTTGGGCTCTGAAACTTATTTCAGAAAGGCATTTTGGTTTATCTTCAGAAACACCACACAAAACTGTCTAAACAACCCTGTAAATAAACTGTTCCAAATGTCTCAATTTGATGAATGAATTAAAGAATTGCGGGTCTTAATCCAATTATGATCAGTCTTGCAATTCCACTTCCCATTTGGGGGAGCTTGGGGGAACGTTAATCACTATCAAGTGTGAGGTGGTCTTGACTGTTCATTTTCTGTGTGTGGTGTGACAGAAATAGCCACTTGTGCCTATGTATGTGGGGGTTACTTAATGGTCTCCCACGAACCAGGATTTAACTTGCCTGACAGGTTGCCATTGAGAGAAGAGTATTCGAAGTGCATGAAACTCGCCAGCAAGGGCCCGGCTTCACCTTCTGCTTGAAGACAAGGAACTTTGATGTTGTCGTGTGGACCCTTTAAGGGTAGAGAGCAGACACCCTGGCACATTAGGGACTTGCTGCTGAGCCGTACCTGGACACTTCTGTAGGACTCCTTCATAAACTCCATCATGAACTCCAATTTCCTGGCATTAAAACTTGAGTTAAAGTCAAATGTAAACTCTTAGAGGAGTCTTCTTTGAGCTGTTTTCCTCAAGCCTTTTCTCCGTAGCTGCTTTGTGTAGGTACTTCTGAAAACTCTCCTAAGGAGGATGCTGAATCTCAGGAAGGGCCTCGACTGCAGTCCAGGTTGCTTTGATGAGCCCTTCCAAGACTCTTGCCCCATTTGGCCCATTTAAACCCTGGCTCATAAGCTAATTAATTCAAAGGTATAAATAGTTCATTAAGGTTTAATTCTCTGCTTGGATGATATTATCACACCCCCATTTGTTATGATCTTCCAGTTTCTCAGAGAAAGAGCTGTGGAGATTGCAGGGATGAAGGCAAGCTGGAGAAACCAAAGATAGTTTTCAGTGCCCTTCAAATTAGACCTTATAGATAACTGTCTCACTTGCAGCTAAAAATGACCTTGAATAGGGGCAGCATGTTGATAAAACTAGAGGGGGAAAGTGAGCCACTGAGATAGTGTGTCTTGCTGGGTAGAGATGATAGTATATCTGTGCCTTCGGGTACAGAGTCATACATACTCTATAAGTTTCAAAACCAAAACCGTACGTTTCAAAACCAAAACCAGCTAACCAACCAAGAACCCAACCAACCAAACACACACACACACACACACACACACACACAACCCCTAAAGACTTTCATGTATCTTTGGGGTTTAACTGGTGTTTAACTACTTCATGGCTTGATGGCATCATTATCCACAGTAGACGTAGTGCTCACAGGGACTAGAGGACTCTGGCCTGACATTCAATTGTTATGTTCTTACTCAGGTTCTGAGTGCAGCCAAAGAGGGAGGGAAGTTGGAGAGAACCAGAAAGCAGACAATGCTGCCCCCTTAGCTGTGGAGCTTTTCAGTTTAGGTCTGTGTGATTCATGCTGAACCTTGCCTGGGGAGCAGAAGTCTAAAGGCTGTGTGCCCATTTCTAACCTAAAGATGGGAATTAAAATGCTCATACTTTCTTGTGTTTGTGTATGTTCTGGTACATTGCATGTATGTGCAAATGTATGTGGGGGCCAGAGATAGGCTAGACTTACTGGGTATCTTCCTTGATTCCTTTCCACAATACACTGTCTTTGGAGACAGGATTTCTCCATGAACTTGTTGCTCGGTGATGGGCTAGGCCAGCTGCTCGTGCATTGAAGGTATAGTATCTGCTTGTCTCTCTCCACTGAGAGTTACACAGCGGGCCCCTCATCAGCTGAGCCGTTTCCTCAGGCAACCTGCAATGTTCTTAGATGGATATTTTGAGGATGGCACTAGGAAAAAATGTGGCGTTTCTAGTAAAGTGTCTGCTACAAGCTGGTTGCTCAGTCCGTATCCGCTCTGCTTTTCTCTCCTCCCTTACGAGCCAGTCTAGTTTCTCATGACAAATATGTTTGAAGCTTCATTTTATACTCTAAACTTATTGAGTGTGAGATGAAAAAAAATCACTTTCTTGAGGGTGAGCTCAACACTAACATCCACCTAACATCTCTATATGATCATTGAGTGTGGTCTTCTTAAAGATGCTGTATTTGATGAATTCTCCCTTTTATCCATATAAGCATCCCTCCAGTAATTAATATTTTCATCCTATATAAATAGGTAAAAGCAAACAAAAATGCTAAGCTCTAACCACAGGTCTCTCTGAGGACTTCCCCAGGAGCAGATACGAGGACAAGGAGGGCGTGGAGGATGGAGCAGGATGGTGAGTGCAGTTTGTGAGTGGTTTGCCTAGGAGGACAGATGCTCTATGGCAGGGCCCACTGTCGGGAAGGACTGTGGGGACCAGCAGCTCCCCCTGTGCTCCAGTGTCAGGGAGGGGTCACCTGTGCTGGCACCTGTGCTTAGCAGTGCCAAGCCACAGGGCAGCAACAGCGTCCACCAGGCTCACAGAACAGATGTGACACAGCAGGTAGCCTGGCTGAGCAGCTCTAGGTCTGGTCGGGTGAGTCAGCCACAAGCAAGCAAACTGAACACACCACCCCGGACTCCACGGTGGGCCTTTTACGTTCCCCGACGTTTTGTTTGTGTACTTTGTAAAACTAGCGTGATGCCAGTCAGGGTTAAACGAGGTTGGGCACCCAGAAGACACTGTGCTGTGTGTAGTACAGAAGGAGAGCGCAAAATATGTTGTTCCTTTCAAACATGCTCAAAATGCAACTGGTGGGTGCAGGTGCATTATCTCAGATGGTCCAGGTGTGGATGCCGAATATCAGGTAGTCTAGGAATGGGTGCGTCGTATCAGGTGCTCCAGGTGTGGGGTGAATCATATCAGGTGGTCCAGGTGTGGATGCAGCATATCAGATGGTCAGGTGTGGGGTGCATAGTATCAGATGGTCCAGGTGTGGATACAGCATATCAGGTGATCCCAAATGTATTCAAACAAGGGCCATTTCACATGACTGGAAGGCAGAGGTCCTGCAAGCAAATGTCCTCCCTCAGGCTAACCTTTTCAAAGGATCTCTGTGTCTTCCTCCTGCTTCAGGCCTTACTCTTTGACACTACACACCAGAGCAGGCAGACCGCCTGACCTTGACCGTCTCCAGGTACCTCGCCCGACAAAGCACCAGGTAGAGGGAACTCTCTTCCTTGCTGCTGTAGGCTCTCTGTTCAGAGGAGCAGCAATGTACTCTGGCCTCATTTTATCTCAAGCCTCAAACACCTCCCGAAGTCTTTGCTCCCCTGCGTGACTGATCCTAAACCAACTTGCAAGCCCCACAAAGTGCTGAACTCAAGTGGCCCTCAGCGCCAGCCCCTGCTGGGATGAGTCACACAGCCACCAGCACTTTGTTGCCTTAGATTTGATCGCTGCCATGAGCAGTCCTTCGATTGTCAGCTAAGAGCCCCTTCAGGGACTTGTCCCTTAATGGGAAGTCTCTTTTCTTCCCTCCTGTTGTAACTTTAAATTAAAAGAAACTGTGGAGGAGTTGGTGGTCAGGCCTCACTTCATTCTTTTTCCCACTGGGAGAACAACATCTGAGAAAAGGCATTTTCTGACTGAGAATTGAGTTGTTGCTGTGTGGAGGCGGGGGTCACTGTCGGGTGGGGGTGGAGGATGGAGACGGTATCTTAGGCTCAGCTAGCCCCCAGACCATCAGTGACATAACCCAGACAGAGGCTTTTGTGGGTGCCAAGGAACAGAGTGTGGACACCAGGCTCCAGCCTGGCCAGTGATTTTTAGGTGGTTCTGATACACTGTTTTCTGCCCCAGATTTTTAGGTGGCTCCGTGTTGTACTGTGGGAAATTGGCATGGAGACAGCTTCAGCATCCGCAGAGGCTGGGAGGCAGGAAAAGAGAGCTAATTTTTGACACATTCCTCAGACAGGGACTCCTCTAGGGAATCTGTGCCCGGGATACTGACTGCTTATCGTGAAGTTTCGGCATCATTTTTTCCCCAACCATGACTGTGCATGGGTTACTGTGGGTCTGAGCTTGAAAAGGCAGAGGGGACGTTAGCGGTGGGAGGAAAGGGGAAGTTAGCTGTGCTCTCGGTGATGTCTTTTCTAAGTTACTGCTTTGATTCCTGGTGTGTGTGTGTGTGTGTGGACATGTGTGTCCAGTTGTGCATGCACACATGGGTATAAGTTGTGGAGGGCAGAATTAATGTCAGTGTCTTCTGCAATCTCTCTCCTCCCTCACCCCTTATATACTGAGACAGGGTCTCTGGCTGGACCGGCTCACCGATTGGCTAGACTGGATCCTTCTTCTCCTAGCACTTGGGTCCTGGATGCATGCTGCTGTGCCTGGCATTTGGCCTGAGCCCTGGGGCTGCAAACTCAGGTTCCCATGCTTGTCCAGCAAGCATCTCTACCAACTGAACTACCTCCCAGAACCCCCTTCTCCTGCCTGTTTCATTCTTCTTTGGGCCTGGGTCCATGCCCCGTGTTGTTGCTGTTGCTTCTGTGTTTGTGGTTTAGAACTGATGTGGACTGTCAGGGTGTCCTCTGAAGCTGCTGGGAGCCAGGATTTTGTGTGTAGTGACCAGGCGCAACCTGAGGTTTGCACATAAACTCTTGTGATGTGTGGTGTTCCTCTACACACTGGCACTCGTTCCTAGTGTCTGGCAGGATCAGTCTCACTAATTCGTTCTTGCACTGGAACTATTTTTGACCAAGTGCATACTGTCTCTTGCAATTCTGTCCTGAGCTTTCTTCCTTGACTTTTTCACAGAATGCCTAGTCAACGTTGGCTCCCAGCAGAATGCAGTGTCTTCTCTGCTTCAACCAGGAAATTAAGTGGTCATGTTATGTACATAAATATCTCTATTGGAGTGTAAAGAAACATGAGGAAGCCACACTTTATTTGTAGGGACTTCAACAGGCACCCAGACATTACTGAAAACAGCTCCCTTCACATGTTAGTGTGTGCTGGCTTCTCTTAGCTGATGCCTTACAAAGTATTTATTCCCATAGTGCCACTGTCCACTCTGCATTGTGTTAATATCACTGGAAATGAGAGGTATGGTGGAAACATTCCTGCCTGGTTTGGAAGAGGTAACTACATGCTGGAATGAAGAATTCTTCTGGTGAGCTGCGGATGTGGCCCTCGGTTGGTAGAGTGTTTGCCTAGCACTCATGAAGACCCAGCTGCCATTGCCAGCTTGGCACAAGCCAGTCATGGCGCTGTGTTTTGTAGCCAAAGAACTGGTGATCTGGAGACAGGAGAGTCAGAAGGTGGAGGAAGTCTTTGGCTAGACAGCAAGTTAGTAGCTAACCTGGGAGGTATAAGGCACTGTCTCAGAAAGGGCAAAGGTAACAATAGAAGGTAAGCTCCCTAGGGTGTGGCCTTGCCTCCTTGGTGCCATTACAATTTCTAGAAGAGTAAGGGCACAGCATAGAAGCCTTATGAGTGAGCAAGAGAGCAGAGTCTTGGACCTCACTAAGGCAGCTTTGAAGGATGTGACATGGCCAAATTAACATCTCTGGGCTGTTTACCATGTGCTGGGTTGGTGCCGGGTGCTTCACACGGATAGCCCTGTATAACTCCCATTAGTTGTGTATCAGCCTCTTTCCTTATCTGAGCCAACAGAGTGACGTAGTCAAGTGGCCTGCCCACCTCCAGCAGCTGCCATCGGCAGGAGAGTCATTGCTTGACTTTGGTTAATTAGATGTGGACACAGTGACTCTTTCTCTTTGTGTCAAGGTGATGCTAAGGGTCTGCTCTCTGTAAGATGGGAGTACCAGCTGTAGCTTCCTGCTACCCCACATCATAGAGAATCAGATGGGAAATGCTGTGGAAAGCCAGGATTGCATGGTAATTTGTAATACTGTTTGCACTGACCAGTTTTAACCATCAGTTTGCTACAATCATGTGGGAAGACAGGCTGAATAAGTGAGGCCTGGGCTGTGGACACCCCTCTGTGGGGTTGTCTTTTTAATTGATGTAGGAAGACCCAGCCATTGTGGGTCGCACCATTTTATGAGCTGGGTATTGAGCTGTGTGAGAGTGAAGACACCTTGCTGGGTACTAACAGCAAACAAGCAAGGACGCTTGTTACCTGCTTTTGACTGTGCTCGGGCTCCTGCCTTGACTTCCCTGGAAGCCAGGGCTGTGACTACTAGCAAGCCCTTTCCTCCCTGTGTTGGCTTCTGTCAGTGCTTGCCTCAGCAACAGAAATTAAACCCGAACACGGGTCTTCATTATTAACCACCTGTTCCATACATTAGCCCCAAAAGCTCTCGGAACAAACACCCAAACTCATGCTGCATCTGCTGTAGCTAATAAGAGCTGCTTTATTCCCGTAGGCTGCTGTTCTGTGTACAGCAACCCTGACCACAGAGGAAGGAGGGTACCGTGTTGCTCACTCAGTCAGCCCTGGAGAGCTATCTGGGGCATCTGTTAAAAACTGAGCTTTCTGAGTTCCATCCCACACACAGATCCTGAGTCCTCTTTTGTTCTTACCAAGGGTGACTGCTGATAATTTGGCACATTAAAGTTTGAGACTCAGCGGTAACATTTTGATAGGTCTAGTTTGGCAGTAAGTCGCATGTGGAGCTTATGGAACTTGAGGTGTTCCAGGAGTACAGGTGGGACAGCACACAGCTGGCTGTTGGATGACCAGAAACACTTTCCACAATGGCCTTTGAGTTCGGAATTAAAAATTAAAGCGCCTTTGGTGATTTTGCACATGTAGAACCTTAGTGTGGCTGAAGCCAGAGTGGAAGAACCCGAAGGAGGGAGGCAGTGACCTGGAAGCAGGCGAAGGTGGCGACCACTGACCGCTGCGCACAGGAGGAGGAGACCACTGCACACCGAGAAGGTGGTAGCCACTGCATGTATTGACTTGGAGGCGACTTCCTAACAACCGAATCTACAGTACAGGACTCAAGACCAGAAGCCGACTTCTCCGTGCTCTAAACACTTGCTACAGCCTCTGAGGCCCAGTGGGTGTTTAAAGATGTTTGTTTGTTTGCTGTTTTCTTTTGTAGTACTAGGATCAAGCTCAGGGCCTGTGCATGTTCTGCAAAAGCGTTCTCCCACAGGGCTCTATCCGAAGTCCAGGTATGGTTTAAATGAATAAATAAAAGCAGAGAGAATGGGAGGGCGATACGTAGAAAATACTAGAAGAATTTGATTATGATCATAGTAATCCATCCCCCTCTACCTGTGGGGGATGAGGTTCCAGATCCCCCAGATCCTGGAATTGTGATAGACCGGAACACTAAAAATTCACTTCTGTTGTCCTCTGTATGTAACTACCTATGAGGAAACTTAGTGTGTAAGTAAGGCCTAGTAGGTACCAGTAGACTCCAGTAATAAAGCAGAACAATTATAAGAAGATGCTGATGTGGATATGGCCTTTCTCAAGACTCCCTTCTTATGATGAGATGAAGCAAGGTGAAGGATACAGTTACTGGGACATAACACTGGGTGAGTTCATAAGGGTCTTCGGACACAAGCACCCTGACACTGTGGCACCCGGTCTGTTCACCAAGCTGGCTAAGTGACCAACTGGCATTCACAGAGAAGATGCAGCAGACAGAGCGATGTGGCAGAGCGGAGCTGAGGCGGGGCTGAGCTTCCTTCATGCTTTCCAGCGTGCTCTTCCGCTGTCAGTTCTGAATTGTCCCTGGAGTGCTCTGGTGTTTGAGATATTGACTGAAAAATTCTTGGAGTTCTCTAATATTTCAGACCTTGGCTGGCCGTGGGCCATGGGTTGAGAAGAGACTGTTTTTCTGGGGACAAGAAGATGCTGCAAAGGAGCAAATCGACATAAGATGAGTGCAGGATTTTAATTAGACCAGTGTGGTTCTGACGACCAGTAAACAAAGCGTTGGGGATCAGAGACAGGCTCAAACACGAGGTACTGTGTGTGTGCCTCAGAGTAGCAGTGACTCCCAGGAGACGAGGAGAGTGTTGGTCTCTGTGTGATCATGGCAATCAGCAAATATCCAGCGGACAACCCACAGCACGTCCCACCAGCTAGAAAAGCAGACGTATGTGCTGTTCAGAAATACCATGTCAGAAGAGAGCGCATCATTATAGAGGGCAAACAGTGGGTTAGTTCTTCGACCATCTGTGGACTAAGGCTGCACATGTAGTAAAAAGATGGTTTCCTCTGTAACCAAGCCTTGATCCATGGCTAATCGTACATTGTCTTTTACTGTTAGGAGAATCCACAGTTGTCTAGAGAGTATGACTGAACTATTAAAAACTATTTGATGAAAGATTCAGTGGGTGAGTGAAGGGGGCAGGCCTGCCGGTGAGGACAGAGGCAAACTGACACCCATCAAGAGGCCTTGTCCCAGCCACTCAGAACTCCCAGTGACATGTGATCCTGAGATTTTGAGGAAAAAATGCTTGTCAGAGTAGCTCCTGCAGAAGTGATACCAGCCCCATTAGAAGAGAAAGCCATTCATTCCACCTCCAAAATGTACAGGGGAGGAGGAAAAACAAAACAAGGTAACGCGTCACTCTAAACCTAGCAGGAGTTTCAGCACAAAAATGGCTCTAATCCAAGCAGCATAATGTTAACATCAACGTGCTTCTTGTGGTTCCAGCCCTGCACACTGCTTTGGAAATAAAAGGAGATTGTGTAAGGAATTAGCAACACAAGGCATTTTTAAAAGTGCTTTATTGCCGAGGCCTGTGATACTGTGTGAAAACTATGCAGCCCCGCCCCCTGCTGTGCTTAATTTCGGAATCTCATGCTATTACCTATCCTTGGAGAGAGAGAAAAAAATAATCAGTCTCTATTAACTCTTAAAAACCGAGTCTCGTGCTGTACTTGTTTTCAACTTATCTCTGATGTCTGTTAGGAAGAGGAACAGTGGAGAATTTAGGTGCCAAGTGTTTGTCGGGGTGCATGGTATTTAGGGGGTGGCACTGCAGCTCAGGGGACCTAAATGAGGAAGGCAAAAGTTCAGAAAAGCCTCCAGCAGTTTGAAGACTAAGGGCCTGAAGGAGCCAGCAGGGAGAGGAGCTGGCAGGCATCCAGAGCAGAAGCCAGAGTGGGTTATAAAAAACCAGGAGGCAGAGGTCGGGAGTTAGCTCTTCACAGTGTCGGTGGCTATCTTCTGGTGACAGAAGACTCCTCAAGAACTGTCGTGTCCTCCCTGGTGCACATCGCCGGCTCTGTGCTGTCTGCCTCACTCCACACCATTTGATCAGTGACTATCACCAGGCATTTTGCTGGGCGGCTGTTTTTTGAGGTTCCCCAGTGGCCTCCATTATGTGTGGAAATTGTCCCATCATCCAGCCAAGGAGCCCAAGCTTGCCCAGAGCCTCGTAGTAATGCCCTAACGGGAACTTGAACCTAGAGAGATCCGATATGGGGACCAGGCCTTTACTCCTTGTGACATGGTAAATGTATCTTCAGCCTAGAAAGGGATTCTTTAGGATGCCCACGTTCGTGCCTTCCTCCAGTAGCAGTGGGCCACCAGGAACTGCTGCAGCGATCCCCAGCCCAGCACTTTCCTTTTCAACGTGCTGTCCTTGCCGCTGTCAGGCCAAGCTTCCTGATGTGCTTGCTGTTTGGGTCATGTTGCCCCTTTCTCATAAACTCAAAGTGTGGTGTGCTGCACGTGCCTGGATCTTGCACTTTTGTAGGCTGGTGTGTAAAGGCCTCCGCAGTCTGGCTCTCCTTGTCTATCCTACCTTCAAACTGCTGTTGATCTGCTCCATGCTGCTCACAGTTTTGCAGCTCATTTCCCTGACTGATGGCAGCACCTCAGCCTTCGGCACCCTTTACAGCTGATACAGAAGCTGTGGTCACTGCACCAAACTCCACTCCTGACTAATCCTTGTGGACTTCTTCCAGAGTGGCTCTTTCCCTCTCTGCTTCAGATGCTTCCATGGGTGGATTCCTTACTATCCAATCCAGCAGGAGCCATCATTGGGCCTCTCTCGCCTTTTCTCCGTCCTGGCTTTCATCCAGTAACCAGCATCTCTTCATTGCACACCTCGGATGAAATGGTCACGCTACTGCTGGAGAATCAGTTGTTTGCAGAACAGTGCTGATCTGTACACTAGGGATTTCAAGTCTATAGGGGAAGAAAAACTGTCACCAGACAATGACCGTCACTTAGAATTTTGCACTATCTCCTTCACAGAAGGATATATAACCATAAAAGGAGGGAACTGGTACATTTGAAAGCAGCAGCAATCAGAAAAAACAAACAAACAAACAAAAAACCCAAAAAAAACAAAAAGAAAAAAACCCTGCAATCAGAAGTCACAGTGGAAAAGAGTTGATGCAGTATGGAGGAAGGCAAGCACTGGCAGCAGACAGTGCAGTGTGTTTGCTCAAGGAGAGGAAGGGGTGCTTCCCTGGAATGCTTCAGGCAGTGTGGCCAAGGCAGAGGGGAAAGTCTAGGAGGTGAAAAGGTGCTCCCACCAGGCTTGGGAGCATCCCAGGCAACTGGGGGAGTCTAGTCTTTGTAATCAGAGTCTCAAGGAATCCATAGCATTCTTGTCGATTTCCTACAGACCACACTGAAGAGGCAGGAGTGGGGTTGGGCAAACTAGCAAGAAGCAGTGACACTAGCTTCTGCAGGAGAAAGATGGCGTCCAGACCATTAGAGCCCGTGGCATGCTCCAGATTTCAGAGACAGCTGGAAGGAGGGATAAGCCCCCCTTCACCTCTGATCTTATGGTATCTGCCACACATTCTGGCTAGACTTTCTATCTATCTATCTATCTATCTATCTATCTATCTATCTATCTATCTATCTATCTATCTATCATCTATCTATCTATCTATCTATCTATCTATCTATCTATCTATCTATCTATTTCCAGCTTGAGACAAGCTAGGGGCATCTGAGAAGAGGGAAACAGAGTTGAGAAAAATGCTGCTGTCAGGTTGGTCTGGGTCTCTAGTTGATGACTGATACAAAAGGGCCCAGCCCACTGTGAGCAATGCCACCCTCGGCTGGTGGTTCTGGATGGCATAAGATAGTAGGTTGAGCAACCCTGAGAGCAAGCCAGAGAGCAGCACTCCTCCTCAGTGACAGGCTGGGATGGAGACACGTAAGGCAAATGAATTCCTTTCCTCCCCAAACTTCTATTGGTGAGCAGCAGCAGAGAGCACAGCAGCAGAGAGCACATGGAGACACACATATTGAACTATATTGTAATTGCATTGTGAACGTGCTGATCTCCAGAAGACGCTGTGAGTTTGTGTTGGGGACACTGGCGCTGCCTTTTGGTAATGTACTTCTTCTTTGGATCCTCCTTTAGCTCCTTCTTTCCTCTTTTACCCTCCCTCTCTCCATTTCTTCTTCATTCTCTCCCTCCTTTCTTCCCTTCATGGCATTCATGCAGGTATGAATCCATGGCTGTATAAAGCAGGGAACAATCTTAGTATCATTCTTAAGGAACTTTCTTTGTTGTTGTTGCTGTTTTGAGACAGAGTCTTTTTCACTAGCCAGATAGGATAGGCTGATCAACCAGCAAGGCTCCAGCACCTGCCCATCTTCACTGCCCTCACACCTAGGATTACATCCTGGGGCTTGCACTCAGGCATGTGCGTCACTGCTCAGGCCATGTCCCCAGCCCTCCTTTACCTGTCTCTGGCTGAGAAGCTGAGCTCTCAGTCTGTGATTCCTCATCAGAAGAAGGGGAATGGTCACATCTGTTGCAGCTGTGAGGAACTCATGATGCAGAGAGCACACAGTAGGGAAATGTTACCTCTGGCTCACTGTGAGTGTTACCATGACATCACATCTAATTGTTGTAAAAGTTGTTTTCTTAAGTCAGATCTGTGCAGATCATTGTTGCTTTTAACTATCGGACTTCAAATTTGTATTTATACCAATGTATGATGTACAGCAGGCTACAACTATCAGTAAATTTGGGGGTTTGCCTTTAAGAATAGTCTTAGAAGCTGTCTGTCAGCTTTCAGTGAGATAGAGTGACAGAGAGTAAGATGTGGGTGGAAAGATATAAGGACACAGAGGAGGCAGGGGAATGATCTGTAAGTCAATTATTGCGTGAGTTGAGTATTGAACCCATCATGTGAATGCATGTTAAAATAAGACGTAGACTCAAAATTCAGGCCTGTGTGATGAAACCATTCCCATCCTACTGATAACAGTTCTCATCTTCCTGTGTTGCATTTCTCAATAGAATGCTCTTACTGTGTTTTCTTTCATTTTAACCAAGTGTCAGACCCAGACTCACTTCTTGATTTTGTCACTCGGCCTGCCCCTTGCCTCTGCTCCCCCAAACCACAATTCTTTTCTGTGTTGTTCTGATATAATTCCATCTTTCAGTAACATTAGACTATACATAGATCTATTGCCAAGAATATTAGATACTCTTTTTAGAATAGAACTGCTTTGGCTTCTTTGAATTATGGCTGTAACTACTCTCATGGTTTCCCAGATAGCCAGTTGGCCATGGTGGAAGGATAGTCTATTACTGTTAAAACTGCTTGACACTGTTGGGGTCAAGCAGGACTACTCCTGCTGGAACATAGACACACCCTTAGTTCATACCTTTAACCCAAACAATGAAGTCTAAT
>CM053761.1:3875546-3959793 GCA_028658305.1 Pachyuromys duprasi
TTGAGAGAGAGAGAGAGAGAGAGAGAGAGAGAGAGAGAGAGAGAGAGAGAGAGAGAGAGAGAGAGAGAGAGAGAGAGAGAGCGAGAGAGCGAGAGAGCGAGAGAGCAAGAGTTCATGGAGACAGTACAGTAGAATTTGGGAATACAGTAAAGTTTGGTGCAGTTCAGTTGTGTACAGTTCAGTTTGTACAGTTCAGTTTGTGGAGTTCAGAGGCAGTTTTTCCAAACAGAGCAATTCAGTGAGAAGCAGAGAGAAGCCAGTTTGAATAAGTCAGCATGGAGAGGAGCTTTGAGCCAGAACAGCTGAAACAAACCATTCAGCCAGAGTTTAGAAAGAGCTAGAAAGGGTAAGTTTATTCAGTAGTAAGACTCAGAGACTGAAAACATTCTAGGCCTATGTTGGCAGATGGAGGCTATAAACTGAAGCCTTCAAGTCTGGGCTTCCAGAAAATCAGATTGTACGGAGGCTAGAAGCTTCTAGGCCTAGGCCAAGGGATAGTTAGATAGAAATGCTCTGGGCTCAGCCCAAGCCATGTATTCATAAAGCTTGGGTATGGCTGTCATCTTATCATCTGAGGAAATAAATACAATATTTACAATCAAGCAACAATAAACTCATCAATTTTCAATCAGGTATATTTTTTTTTTCTTAAACTTCCTACAACGTGTGCATCCCTCTACTGTTTCCATGAGAGAGGACCAATCCCCTGGATCCTGCCACTGCCAAGGGCTAAGTTCAGCTACAGAAGGGAATGGGTGTTGCTCTAGCCAAATATGAGTGTGTTCCATGCAGGCAGAATTGTGCCTATGAAAGATCTTGGAGGTGAGATACAGCAAGGTGTCTGTGAAAACAACAGGCGGGTTGGTGCAAGCGGAGCCTGGGCAGTGTGATGGGACTGGCTGAAATGAGGCCATCTTTCCTTCCACCATGTCCAATAACGTCCTGTAGGGAATGGGGTAAGGGAGGATCTTGCTTGTAAATGAACCAGTGACACGATGGCTACAGCTCCAACTGTCAGGTGAAGCGATGGATTTCCTTGTGTATTTGGTGACAGGTGCAGACGAGGGGTTTTCTGGTTACGTATGTATGCATGCTTGCACACGCATTCTTCCGTGACATGTACTCATTGCTCCTTTACTTACACTACATCCAGAGCTCTGCAGATGAGGAAGTTGATGACGTATCATATCGGAGTACCCAAGAGACAATCGGTGATCTGTAGATTTGTCACAGTAAATTTGGGCGGAGAATTCTTGGAGGCACTACCTAGGAGGAGCAAGAAGAACAGGGTGAACAGATTCAGGGGGCTGAGTGTAAAGGTCACAATGGACATTAGATTTAAAAACAACAAAACTAAAACCCAAACCATCTGCTTCTCCTCCCCCAACCTTCAGGCCCTCTCCTTTTCCCTCCCTTTTCCTGTCCCTCCCCTCCTCCCTCCCTACCTTTCCCCCTCTGTGCTGAGAATAAAACCCAGTGCTTTGCACTTACTAGGTAAGAGCTCTGTGACCAGGCTACACCTTCAGCTTGTATTCTGTTTTTCAGGGCTTCACTGTATAGCTTAGGCTAGCCTCAGACTAGCCATCCTCCTGCCTCAGCCTTCTGGGTGCTGGACTGCAGGTGGGTGCCACTGCACTGATGATGAAATCTTGGGGCTGTGTTGGATTTCTGGCCTTGGAAAGAGTTTGTGAGCTGAAGCAATAAAGATGCTGAAGTTGGAGGCAAGGCTGCTGATCGCCTTTCCTCAGAAGATGGCCACAGTGGTGTCCCCGTAAACTGGAAGGGAAGTAGATTTGTTGCCCAGTGAATGAGTAAACGTTAACCAGCTTGGTAGCACGGATCTGGCTTCACAGGCTCTACACACACACACACACACACACACACACACACACACACACACACACACACACACCAGGCTGTTAGGTTATATTGTCCAGGCTGGCCTTGATGAGCTTGCACTTCTGATCCGAGCTCTCGTCAGAGTGCTGAGAGGCATGAACCAGCGTAGCTAGTTCGTGCTGCACTAGGAATTAAATTTAGGCCTTTCTGCATGCCACTACCAACCAAGCTACGTGCTCAGCCCTTCTAGTATTTTTGATCACACACACACACACACACATTTTATTCGATTAAATATCACTACTAAGTTGGGACATTTTGCCCATGTCTGCAGTCCTAGCACTTGGAAGGCAGAAGCAAGGAGAGCAGAAGTTCAGGGTCATCCTTGACTTCACAGTAAGTTCAAGACCAGCCATACATTACAGCAGATACTCTCCTAGTCCTCTCAGCAAACACGTATGTACACACACACAATATGTGTACATATGTGTGTACATATAATAGAAATCACTAAATGGGATGAGATAATGAGGGAATAAAGGATACATATAGAACATGAATTGCAAATAAAAGTGGTAAAATTTCATTGTGTGCATACATGTTCATGTATACATCTGTGTGGAATACAGAGGCTGATTTTGTGTGTCTTCCTCAGTTGCTCCCTACATTATTAAACATTTCCTGTGCTTGGATGCTTTGCCTGCATGTGTGTCTACACACCATGTGTGTGCCGGTGCTCACAGAGGCCAGGAGAGAAAACTGGGTCCTGGGTCCCCTGGAACTGCAGTAGCTGTGAGTCATCATGTGGATGCTGGGAATTGAACCCAGGTCGTCTGGAAGAACAGCGAGTGCGCTGCACCACTGAGCCAGCTCTCCAATCCTCTGGCCTTAGTTCCCATCAGCCGATCTAGACTGGCTGGCCAGCGTCCCCAGGGATGATCTAATGGTGGAGTCACCGGCATGCACTCCGACACTGCCTGGCTTTTATTTGGGTACTGGGGACCCAAGCTCAGATCTGCCTTACCAGCTGTCCATCTCCCCAGCCCCCAAACTTGAAGTGTTCTCTGCTAGCACTCCAGTAGAGGTGTTTTTCCTCTTTGGTCACATCGTGAAGATATTGCATGGGAGGGGCTGCATTCTGGAGCCCAGGTTCTATTCTACACCGGGAGACGATGCATTCTAGAATTGTAGACAAGCTTGGCCACGTTGAGTTCCACCTACCCAACCATTTAAGCAACACTTTACAAGCTCCAGGGTTAAGAAGTAGACTAGAGAAAAAAATGAGATCAGGTTTGGGAATATAGTTGCAATGTTTTAAAGTATTTAAAAAGCCATGGAAGGAGTGTATGTGTCAGCATGGGTGTGTGAGCGTGTGTGCGCATCTGTGTGTGTGTGTGTGTGTGTGTGCCGGCCAGGGTCATAATGACTTAACGTTTCCTTGTGTTTAGCAATGCCTCATAATTGACTGAAAGGTTGGGGCCACACTGACACCATTATTCCTCTGCATATCTGGCTCTAATTTATGACCCACATCCTGCCTCGTGTCCTAAATGCTTTTGAATGTTCTTGTGTTGCTTGTTTTTTTCCTTCAGATGCATCAATCTGTAAATCAGCTAAGTGCAGTAATTAAAAGCTATCTTTGTTTGTGTCATCTCCGTGATAGAGGATCTGAAAAGACAAAAACCTTCCATAAATAAGTCCCTCCTGTCTTTCTGGAATTTTAAGTGTTTATAAGTTGTTTTTTCCTGGTAAAACTGAGCGTGGTTTATAAGAATTATCACAGAGTCATCGTGTGCCTGGGCTCTAGATAGCTTGGCTTTCTTATTAACATCTTTTTATTTTGTTAATAAAAATTCATTTCATTTATGTTCCCATTTTTACATTTAACAGTCCCTCTTCAGAAGATATTGGTTGCTTTGAATTTCTTGGAAGGAAGAGAATAAACAGAGCATTGTTAGTGCTTTTTGTTACGGGGGGTGGAGGGGAATGAGGGGCCTGGGTAAGGAAACAGCAGAGGCGCGCCCTAATGCAAGCACGGTGATCACAGCTGGGGCCCTGGAGAAGCCTAATCACACCATCTTAAATACGGTTCCTAAGTTAAAAGGCAGAACCTTGTTAGGCTGCACAATGTTAGTTTAAATAAATAAAGTTTCTTTTTTTTATGTTACACAAATAATTGGGTGAAGAACACATACAGTCTCATGGAGAAAAGGGTGATTATGGGCAAACATGTCCACCTCTGTTCCGAATGTCCTCATATCTATTTGAAACTAATAATAAGTTAACATAATGTATTTGAACCATTATAATACCACCCCCAGTTTTGCAATCCTGGGATTTGAACCGAGGGCTTCCTTCATGCCAGGCAAGCACTCTACCACTGAGCTAGCTTCCCAGCCCAACCTACAATTCATCTTCACTATTGATTACTCATTCAAATCAGTTTTACTTGGAGTCAGTTCTTCAATGCATAATATTCCAGTCACCATGAATTGAGTAACGAGGTTGCAATGGTGAGCAAAGGAGATTTGGTTACTCCATTGGGAAGCTTGCATTCTACTGAAAAAAGAAACGAAGGCCATTTAGCACCTCACCGGGACCCGTGCAAAGAGCTCTCCTTTCTGGTGTAACTGGCTGGCAGTGAGACTTGTCACTTAAAAACCTCTGAGGCACAGAATGCTAAGGATGTAAAGTGGGCAAAACACTTGGCCATAAACACGTGCCTCTTCCCTGGCAGTGCCATTGTCTGTCAATGTGTTGATGATATCAGCAAGGCAGTCCAGCCTCGGGTGTGGGTCTCCTGGACTGTGAAGCGGTCATCTTCCCAAGTGGATAGTTCTTACTCACTGTATACACGTGAGTATATACATATATACACACATACATATACACACACGTGGTAAGTTTTGCTTCTGAGTTATTAGAAATGGCGGAGGAGCTTGAAGGCATTTGACAAGAAATCTAAAATTCAAAGTCGCTACTCTTTTAGAAGGCATTATTCCACCTTCTGAAGTTAGGCGATGCCTTAGGCGTTTTACAAGTTTCTTAAGAACATGTTTCCATCCTGCTTAGAGCGGTCAGTTTAGTCCCACAAGAGCGTTCCCTCTGATCTCACACATAGCGACTTCTTTCCGTGTTGAATTAAGGTGTGCAATCAGTGACAATCAATGAGCTAAGCGGACGGCAGGTGGTGACATGGCCACTGGAGGAGGTCAGCCCAGGTTAGTGGTGGTAACTGGTGGACCCTCCCGGGGCGGCCAGCCAGGGCCGGGGCTTCGCGGGTGCAGGGGTCGTGTGCATCTCAGTAGCATGGGCTGCAGCGTGCGGGATGCTCGCAGTCTGGACAGAGGAGCCGCAAGGGGGTTGTACCTGCTTAGGAGATCCCAGAACTTTTTCCAGGAAAGAGAGTTCGGGGCTGTAAGGAAGAGCGGAGAGCACAGGCTGCTCGCGTGAGAGTGGGAGCGAGCGTGGGAGCAGAGAAACCACGCGTGCATCTCTCAGGCCAGTCCGAGCCTGGCCACTGAGCTGTCTCAGGGTGAAAGCGTTCCTGTGCTAGCGGCAGACCCGGGAGAACAGACGCCTGAAAGCTGCCCTTTGACCCCCACGCTTGCGCTGTGCAGGCGTGTCTGCTCACCAGAAGCCTGGGCTGTGGAGGAGCCAACAGGTCACTGTGACTGCGGTGAAGAGGGACAGTGTGCGTGTCGGAGGAGGCTGGGTGAGGCAGGAGCGGCCTCACCGCCATCTTGCGGAATTTGCTTTGTTTTTCCTCAGGAAAGCCAAGGCGAGGGCATAACGGAGGAAAGGCTGTGATTTTAAAACATCCTCCTGGGCCTGGGCAGGCGTGAGCTTGCGTGTGAGCTTGAGGGCCTGAAGGCCCCTCCAGCCCTCAAGTCGAGCTGGGTGTGCAGTGCACGGCCTCACAGGCACACACCTGCGAGCAGCACTAACTGGGCTCAGGAATAGGTAACCTCACACTGAAGGTGGGTGGGAGGCAGGGCTGGGGACGGTTGGGTAGGCTGAGTGCAGGCAGTGGTGGCTGCGTGTGGCCGAAGGGCACTGTATGAAGACTTCAGAGAGAAAGACAGACAGTATTTTTAATAAAAGTGTGCTGGCACACTTGAAATTCCAGGTCTGGTTCTCTGTCTCTCTACCTCTGTCTCTCTGGGTGTGAGTGTGTAGTTAGGCCTAGACTCCTGATTGAGTCCTAGGCCAATGAAAGACCCTGTCTCAATAAGTGGATGGATGACTCCAGAAGAAGGACACCAAGGACTGTGCGCACGAGTGCGCGCACACACACACACACAGACACCGGGGAGGGGGAAGGAGAGAGGGAGGGACAGAGAGATCCAGCTGTTGTTTGTAGAAGGAGGAGAGGACTTGCAGTCAGGTGATTAGTGAGCTCATATCTGGACCCAGCTCTGGAATCCCGCGGCATGTGAGGAAATAGATGTCAGAGCCAAAGCAGAAGCAACAGTTTCACAGTCTGATCGCTGTCACTAGGGAGACCCGAGCCGTGTCTAGCTGGGATCAGGGATTCCCCCCTCCAGTTTATGTGCGTGCCCTCACAACAACAGGCAAACGTGGATCGTTCTCTTCAGCTTGTACCGTGCAGTTGACTTCCCTAGAAAGGACGAGAAAAGCGTTTATCAAGGCGAGTCTGAAAATTAACCATGTAGCTTCGTCTTGACTTGTGAACTATGTGTAACAAAGAGATGCTTTATTGCAATTTCATCAATAATTCAAGTGCAACTTAAAGGAAAGTAGGGCACTTCGAGGAGGAAAGAACTTGTTCCATAATTGAGTCAATTAAATACTATGGAGCCCCACTGTCATGGTTCCATGGGTGAAGCAACTTTTCTAAGTGTGAGGAGCCAAGCATGAAGTGAGACTCAGGAGCAGGGACCATGGCGTGTGCAGCCATGAAGGCAGGGGCTCCGGAGGGGGGCTCCCCTGGGGGTGTCAGGGGTGTCTCAGTGCCGTGTGGTAATAACCTGGGCTATTTTGGAGCTGTGCTTACGTTAGCCATCTGCTGTGGTGTGCTGGGCTAACACGTGAGAACGTCTCTGCTCACACCTTGTAGAAACATGCAGTTTCTGTGTGTAATCCCACCATGAGCATGGGAAAAAGCAAAACAAACCCAAACCCAAACCAACATAGATGGAAGCCTCCAGTTTGCAGTAGCATATAAATATCTATGAAAATAAGATCAGTTTTTCTCTTTAAAGATGATGCTTTTTTGAAAAATCAAAAATGTTATGTCAAGTTTCTGTGATGTACAAAATTTTCCAAATCAACCTGTGGTTCATTTCATTGTGTTGAGGTGCACAGAGCGCTCTCTAGAAGGGATGTGTCCTCCCTGCTTAATTAGCAGACATGACTGAAAATACAGTTTGGCCCTTTAAGCCAATGCATTGTCATTTATGTATTCATGTTAGTGTTTCTAAGATTATTGCTTAGAGTAGTGACTCCTTGCTGTTCTAAATGTTTTCGAAAGCCCTCTCTCTTGAAATTACCTCTTGAATCATTTGTAAACCTAGATTTCTATTTTTTGTTTTTGTTTGTTTTCGTTTTTTTTCAAGACAGGGTTTCTCCATGTAGCTCTGGCTGTCCTAGCACTCACTTTGTAGACCAGACTGGTCTTCAAGTCACAGAGATCTGTCTGACTCTGCCTCCCAAGTGCTGGGGTTAAAGGCATGCATCACCTGGCCCAGCAGCAACCTAGCTTTAAAAAATCCATTTATTTTGTTTCAACTCACACGTTATACTAAGGTTCATCATCTTTGGTCTGTGTGTGTGTGTGTAGGCCATGTATCTACCCTGGCATACTCCTCAGGAGCCTTTTTCGAGATGAGTCCTGGACCTAAGAAAAAGGGAAGAAAGCCAAAATCGAGCTGGGCACAGCGCTGAGCCCTCTGTGGCTGCTGACTGGAAGCTCTAGCCCTTCCTCACTACGAAGCCGTATGCCTTCCAAACCACGAGACAAAACCAATCAGAGTTTTCACGGGAACAAAAAATGAAAGAGCCCTTCTTTGAGACTGAGTCTCTTAGCAGCCTGGGCTGGGCTGTAGGCTGGCCTGCGCGCCCTGTGGCCTCTGTCCCTCAGCACTGGGGTGACAAGTGAACCCACCATGCCTGCTCTGTTCTCCTGACTCCTAGGGCTGGGATCCAGATCCCGCCTTTGGAAGACGAGAACTTTACCAGCCGAGTGACTTCCCCAGCCCTGCTCATTTTCATCCACCACAATTGGTGACAACTCTGTGTCATGACAGAAATGGCAAAAATTGACTTTCAAATGATAAGATTTGTCCCTGCCTGGGTTATTAAGTGCTGTGTCTGTGTGTGTCCACATGTGCACAGGTACGTGCCACATTTGTACAAACTTGGAAAGCTGTCTCAGGAGGGGCTGACAATACTGAGTCTCAGCTCAGCTCTGAGCGGTGTTCTGAGGAGACCACTCTAGCTAGGAATCACCATGGGGTTTAGAGGACTGAGCACGCTTGTTCTAAAACCAGTTGAATTACTCTTTAATGACACAGTATATTAGCTTTTACAACAGATACACAAAAAATGCAAACACCTTTTTTGGAGTGTAAAGCCAGAATACCTTCCATAATTAGTAGCATATTTCATTATTAAGACAATTAAAGGATTAAGCAACTACAATGCTAACCTCATGTCGGCAGATTCTTCAGATAATGCCCTCTACCTGGGAACAGCACTGTGTAATTTCATTTTACTTAAATACTGCCATTTACTGTCTGACCTGTGAGTATTTCATTAGTGTCTGACACGATTTATACTAATTTTCATGTTGTTTGAAGGCGGCAGCACTTACAGAATTATTTCAGGTGACCTCTTCCTACAGAAATAATTGACCCAGTTTTCAAAACTACTAATGGCTGTTTTCTTAAGCACCTCAAAGAATCCAGAGTGTTCTACATGCATGAATCATAGAGGAATGGATTTCAAGTATTTTCAAAACTTAAGAAATCTGGGGACATTCAATACTTATGTTTTGACTGATTTATGAACCAAATGAAAATAAAGTGGATCCAAATTAATGTGCAGTAATGTAGCACTTTACCATCTCCCCATTTTGAACAACTTTATTGTACTTTTCAAACATATGTAGAAAACAAAAGATGCCATGCCTGGACCATCTCTGTTGAACCGTTGTTATTTTTCTAAATCTCTGAAGTAGACGTAGTTCCACGTAATGAGGAGGGAGAACCTTAAACTGTGCTGGTTGCTGGCCCTTTCCTCGGTGCGTGCTGCTGCTGTCTTCCAGCTTTAGGCCGTAGCAGCAGGGGTGTGTAAGAGCGCAGTGAGCAGGGGAGGTGCTCAGTGGCTAGAGGACTGCAGTGCAGGCATGCAGGCTGGCCCTGTGCTGAAGGCAAGCCTGGCTGCATGTGCCTGAGGCCCCAGGACTGGAGCCAGAGACAGGGTGAGTCTGAGCTCTCTGGCCAGCCAGGAGGTGAGTGTTAGGTTCAGTGAGAGGCTGTTCTAAGGGACTGAGGCAGAGAGCAACAGAGAAAGAGCATGGCAGGCTCTGGCCTCTGGATAAATACATGAGAGATAAATCCATATAGTCATGGGTGTGGCACACATGTGCACACATACATGCATGCACCCCCCCCACACACACACACTCTGAAAACTGATAGTTTTTTTTAGGAAGCCAAGTGTTTGCAGAGGAAGCCCATCACCTTGCGCACCTTCTCTCGGCACAGTAAGCTCACCCACTGGCCACAATAATGACTTCTTGCTTAACATGGGATGCTATTTGTACAGAGTAATTTGTGTCATATTGATTCTCTTCCTGGTTAACTAATTGTGTTAACATGTCTCTCTTTTCTTCCCTCCTGGCTTTCTACACCTAAATGGATTTCCTTTTACTGAGCCAATGTGTCCTTGACTTTTCTGAAGTGTTTTGAGTGAAGAGTTTATCAGGGTTGGTTTCCAGACCAGCGTCTGCTTTGTTCCTTGAGCAGCTTGGTGTCTGAAATGACTTAGGTACAGTTTTGGTTTTGCCAGCTTAGCTCTTCCTGAACAGGAGAAGCTAAATCAAGGGGAATCTTTAGTTTCCTGGCCATTCATTAGTTATCCCATATTTTGAATATAGCTTACAAACTCCATGGAAGGAATGTTCATTTCTTTTAAAAAAGTGCTTCTAATGGCATGTGTTAATTATGCACAGTGAAGGCTCCAGTATGTTTTCATACAAGTACATAACATATTTCAGTCTTATCCGACCCCTTCCCCACTCCTGTTAACCCCTTGTGTAATATTTCATTCCTAAAATCTCTAACAGACTATAAATAAAATCCCAGCAGCAACCTTGTTCCCTGTCAGTGCACTTTCAGTTAGAAGGGCTGGTTTATAAATATGCCAAAAGCTAGGAGTTTGGGTCTGGTACAAGTGAGGCTAATAAGTAATGTTTATGTAATCCTGATAAACATTTGCCCTTGACAACCGTGGGTGGAAAACTCTGCTCCCTAAAAGGCTATAAGTGTGAAAAACAAAGGGCTCTCTCTGTCTCTCTGTCTCTGTCTCTGTTTCTCTGTCTCTCTTTCTCGCTCTCTCTCTCTCTCTCTCTCTCTCTCTCTCTGGGTGTGTGTGTGTGTGTGTGTGTGTGCATGTGTGTGCTTAGCTTCAGCTTAGTACTGAGTAATGCCCACATCTGGCAGAGGACTGGAGATCTGAGGTCTGGGAATTAGCTGCTTGAAAGACTGGGACAAAGTGTTCTCGTTCAACAGCAAACATAGCTGTAGACTTGAACTGGAATCTTCAGGGGCAGAAACCTCCTCAGTGCCTGGAAAATTGGCCTGTTGAGTCACCATGAAGGCACTAGAACAAAACTAATTTTAAGCAGGTCAAAGTTCGGCAATTCCCTCTGGAATTCAAACTTTTTCAAGAGTCTCATGTTTAAGTGAAAAGGGTCAGTGTTGAGGCCTGCTGCCATGTTCTGCATGCTTTCCCTTCAGAACAAGCGGCCTGGACTGGGAACAACATGAGGAGCTGCAAGGCTGGCGCTTGGGCATCTGGGTTAAAACTATTTTAAAACAGTCAGTGCAGAGAGAGCCTCAGTTGTCTCTATTCAAAAATGTGTGTGCTCACGGCTGTGACTGCGATGTAATTTAGGGCACTGTATGCCTTGTGGCTTTGTAGAATATTGCTTCCTGCTAATGTTCCATTGGAGCATGGTATGATAGTAGTAATTTTAGAAGGTGGCATTCCTGTTTGGCTTACATCGAAAAACTTCAGAATAAATAAAAAGAAACATCTACTGAATGAGAAATGTAACTATGGAAAAGTACCAATGAATCTAAATTTGAGCTGAACAGATTCTGAACAGCATGGGCGTAGGACTCTTTTTAAGTTGGCAGCTGCAGCAAAAACAATTTCCCAGGGAATGGATGGTACAGGTATGCCCTGTGTGGTCAGGCAGCCAGCAGAGACTTCAGAAAATTGTTGCCAGTGAGGTGCTTTGGTGCGATTAGAGGAGATGGTGTGGGTATGCAAATCTAATTATTTTAGGAAATGGAAACACAGGAGTTTTCATTTCAGTAGCTGGTGTACCAACGACACCCAGAGATTCTGAGCTAGCCAAGTCTTCCACTAGTCAAAGCGCCTTGAATCAGACTGTGGTGTCTGGCGCATCTGAAATGCGGCTGGAGAACTCTCAGTGCTAAGGTGTACCGCAGGGACCACAGAGGCATTTCCGCGGTCTGAAGATGATGCTATTGATGCAAACAAGACCAAATCGCAATGCCTGGCTCTTAGTAAGGGGGCTTTACTTCATGGACTGCACTTTGGGAGTGATGAAAGAACACTGTCTGAGACTTTCAAAGTTTAGGAACTCAGCTAAAATCCCAGACAGCATGGAATCCAGTCCATTTCCACAGCTCACTGAGAATCTCAGGAGAGACACTGGTCACCTCCACCATCTACTTCTCCTCCTCATCCATTGCTTGGTAATTCTTTTCTGTATCCATCCATGAGACTCACTTTGAAGAGCCTTGAGTTAGTGGTCCCATCTTGTCAATGAACACCAGCAATTCCAGTGTGAGGGATGACAGCTTGTGTTCTGTTAACTGTGTCTTGAGAAAGAGAATGTTCCCTGACTGTTTACTCCAATGAGAATAATCCAGGTACTCATTTTTTTTTTCCTTTTAAATCAGAGCAGAGAATAGAAATACACAGAGAGCTGAGTGTGGTGGCTCGTGCCTGTAATCCCAGCACTCAGAGAGGCAGAGGCACATGGATCTTTGTGAGTTCGAGTCCAGCCTGGTCTACACTGATAAACCCTGTCTCAAAACCAAAACAAAATAGAACATAAACAAACAAACAAACACCCCCCTCCAAAAGAAACAGAAAAATGGAAGCCTAGATTATTAGTTTAGGTGGGCTGGCCTTCTCTTTCTTGCACTAGTTTCAGTCAGAACCTAAAAGACAAGAAGACAGCAGGCAGTCTGTGCATGCTCCCTTCACTAGTTTAAAAGACATTTGTCTTTGATTTGAAGTTTTCAATGTAGTCGTGTTTACGACTGACAATATGAATGTTTCTCATTTTAATTTAGTGATGAAGAGAGAATAAGAGAGAATGAAACATTACAACGTTTAGACCAGGAAAAGTAAAGATGTCAGATGTTCTCCAAAACTGGTGCTAGAGTGAAAATGCAGGGAGGCTTTAGGGTAATTCTTATACTTCTATGAATCTTTTTACTTCATTATTGGTTGTATATCTGAGTGTGTGTCTGTACATGGGTATGTGCACATGGACGCAGTGCCTGCAGAGGCCAGAGGAGGGCGCAAGTTTCCCTGGAACTAGAGTTACAGTTGATTGTAAGCTCCCCGATGCGGATACTGAGAACTGAGCTCAGGTCCTCTGCAAGACCAGTTTTTATACCCCTGACTGCTGAGTCATCTCTCCAGTCTTGCCTTCTTTGTATTTTAACTACAGTCCAGACATTTAAAATTTTTAGCAGGAATTCTATCATATAAATTGTATAAATGAAAAGAAATAGCAATATCTTCAATATTGTATAACGTTTATTTGATGTGTGTCAGTAAGTCAGATATGCTAGTTGACTATTTCAATAGATCTGCTTAGGGTTTATATCATAAAAGATATAATGCGTACATAGTATACAGGTCTCATAGGGACCCCTTTGGGAAGGCCCAGAGGGCCTCCATCCCTGTCCATCCTGGCTTTGTCAGCTGCTGAGTCTGTACCTGCAGGGTGCCAGCGCCACAGACTGCCCTGGGCCCTTTGTTTAACTGCCAGTTTGTGAGTTTCCCCACTTACACCAGCTCTCAGAATCCTCTAGGTCAACTGGGTAGTTTTTGCCTAGTTGCAAGCTCACCTAAAGTGTCTTTTCAGATGGGGCCTGTGATTTCATGAAAGTATTCACCCCAGTGGGGGGCTGCAGAGCTCGCCTCTGTCTTCCGGGGTTCTCGGTAACCTGTAATAATAATTTGGTGACACAGGATGCTTCTTTTTATGCATTACCTATTTCCAGAGGCCTAATTTAGGTTTGTATCAAAATGGATATCACAAACACTCCAGCTTCCTGCTGGGAACCAAAGTGCTACGGAGACACTTTCTGTGATTCCGCTGGTGGTTTCTGAGAAGGGTGAAGGGACTCTGGGGGAGTAGGGGGAAGCAATTGTCAGCCACTTAGAGTGTAGCACTAGCAGTGATTCAGAATGGTGTTTGGAGGCACAGTGTCTTCATGCTCTTGTCTGCTGGGGGCTGAACTTTGTTCTAAAACGCTTGATGGGAGGAAGATGCTACAGGAAGAATAACCTGGCTCCATCAAATGCCTTCCTTTCCCTATGAGTGCCAAATTCCCTGACCCCTGGACCAGTGAGTGCCCTTGCCCATGATGCTGCGGTGCCCAGGGCGCTGCCTGCGGCAAGAATCTCTGGAGAAGTGTCACATCCTGGTGTAACCCCTGGATGTGCGAGCCAGTGCCATGAGGGACCTTCCAGCAGGGCTCGTCTTTAACCATTTCCCTGTTTCCAGTTGCGAGGCACCAACCCCAAACTGGCCAAGCTCCTGCACTGTGTTAGTTCTTACAAAAGAAAACAGACTGGAAACAAACATGAATGTGTATTTTTTCTTGCGTATGCGTAAGTATGCCCAAGAGTATTATACTTTAAGTAGAAACTTGTGAAAGGGTTGTTTTAATAATAAATATTTAGCACCGCAGTCTGCCTGTGTTCCTAGTGAGAAACAAGACAAATAGAGCAAGACTATTTCGCCCCGGGGACCTTCTTGAGTCCACAGTTGACAGCATGAAGAACAGTTTGCCATTACTTCTGATTTCTAGGTGACCTGAGCCCAAATATGGACTTATGGGGGACCCGCTGGGTTGGCATCCGTGCTGGAGGTCTTGGTGATTTTCACATACTTGGCTCTATAGCAGCATCCATCCCAGGCTTTTTCCTGCCTATATGTCTGCTTCTAGCTCCTGGGTAATAACAGGAAGAAACCCCCTGGAGCAGAGACTTGCATGAGAACCCAGCCCAGGACTTCACTTCCAGCCTCCTCTCTGCAACCTGGGCATGTGTTTCCAGGTTCCCCCTTCTCACCCGCCATGGGCACACCAGGCAGAGGCAGCTGTTGGTTTCCCATCCTCACTGCAAGGAGAGACTCCCCCACCCAGCTGCTGTCATGACCTCAGCTGTGCATTTCGGCTCGGCCTTTGGGTCCAGATAGTACAATAAACATGTCTGAATCCTCCTCCTCCTTCCTCCTCCTCCCACTATCACTACCTCTTCCTCCTTTCTCTTTTTCCTCCTTTTTCTCTTCCTCCTCTTTTCTCCTACTCTATCCATTTTCTCTTCCCTTCTTCCCTCCTTCCTTTTTCTCTCTCTTCCTTTCTCTCCTTAGGGTCTTACTCTGCAGCCCAGGCTAGCCCCAAATTCGCTATGTAGCCTAGGCTGTCCTTGAGTACACTATGTTTCCTGGCCTGGCTTCAAACTTCTCATCATCCATTTTGCCTCAACTTCCTGGATGTTAGGATTGCAGGTGTAATCTGTAACCAACTAACAGAGAGTAATGGCAATGTACTTTCAATCTAACAGCAACTGAAAAAAAAGTTCATTTCTTTTTGTTAATGGGCAGTAAGTTACATGCTCATAGCATCTTTTTTTTATTGGTTCCTTAAGGGGCTATGTAAAAACCAGTATTTCCACTTTAGAATGCTTTTAGACATATTATATCCATTTCCTTTTTAATTGACTAACATTCATTTTTGTAAATGTTCATCTTTCAATGCAGGAAGGCTTTGCACCTCCATGGTCCGAGAGTTTGGTTCTTTTTCTTAAGGATAGCTCAGATCATTGCTGTAATAGGCATTCCTTGAAGGAGAAGAAGAAGGAGGAGGAAAAAAAAAACATAGAAAAGAAATCACAGCAAACCCCCAATGCAGCTTTTGTCCCATTTGAATTGCAGTGGGTAATTCTCAAAGACTGCAAGTGGGTGAGGATTTGAGCTAGCCTTTTAACTCTCTTTTTCAAAGTTTCTTCCAATTTCAGTGCTTATTTCAAAACCTTACCTGGTGTGAGAGTATAATGCCTTTTGTTTTCATGGTATTGTTTTTTTTTAAATCATTATCATGATTGGTGGTTGGAAATATGCAAAGGCTAGCTTTGGGATCTGAGCTTCTTTTGGACCCCATAGGATGCCAGTGGGCTCATTAGGGTTTAGCAAAGTTTTTATGCATAATTCATAGTACATGCCACAGCGTGCACGCTGGCAGCGGTCTCCTGTGCCTGCTTAGTCAGACACATTTGCATGCTGTATTATGGGACCATAATACAGAATGCATTTGGCCGCATTTTCTGTATTATTCTTAATACATATTGCCATCATGGTCTGTTATGCGGTGTGTGGTGGTGTGTGGAGACAATAGCACGCACTTGTGCATTCCAAGTCCATAAAAACAAACGTGTAATAAAAGTCTTGATGGAAGTAAGTATTACATATGTGTGCAATAACAGCTTAAAGAAGCTTTCTTATTATTTCTCGTTTGCTTTTTACTGTTTGATTATCTAGTTATTTGTTTTATGCCTGCTGGACTGATGTCCTGAAAATTTTAATTTTGCAAATAACATCCCCACTTTCTTTCTCCCTCTCGTTAGTTTTCCTAAGTGAGTATTTAAAACTGTAATATTTAAAAAAGACTCGGTGATTAGCAAAGGCATGTTTTCTAACTACCTATTAAGGATCTTGGGGTGTATGTTATGGACAGCCTGTGCTCTGTGAATCAGCAGAGGGCATCACCATGGGTTGTTCATACGTGCCTGTGCGCCTGCGACAGAGGAGCTGCAGGCCACATGTCAGCAACAGTTCCGAGTCACAGGAAGAGGTGACCTTTGATCTTCCTTTTATCTGAGGTTGTGATCGCCAGGTGGAGATGCTATAGTTTGATTCTAATACAACATTTGAGCCTTTTTTTGTTTTTTGAGTAGAAAGGAAAAATAATTTGCAGAATGCAAGGACGTGTCAGAATGTGAAGAAAACGAGTTCATTTAAAACTTTAACTCATGATTGGTCGAAAAGTTTGACATTTATTAGGGAGGTAGACTTCTAAACTCACAGAGTTGGCTGTAAAGGAAGGAATAGATACAGAAAGCCATCCAGAAAAGTCCTGGGAATTGTCAGCCTGCTCTGAGAGGGGACAGGTGTTGGCGCTGCAGGGTGTAAGCACTGGGCTTCGGGCTAGCGAGCAGTAATGCATTCAGTGGTGTTTACTCTGAGAAGCTTGCATTCACTCATCCACTCCAAGCTGATTGCTCCTACTGGCCGGTTCTTATTATGTGGTGAGGTCAGTCAGGATGGGTCCATAGAGTCAGGAGTGTGTAGAAATCATAATCTCGACCCAGTTCAGACTCCTGCTAGGAAGCCTGAGGACCATGAACTTAGTTCTTGGGACCCATAGGGTAGTAGGAGAAACTGAGTCCTGCAGGTTTTCCTCTGATCTCCACACTCACACCATGGCATGTGGGTACCTATGCCCCTCACACACACTGAAATGCAATAACCTGAGGAACAATAACCTATCCAAGCCTATGAACAGGCAAATAAACACTACCCACTATTCACAAATACATAAAATGCATCTATAGAGTAAAGTGAATGAAGTTTTTTTCTGACCTTGAGGTCTACCACAAAAACAACAGCAACAAAAAACATAAATATAGCCTGATTTTAGTAATCACAACAAAATGATTAGCCACAAAGCTAACTGAAGATACTTGGTTCCTGGTTCATCTAAAAGGCTACATTTCTCTCATAGTGACTTATCTGTTCTTACTTATTAGGATATATCTAGCATCATGACACATAACAATTTGTTCTCAATGAACAACAAATTGCTATACCACCAGCTACAATTGTCGCGTGGGAACAGCAAAGTTGGGGAACAATGGCAAGCCATGCACTAAACAAACTATTCTCAGGTCAGACCTATAGATAGTTTTTTACAGATTATGAATACAAATTTATCCAGTTGAGTTTTGTGGAGAATCTAGTCCTACATGGAAACGATGCACAGTCATTCTGCATGGCATGCTCAACTTTGGAAGGCTGATAGCTCATTCCTTACTTTCTTCTTTCCTTCTGGCATGGTGATTTATTCTCATCAGTCCTCTCAGGGGGACAGAACAAAAAATAAAAATAAAAAAAAATTTTAAAAAGGTCAACCTTACTAAGCCAAATGAGCCTACCTGCCAAGGTCCTCTGAGCAATGTTTTTTCATAGCAATAAAGAAACAAACTAGTTCAGAAAATGTGCTAGTATTCTGGTTCGAGATATGATGGCTGAGCTATGTGTGTTCAGACCTGAAGGCGGGATAGAAAGGGATGTGGAACCAACTTCACCGAATTCTTGGTTATGTGTCGGTCCTTCATCAAGAGCCTAAGTGGCTCCTGTTTTAACACTATTACACTTAATCACTATTTCCCTCTCAACACCTAACTTTCATTATCAGTGGAAATGTTTCCTGTGGGTTAAGAAAGTCATCACTGTAACTGAGGGCGATTGAGACATGCCTACTGAAATGGCTGAGACTACTCAGGAATTACTTTAGACCTGAGCCTGAGGCACATTCTTTGGGCAACACCAGTGAGCAAATTCCCAAGCTTGGAAAGAAGGCTTTGCATTTGAAAACCTGTGTGAAAATTTGACTGGGTCTGGTGTGTAAAACAAAGAGATAATTGCGTGTGAGAGCGCATGGGTATGCAGGAACTCATGCTAAGGATCCGGGTTCTGGGCCCATTCATAGACCGGAAGAGTCAAGTGAAGGAGGCGCTCAACTGAGGTAATTTAAGGGAGAATAGCAATGAGCAGATGGCTTTGTGATTCACTTCTTTGAACAAACAGGTAACTTTAAAATATATCGCTTTATCATTGTGCTGTTATTAAGTATGTGTAGCCACCATGATGGTGTGGTTCATATTTACCATTTTCTATGTGCATCCATTATAAGTGACATGCAAATGGGCCCATTTGTAGATCAGTATGCCTGCTCTTCCCAAATTAGGAGCGAACAAAGGACTTTAGTTGATGTCCAGCAGGGTGTGGGAGGCAGAGGCAGGGGGATACCTGTGAATTCAAGGCCAGCCTGCGCTATCTGAAGAGTTTCTGGCCAGCCTGGGCTACACGATGAGCTTTGCCTCAAACAGACAAACAAAAACATTTAAGGTGTTTTTATCCCCCAGACAATTCACTATTTCCAGAGGTGGAATACCTTAGTTGTACTCATTTTTCCTGTGTTCTATTAGTCAGAATTTGCTTTGATTCCATAACAGTTACTTATTTAGGGAACTTCCTTTTATTGAGTTTAAATTTATTTGTTTGTTTATGTATGTATGCATGTATATATCTATCATTTATCTATTTATTTTATGGCTTTTCAAGACCAATCTGGCCTTTTGTGGATTGGTGCAATTGCTTGAACGTAGATCCTTTTTGTGCATGATCAGCGAGAACTATATACAGCCTTCGTACACAGTGTCCCAAATTACAGCCACAGGCTTTTACAGTGCCATGGTCGGCAGACACATCAGTTTAGAGAAGCTCAGGTTATTTGATTAGAAAACAGATCTCTGCTAGTTCCATGTCCTGCTTATTTCATTGTCCTGGTTGCCTCTACAATGCTCCTCTGAGAAGACTGGCACAGAAAAGCTAGGTAGAAAGGTGGAAGCCAGCTGTAATCTGAGCCTCTGGAGTGGAGGCCTAAAGTCTCAAGCCAGCAAGCGAGACAGGCTGAGCCCTATCTCAACCCCTGAGCACTCCAAACTTGTAAAAACAACTTCACCATCAAAGGAAAAGAGAAAAAAAACCGAAACAACAAAAAACAATAATAAAACTTTCCTCCAACCCACAAAAAACCTTGGTTATGACACAGAGCAGATTACCAAGAAGTGTGGGTGAGGAGAATGCATTGGACCCCTGGGGCTAATCTCCTCTTTTAGGATTTGAATACTCAAATCACTTAGCAAATTGCCTTCTCATGTTTTTGAGGAAGGCTAAGAAATGCATCTGCTTTCCTAATGAGATGATGAGTTCAAATTAATGTACCTTCTCAACATAAGGCTTGGAGTAGACAGCTGAGGTTTTCGCAACTTTCATGAAGGTGGAGCTGAGCTTTGTAAGGACTTTTTGTTATTGCCGTAACAATGGGCTAGCTTTGCTGTAGCTAAATTCTCAGAGCCATGAGATTCCAGCAACTTTCATAAATTCCTGCAGTTCTTTTTGTCTTTTTATCTGGCTACTTTTCAGGGATCCCCCTGTAACTTTTAAGATCTCACATTTTCCTCGGTGTAATTACACACCGGCTTTCCAGTGTCTAGAGTCGTGGAGAGAACAAACACACTTAGTTTACCTGAGCAAATTCATGATCTGTCTCTACCCCCACCTCTCACATTCTTACCTCTTCCCATAAATTTTTACATTTGTTATTGTGCTGGCATGGAGGAAGAGGAAAAACACACATCATTTCACGGACCCAATCTAAAATTAATGTTTAGATTATTTGAGAAAAGAATTTTCAAATCAGAAGCAGTATCTTTGCAGAGCTCAAGCCTGGAGTTCGGGGCAGTCCAGTCAGTACTGGGCTCACCCAGGAGCCTCACTGTGTGCAAGCAGCTGTGTGAGTGGGGAAGACTGGCCTTCCAGGAAAGTTTAAAGTCACATTTTTATTTTTTTTGCATACATTGATTTTATGTTTATTTATTCAGTGTGTGTGTATGTAGGTGCGTGTGCACGCATGTGCCATGGACCACACGTGGAGTTAGGGGACTTTGTGAGAGACATGTCTCTCCTAACATGTGTGGCCTGAGGCTTGAACTCAAACTTCAGGCTCTGCAGCTGGTGGCCTTACCCGCTGAGCCATCTGGCCGGCCCTTTTTCTATCTGGTAGTGGCTTGCAGAAAGGAACCCGGAGCTTCCTAACCATGGCGAGCCGGCTTTGTGCTGCTGCTTGAGAAACAGCAGTGCTGGGACAAAATAAAGCACCCACTGAGTGCCGCTGTCCTCACCTGTAGCCGTGCATCGCTCACAGGGCTTGGGGAGAAGCAAGTGAGAGGCAGGAGCCGTTATCCGAGACCCCATTTACTCAACTGTGGAGCCAGAGCTCCAAGCAGATGGGGATTTGTCTGTGGTTTTATAATCATTCATAGGCCGGGGACCTTTTTATAAAATTCAAACTTGTGGATCTTCAGTCAGCGTGGCCTTTGTCTTGCAAACCATCTCCCCTGGGGAAAGATTCCAGGTCTGTTCTGGGCTTGCTACACAGCAAGGAGCGAGGCTTCCGGGTAAAGCTGAGCCCAGTGCTGACTGCACCACCCAGACCTTTAACCTTGAGCTCTGCAAAGATTCTGCCTCTGTTTTGAAAATGCTTCTCTGGAATAATCTAAATATAAATTTTAGATCTGGCCTGTGGAATGATGTGTATATTTTTCTCTTCATTAAAAGGCGTGTGGTATATAAATGGAACACTTATGTCTCATTTTGATAACGTGCTACATAAAGGCCCCAGTTTCTGTGCTTAATACTTGTTTTAAGGAAATATGTCACCAAAGACATTTATTTTAGACTGATCTCAGTGCTTTGGTGAATTAAATGGTGTGTGTGTGTGTGTGTGGTGGGGATGAGGATGGGGAAGGGTGTTGCTCAGCATGGAAAAGTAATGTATTATCTGAGTTCAGAGGAGCCATGTGCCCTCTCTGTTCTTTCTTTCCTCCCTCCTCACCTGGTTTCTGCTTAGTTTACTGGGTGCAGATTAGTACTTAGATTTGAACTCCTGAGTAACCGTGTCAAGTGACAGGAAGCAGTCCTGGGGAGCCAGCTATGGCACCCACCTTCAGGCCGCGGAGAAACCGGAGCCTCCATTATAGCTTTCTCTGTCTCAGTAATGTCTGTGTCACAATGCAGAGCAGGTAGCCTAATGCTCAAATCCCTGCAACTGAGCCTGGCTATCAGTGCCAGCTTCTATAACCCAGAACATTTGGCCTCTGAGAGAGGCGAATTGTAACATCCAGGCTTTTTGACATGTTTAGAAAATTGGTTTTTCAGTGGTCTGGTAGGAGCCGATTTTGAAATTGGGACACTGTTGTGTATCCTGTGAACTTCTTGCAAAACAAGTGAGGAAACTGAGTCAGACAGGGGCTCTGTGGCGGGTCTGAGCTCATACAACTGACGGAAGAGATGGTTCTAGAACGTTGCTGGTTCCTCTCTAGGTCCTGCAGTCCACTCTCTTGAGTATGGCCTGGCGGTCTGTCCATCTGGACTCCCTTGGCGCTGTGTTATGACACTACAGCCCTGCTCTCTGGTGAAAGGCTCTGGAGAGGCATTCTTTTGCTTTCCCTTTCCCCTTGTGGTTATTGACAGAGATTGGGATCATGTTGAAACAAGTAGCCGTCACCAGGAAACTCTTTCAACTTTTAAGAGCTCAGCTCTTAATTAACAAGAATGATTATGCACCAGTAAGTCAGACAGACTTGTTGGGCTTTAATATTTAGATGAGGAAAAGACCTCCAGCCACACACACAAAAAAATCCCTGTTGATATTTTCCATAAATGAGGAGATACAACTGAAACCCAGCGCAGCCGACTGCATGCCACATTGTGTAAGAGAAGTACTGAGAAATGGCCAAGAAACGAGGGTGTTGGTCAGTATTTACACCAATACCGCATCCCCTCTGACTTCCAGACTCCTCCTCATGAAAAATCCCATGCGAGGAGTCACCAGCCCCCAAATGCAGCAAAAATAGTAAGAATCTCGAACTTTGTGTCTGTGAAAGCACGCAGGGAGACAGCGTTAGGCAAATGGATGTTCTGCAAGTGGCAGGCATTTAAGTTTCAAGTGTGTATGTAGGAAAGAGGACTTTTGAAAGAACCCTGTAGACTTCATTCCCCACAGGAGCGACTCACTGTCCTTTGAAAGGGTATTTGGCTGGCCAGCCCGGCAGAGTGGCTCAGGCCTTCCCTTGCTGGCTGTTGTGGGACAGAGAGCATGGGGTAGATTGGGCCCAGTGCTGTGTATGAAGACCCAGGCTTCTGGTAGAATACAAAAACATTAACGCTTATGTTTTTTTCTGGATTATATCTTAAATTGCGAAGTTTATCTCTTACTGTGTGTACGCTGTATGTGTTAGAAATCGTGCAGAATAAAGGTTGCACGGCGGGTTCACAAATCATGCTACCGGTTCCACGTGGGAGGTTTATTAAGGAAAGGGGAAGGGGTCGCAGAGAGTCTCTGCAGAGGTAGAAAAGAGAGAGAGGAGGAGCTCCGGGAGTTCTCTTATAAGGTGACCCAGATCGTGCGCAGGTAGTTCCAGGTGATCAGCGGTGGTCTTCTCGGTAACTGTCAGGTCCCTTAGGGCTGGCTGTAGAGATGCCTGCTTACGGATCCCAACAGTATGTATATTTGTATGTGTAGGCCCACATTCCACACATAGGTGTAGAGAGGAGAGGACCACTGTGTGGATTCTTTTCTACTTTTACATGAGTTTGGGGGCTAAAACTCACATTATTGGGCTCGTGCCACGAGGATCTTTGCCTGCTTAACCACTGTGCCTGCCCCTCAGCGTACACTTAACAACGTGTGGAGACAAAATAACTCTGGAACACAATGCAAAATAATTTTAGAAGGGAAGCTTCCTTTCCCAATAGTGACTGATAGATTTTTGAAGATGGAACTGTTGGTTCCACGTCATACTTAGCAGGGCCATTTTGTAAAGTAGGTTTGCCAACTTTATCCAATGTAGGACACTTGGAAGGAATTACCTAATTGGCCTGTGGGTGCGTCTGTGGGAATCTGTCTTGGTAGCCGTCACTAATGGAGAAGAGTCAGCTTGAAGGTGGGCAGCACCATTCCCTGGTTCTGGGACCCGAGCAGTGTAAGAAGCTGGAGGAAGCTGGCCCAGCCTTCAGCGTGGCCGGGGTCCCTTTCAGCTGCTCTTCACAGGGTACAATGTTTACCAGGCTCCTGCATCTGTGACTGTCCTCCAGTGATGGACTGTAAGCTGGGATTCGGAACTAGAACAAGCCCTTCCTCCCCAAAGCTGCTGCACTTTCTGACAGCAACAGAAAGGAAAGCAAAACCAAGGCCTAACCGGTTTACTCCTGTTGCCCAGACACCGGGAGAGCAGGGTCTAACTCTTGAAGTGACCACAGCAAAAGTACAGGTGCTGTAACTACCTGTCGGACCTCTGTCCTCTTATCCAGGCTCTCGCTGGAGAATCAGGGTACAGGGAGATGTCACCCCTGGTTGGTGACACCAATAGCTACTATCTGTACTTGTGTACATCAGGGGTAGAGCTGTGACCAGTATCGACAGTCCTTGTCCCAAGGGTTTGCATGCTAGTGGACATGACAGAAAGAAACTAGAGTGGTTCCATATGCATGAGAATAAGTGTCCTCATAGAGCAGAGTGTGGTACCCGGCCAGCCTTGGCTGGGTGCACAGGGCAGGAAAAGCTCCCTGAGAGCAGGATTCTCAAGGGGTGGGGCAGCATGGGGACCCACAGTTCTCTCCTACTTGGTACATTTCTATCATCAGAACAGTTAGCTCATAGTACTTCTGTCTCCCAGAGAATTACAGGATCTGGACACCCGGTCAGCATCTCTCTATGCCCTGTCTTTACTGTGCTTGGTATGGACCTTGACTGTGACCTGTCTGTCATTGAAGCCTTGGAGTTTGGAGTCTGTCCTTCTGTCTGCACAGGACGACTCGAACTCTGCTTTTCTAGCCATCACAATTTTCCTTCTTTTGTGTATGTTCATCATCAACCTACCCTCATGCCTTCTTCCATCTCACATGGAAGAACTCTCCAACACCACCCTACTCATTTGTTTCATTACTGAGAAAAAATAAGTACCCAATTGGTTTTCTCTAATGTTGTCCCTCTCCTTTTCCTCTTGATGCCTGGCATGCAAGCTGCAAAGAAAATGAGCTTCACCCGAGGTAGCCAGTGATGATGTTCCTGTCATTGCCCTGTCCCTCAGTTACTCACACACCTCTACCACCTAAGTGTCAGGATTAAGGTGTGCAGCACTATGCCCTGTTTTACGCAGTGCTGGGTCATACCCAGGGCTTTGCTCATTGGAGGCAGCCACTCCACTATAACTGAGCCGCATCCCCTGATTCATGTGAGGAATGATTTATTTGGCTCATGATTTCAGAAGTTTCAGTCCTGCTAAGCTGAGGAGAGACAGAATATCCCAGTATTCTAGGAGTGCACAGTAGAACGCAGCTGCTTACTTCATACTGATGGAAACACGGAACGACACAATGGGAAACGAAGTATTCCTCCATCCCAGTCTCCCACACTACCCCTGCCATGGGTCACAGCCCAGCCACCTATCACTTCTAGCCAGACCCAGGCTCTGAACATCCCCACCTAATGGATGGCAGACCACGGAACACATGTAGTCAAATCATAGCACTCTCTTAACAGATATCATTCTGTGATCCAATAGTGCTACTTTTAAGTGTGCTCTTTAGTTTTTGTCAATTTGTCGATCCATCAGATTGGCCTATAGGCGTGTCTGTGGGACATTTTCTAGATTAAGATTGATGGGGGAGGGTCCAGCCCACTATGGAAGGGGCAGACCCTGGGCAGGTAGGTCCTGGATTCTGTGGGAAACTGAGACAGCCTAGGAGTAAGCCAGAAAGCAGTACCCTCCATGGCCTCTGCTTCAGCTTCTGCATGCAGGTTCCTGCCTTGCTTGAGCTCCTGCCTGGACTTCCGGCAGTGATGGACTGTGGTGTGCAAGAGTTACACGGAGTAAGTCCTCTGCTCCTCAAGCTGCTTTTGGTCAGTATTTAACACAGCAACAGAAGGGCAAAGTTCATTGTCTCATATGGCGAGTGTCTAGAGATCATCTGTTTTGCTTAACTCATGATTAATGCCTGTTGATTAGACAATCCCATGGCCCACCTGGCCTCTGACACCCACCATTCCACTCTTGAATTGCCTGAACTTGATTTTTTTTTTTTTGTATCATATGTAAGTAGAGTCACACCATATTTTTTTCCTTCAGGGACTGGCTTATTTCACTGAAGAAAATATCAATAATGTTCAGCCTTGCTGCTGTGTAATGAAGGTTTACCCTTCTAAAGCTCCAATTACCCATCACCCATTCAGTGTGTCACCATTTTCACTCTCTTTTTGTCTGTTGAGAACATTTGGGTAGTTTTCTTTTCTTTTCTTTTCTTTCCTTCCTTCCTTTCTTTTCTTTCTTTCTTTCTTTCTTTCTTTTTTTTTTTTTTTTAGAATTTCAAGACAGGGTTTTTCTGTGTATCCGTGGCTATCCTAGAACTAACTCTGTAGACCAGGGCAGCCTTGAACTCACAGAGATCCACCTGCCTCTTCCTCCCAACTGCTGGGAATAAAGGTGTGTGACACCATTGCCTGACACTTTCTGGTGGTTTTTACACGTTGACTATTGTCAAAGAACATGGTGGTGTGAATATTTCTTCATGATCTTGAAATGCAATTGCTGTGTCATGTGGCAATTTAACATGTGAATTTATTGTTTGAGAATGTCATATGTTTACATGATGTATTTTAAAGATCAAATGCACCCTGCTCCCTCTCCTATAATTCTTTGTCTGCCTGTCACTGCTTCTTCCTAGCTCCATGGACTCCTTTTTCTTTTTAACTCACTGAGTCCACTAAACGTTGCCAGGTTGTGCATGAGTGCACTGTCATTCCCAGGAGCATGGGCAGGACTTCATAAGTCCCTCTCCTCCTCCGTGCTGGGATTTCGGCTGGCTTGATCTTACACAGGCCTTGTGCATGGTGTCCACATGGCTGTCAGCTCAGGATGCAGCCTGTCTGTTGTGTCTGGAAAGCACACGTCTTATATGATAGCCATCTGGGTGTCTGAGAGGGAGTTTCAATCTATATTTCCCTGCTGACTAGTGACATGGATATCTTTACATATGCCTAAAGGTCATTGGAATGTGTTCCTTGAAAACAACATCTATTTGTGGTTGGAGAGATGGCTTATGAGCACGTGTTTTCCCACAGGACCTGGGTTCAGTTCCCAGCATTCATGGCAGCTCACTACCCCAGGGGGACCTGACACCCTCTTCTGCCTCCGAAGGCACCTGTGCACACATACATACACACCCATATATACTCCCAGCACATACACATAATAGAAATAATTCTGAAAACAGGTCTATTTGTCTTTTTCTCTGCTGTAGTTTCTATATATACATATAGACGTGCATATACATACCCATGCACGTTACATATAAATGTATACACAGATATACATAGATACACATGTACATATACATACATGCACAAATGTACACTCCACATATATACGTGTACATGTGAATACATATGTATATTACACACATGTACACACACATATACAAATATATGTATACACACATGTATACATATTTGCACACATGTATAAGTAAGTATAAATGCATGTGTGTGCACACACCTACACATATTCATGTACATACACATGTATATATATATGTGTGTGTGTGTGTGTGTATACATACACATGTTTGTATTGGGTATTCACCCTTTACAAGTACACAGTATGCACAGATATTCTCTCTTAAAAGCTGACTTTTCATGTCCTGGTCATCTACTTTCCAAGCTGTGCTTTTCAGTTGGATATAGTCCCATTTTCTATTTTTGGCCTTATTTATGCTTTTGTTGCCATGCTCATGAGTTCCTTGCCAAGGCCACTGCCATGGAGCTTCCCGTGCATTTTCTTTTGGCTGTTGTCTCTGTTCTTAGGCCTTCTACTCTACCCTGACTTGACTTGCTTTGCAGTATGAAGTGGAGGTAGTTTCAACATTCGCTGATGATATCCAGCCTTCCCAACATCATGTTTTTATAAGGCTGTCTTTTCCCCAATATTTCTCTTGGTGCAGTTGATCTGTGTGCACTTTAGTTTCCATGGCTTTCTAATATATTTTAAAATCAGGAACTAACTACCCTTAGCTTTGGCTTTTCTCAAGACTTATTTGACCATTTGTGCTTTTTCTGTGGCTCTATAGAAATTTTGTAATTGTTTCTTCTCCTGTAGAAAATAGATCAATATTTTTTTCCTAGGGAATTTATCGGATTTGAACAGTTTGAATAGTTTAGAATTTTGACATTGCTTTTTTGATATCCACCAATGTAACATGTCTTTTTAATAACTTTGGTCTGTTTCTTCATTATTTACATGAATTACTTGCAAAAATTAATCATTTTGTTATTTTAAAATTAATTTTAGCCTATCGTACAAAGGGATGGGTTTTATCACATCTTCATACATATTATAAAACGTAGTAAATAAACTTAACTATGGAGAAGCTACTGCACAAAGAAAATAAACTTTTTATGATGAATAAAGTATCCTAAATGATTTTAGTTTTCAGAGTGCAAGTCCTTCAACTCTTTAGTTTTTAATTGTTGTTTATTTTGCTTTTCTGTTTTGTTTCTCCTGGTGCTTATTGTTAGTGGATAGGAATATAAAATATAACCAATTTTCATGTCTGTTTTCTAGCTGTAAAATTTTTAGAGTATTTGAGATTCTCTCTGTATAATAATATTGATTAGCATTGACAGTGCAACTTCTTTGCTCCACACTATGACACTATTATTTCTTATCTTGCCTAATTGCTGTGGCTAGAATTTCTAGTTACATGGAAAAGAGGCAACCAGGGTAGGTCTCAGCTTAGATCTTAGAGGAAAACCTGTCTTCTAGATTTGAATGTGAGCAGCTTTGAGTGTGCCCTAGCTTGTCATGAGCTCCTACTGTGAAAGGGCCTCCAATCTTATCAGATATAGTTTCTGCATCTGTGAGGTGTTCCAGTGAGATGCCTAGGCTCCTATTCTATTAGCTGTGCATCTTAACTAGTTTGCATACAGCAATAGAGTCTTATGTTCCAGGCATAACGCTCACTGGATTATGGGCTATGGTTCTCTCAATGTGCTATTGAATTTGATTTGCTAGCATCATGCTGGGCACACTATATCGAAGCTTGTCAAGGTATTATTGGTCTGTACCATTTTTAGGACATGTGCTCTCCTCTTCCCTAACCCCTCCCCCTCCATGTTTTGCATGAGTGTCAGAAGAATTGGTACTGTCTCTTGGATACTTGGTAGACACCAAGAGGGAAACCATCAGATCCTGGGATTACCTTTGGCAATTTTGATGTGTTGATTCAATCTGCATATTGTCCTAAGTTTGTTCAAGCTTTGTTCCTCCATTTTACTTTATTTCTTTATTTTTTGTCTCTAGGAGTTTATACTCTATCATGTTACCATATTTGTTAGCATTGTTCACAGTTGTTTAGAGATCCTTCGCATCTCAGACATCTGTCTCTTCTTTATTTTCTGACTTTATCTGCTTCTCTCTTCTTGCTTTTTTTTCATCGAGCTCAGGGTTTGTGAATTTTGTGTTTTGAGAGCAACCAAATGCTTGTCCTTATTTATCTTTCTATTTTGAAATCATTCCTTGTTTTATTTCTGGTCTCATTTTTTTATTATTTGCTTCCATCTTCTAGTTTTGAGCGTACTTTTGTAGACCTTGGAGTATAAATGAAGTTACTTGGGATTATGTCTCCTTTTTAAATGTGTTTTTCAGTTTAAACTCCCCTGATACCATTCCGTTTGGCTCCTCCCACAGGCTTCGGAATGTTGTTCTGTTTCTGTTTATATCAAGGCATATTGTGCCTCCTCTTCTGGCTTACTGTTTGACTTTTGTGGAGTTTCAATATATTTTTGCATATATATCTTTCTGTTACTTAAGAGTCTTTCCTTTAGAATCCAAAAATGCTGGGAATCAATTTAATTTCCTCAAAAAAAAAGATCTAAGACTTATTTTAGGTTTGAAAATAATCTTTCGTGCTGTTGGATGAATGGCAAGTTCTTTCTATGTCTATTTGTTTAATTTAATGTAATTGTACTTTAAGTCCATTGTTTTCTTCATTGATTCTCTGACTGGCTCTTATGTTTGTTATTATATGTGGGCTGCAATGGTTTAAATGTTCTCCTAGATTCATGTAATAACAATTTAACCTCCAGCAGAATCCTGATGAGAGATAGGTTCTTTAAGAGGAGCACAGACCCCAAGGGCTCTCCTTCCAGGTGTGAACAGCTGATCTTATCAGCAGAGTGGGTTGGATTAGTTATTTGGGAAGTGGGATTTTAATGCAGGATAAAATCAGCCCCTTTCCTTTCACTCTTGTTTGCATTTTCATGGTCCTGCACTCTGACAGTGAGTGATGCCAGAAGCAAGCCCTGGCAGCTGTGGGTTCGTCAGTCTTGGGCTGCCCAGCATCCAGAACAGCAAGAAACAAATCTTTGTTCTTTATACAGTACCGAGTCTTTCATATTCTGTAGTAGTATAACATTAATTGAGACAAGAGATAATAAGTCTCTTCCTATTACTGTTAATTTTTTTTCTTCAGTCTGTCAAAATTTTCTTTATGTATTGGGTTCTCAGATGTTGGGTGCATATATATTTGTAAACTGGTCCTTGCTTTAGTATGGAATTACTTTCTTTATCTCTAAAGATAGTTTTAATTTTGAAGTCTGTTGTGTTTGTTCCAATTTTCAAGAAATATCTTTTTCCATCCATTGCTTTCAGCCTGTGTGTGTATGCAGTTCTATTGTGGATCTCCTGTAGCAAGCAGGTTTTGAATAATTGAATTCCGTTTTTTATAATGCATTCATTCACTGCATGTCTTTTCATTGGTGAACTTAATCTATTCACATTAAGGTGGATATTGATAAATACAGACTTTCTATTGTCGTCCTATTAGTTATTTTTAAAAATTCTCTGTTGAGTTCTTGTACTTGAAGGCTTTCTTGTGGGATTTGCCTTGCTTTTTAACCCTTTACTTTAAACACACATACGCATTTCCTTTGTCGTTAGTTCAAGGCTTGCATAAAATATCTTTTAGTTATTTAGCTACCTACAAAACACAAGAGCAGTTTAAATTTGTGTGTAAAGGCACTATACTTTTGTCTCCTCATTAATAAAATATTTATGTATTAATAGTTTAACATGATGTTAAAGTACCTAATGCATATCACTTCCTTGGTATTACAGTAACATGAATATATACATCTTTTTACTGCTAAATCGATATTTTCATGTTATGTTGCTATTTAGCATGAGAGCCTTTTGATATAGCAATTCCTCCAGGTGTGTGTAAGGCAGGTCTAGGAACAGGCACACTGAGTTTTTGGTTGCCGCTGGAGACTTTCTCTCTTCACGTTGGAAGTATAATTTGGCCAGGTGCCTAACCTCGGCTGGCAGGGTTTTTCTTCTAGTACTTCACATTTAGCACATCATTCTCTGTTGAACTATAACGGTTCTGCTGAGAACCCCCCTTTTAGCTTCGTTGGCGCTCCTGCACAGGTGACCGTTCACTGTTCTCTGCTCTCCCAGCTCTCTGCCTTGGACGTTGGCAACTTGTCTGCCTCGGTAGTCTACATAGGCTTGGTCCTCTTGAGTGAACGCCGAGCTTAGGGAATCTGGATGTACATTCTCAGAGGGACCACTTAAAGTATAGACAGGCCATTTTACTCCTCTGTTCAGAGCATCCAGCGGTCATTTCTGTCCTTAATCAATGGCCTTGCCATTGCAGTGGCCTGCAAAGCCTCAGTGTTTGGCTGTGGCTTTTCTTGCTTCATCTCATAGCTGCATACCTGTTTTTCCCGTTAGCTGGTCACACTCACAGCTGATGGGTCTCAGATACTCCTCGTGTTTTCCAATGTGCTGATCTCATGCCTCTAGAGACCAGCATGACTGTTAAAGGCTTTCCTCTTTCTTTCTTTCTTTCTTTCTTTCTTTCTTTCTTTCTTTCTTTCTTTCTTTCTTTCTTTCTTTCTTTCTTTCTTTCTTTCTTTCTTTCTTTCTTTCTTACACAGACTTTCTCTGTGTAGTCTTGGCTGTCCTGGACTTGCTTTGTAGACCAGGCTGGCCTTGAACACACAGAGAACCTCTGCCTCTTCCTCCTGAGTACTAGGATTACAGGCATGCACCACCATGCCCAATTTTAGAGGTGTTTCTTTAGTTTTTTTCTCAAATATACTCTCTCAGTAAGATCTCCCCTGGTGAACCCTATCTAAAATTTCACCACCTATTCACAACACATACTCTCTTTCTTTGTGTCTTTTCTTCTCATTACCATTTGCCTTTACTATATATTTAAAATGTTTTTCTTATCTACTTCAAATAGAGTATTAGCTCACAGAGGAATGAAATATTTGGTTTTACTGTTAATTCTTTTGAGTTCAAAACTTGGAAGGATACTTAGTGGTTGGCTTTTTTGAGTGAATGTGTGATCAAATATAATCAGAACGAACATGTGAAACATTAGGGTAGAAAAGCTGTATGTAACAAGACAATTTGGTTTCTAACATCCTGGGATGCTGTACCACTCTTAGTTTCCCAGTTCAGTTTCATCTCCTGGACATGTAACCAGAAAGAAGATCTTTTTTTCTTAAACAGAGCAAAACTAAACTGAAGGACAAATAGTGTTGGGGGATGGCTCAGGGGGTAAGGGCACTTGATGTTCAAGCAATAAGACCTGAATTGGATACCAGCACTGTGTGAAAAGCAAGGCCTGGCCTCATACGCCTGGAATTCTATTGCTGCAGACAGTAGAGGCGGGAGGGTTGCCAGGACTGGCTAGCTAACAGAGTAGCCATACAGCAATGACTCCAGGCTCAGGGAGACCCTGTCCAAGGGGAAGAAGCTGGAGAGCGATGGGCATCCCTTCCTCTGCCACTGCAGTTCTCTGTGCACACAGCACACCCAACAAGTGGCCCTTACCCTAACACGTTAGGAAACCCATAGAAGAGCCGTAGGAAAGTGCTGTAGAGGCTGTAGAAGTTGTGTTTCCTAAATATTAATACAAATACCATGTTTAGGAAGAAAAACAATTTAAAATAATGGGTTTGGGGAAGAAACTTTACAGGTGTAAAAGAGAAGCATATGGTTGAATAGAGACTGCCAATGAAATTGACAGATGATTAACATTCATTAAAACTTTTAATTAACACCTTGGAAAATTCCATAAAATGATACTGTATGTAAATGAGGACGTGTGATAACTGGGAACACCTCTTACCTGTTCTACAGAGGGAAAAGGATCACAAAACTGCTTATGATAACGGTTTCTTTCGCCCTGGGTCTGTTTCAAGTGTTATCTTCTTGTGTCAATCATGCCAATTTGAGCTGCCAATAATTCTAAATATATTTGGCTGAGATATAAGTGATTCTCTGTGCTTTCTGGAGGCAAGAAAAACTACCTTTTTTTAGTTGCTTATCACTTCTTTTTACAACATTTCCTGATTATGCAATCGGGGTGGGAGGGTTTGAGCTTTCAGAAAAGCTAGAGCTTTTCCAAGCTGCTGTAAATCAGATATGTTGAAACTGTGCTTCGTAAAACTCGTGTTCAAGAAATTATATCTAAAACAAAACTGGAGGCTGTGAGAAACTGATTTCATGAGAGCTCCAAAACACTAAATTGAACTCTCTGTGTGGCCAAACTGCATTTTCAACTTGTAGTTTGCAGAGGTGAGAGGGGCAATTTTTGTCTCGGCCATGTGGTGAGGAGTGCAATGAAGGCTTCCTATATATATGTTTCCTGCAGTATTTTTAAAGTATATTTTTGAGGTAGTGTCACATGTAGTCCAGGCAGGCCTGAAATCTCTCTATGTAGCCAGAGATGACCACGAATCTTCTGAGCCTCCCAAGTGTTGACATCACGGCTTTGTGCTGTAATGCCCAGGCTGAGCCGTGCAGGGAGCTGACCTCGGAGCTTCCTGAATGCTAGACATAGTCTCTCCCAGCCGAGCTACGTCCCTAGCCAATCTTAATCATTTCTGAGTTTCTTAAATAACAGGCTTAGTGTTGGTGAGAGAATTCTGGCCTGAGTCTAAGTTTATGTATGTGTTTCACTGAAGAGGACTGTGAAAACATAGAATTATGGTTGTTGGTTTTGTTTGTTTGTTTGCTTGTCTTTGATAGGCTTGTTTGGTTGCAAATAGGTTGTTAGGTTGTTTTGTTTTGTCAGGTTTAAATGGCTATGACATGTGTAGGGTAACCATTAAGGACTTGGATTATTGTCCCAAATGGTGAATCCTTGATGCACTCAAGGCCTGAAGAGGCTTCGTAGCTCTCCTCTTCTTGTGGTCTCTCTGATTACTGTGTTGGCTTGCTCTGCGTCTCTCTGGTGCTGATTTCCCCCTGCAGTGCTGTCGATCTCCACCTCCTTGCACACACCCCTCCCAACTCTTGACTCTGTGCACACTGCCTCGGCCTTCAGAGCCACATGTAGCCAGTGGTAGCCCTCCCATATACTGGGCTGCATGTATGAGTGTCATGAAGGGTTTGTGCTGTTTGAGGAAACTTCTCTTACTCAATGCTTTTAGGATTTTTTAACTGACTGTTCACAGCGTTGCCTCTTGAATGAAGGGAAAAGAACATATAACTTGATAACTTCCCCCATCCGGCTCGGGGAAGTTGCTAGAACCTTTGCTACATGAATTAGACATTACAATATAAATCACTAAGGGTGAGCAGTTATAAGATATTCGCTTTGAAAGCTAATTTATGGTTCAGGTGTTGTATTTAAGATCCTCAGAATATTTTCTTGTTTTGTTGCTTTATATTTATTGAGTTATGATTTTAAATCATTTTCTAGATTAGCTAAAGGAGTTAAAGCCTTGGGACCAAAATAGAAAAGTTTAAAGACACAAAAGAACAAATTTGTATTATTATTTTTATCTTTCCTAGTGTTAGGAGCCTAAATGTTTTGAAGCTGAAGCATAAAGAATGCAGGAAGAAACAACAACAACAAAAAATTACACCGAAACTCCCAGTTAAGCATGAATGTTTCCTGATTTATAATCCCATGCACAGAGATTATAAAGAAGAAATCTCGCATGTGAAGAATGAGATGCTCTGAAGTTATCGTTCTGACTCTGTAATTGAGAATAATCCTGTTGAGGAGGGAAAGGCGCTCAGGAAAGGGCGGCTGCTGTCAGGAGCTCTGAGCAGCTCAGAATCTGAAGGAGCGCGTGCCAAAGATAGAGGCCAGGGATGGAGTAGCTCAGCCACAAGACGCATACACGCTTACAGGCCCAGGGCATCGTTTGGAAGTAGGCAGTTGCTCATCATTTTCCTCAGAATTGTGGGAAAAATATGGAAAATGCATGTAGACCTGAGCTGTGGTTTGAAGCAGTGTGGACCTTAAGTGTGGCACGTCTGCATCAGCCACGGGCGTTTGTAAATGAGGAGCCGCTGTAAATCCGTGGTGTCGTGGGCTTTTGACGGATTGATTGGCCTCATCTACTGGGATAACCTCATTTGGTTTTTTTTTTTTTTTAACACTATGGTTTTCTTTGAGAACTTCCTTTTCTCTCCCCTTTCCTTTTCCCCATCTTCCTGTCTCTCAAACCAAGGAATCCAATTTGTGTTTCTGAAACACTCTGGACAACAGGGCCTACCCCGGAGCACAGGAGACCTACAAGGGGAAGGCCTAAAAGAAGCCTGACCTTTCCTCCCCCAGAAGCTAACAAACGCCAGTACGTCTTCAGCTAGGGGTAGGACCCACCTCCCTCCCTCCACCCTGGAGTCTTGTCTGGCCTGAGCTTGCATGAGTGTTATGTATGTTATCATGTGTGTAACTGCCTGGTTGTGTACAGAAAACAGTTTCCCACCTCTGCTCTTACAGCCTTTCTGTCCCTTTTTTCATGAATTTCCTGAGGTTTTTGTGGAGGGGTGTGATATCATTGCATAGCTTCTTGCTCTTGCACTAGTTGTGTATTTCTGTATTAACCACCATGTGCTGCCAGGGACACGCTGATCTGTGAGTATACCAGTAAGTCATTTTTGTAAGTGGCTACAGGGTCTGTTGGGAGAGCTGTAGCAAAATTGGAACTAAAATAGAGATTTTCCGATTCCTTAGTCAGCACTCTTCAATGCCTCAGCCAATACACGGGGATGATCAAAATCTTGTGCCAGAATAAAAATTTAATCATAGCAGCTAAAAGTAAAGTTAGAATTCTTGTATCCAAGCTTCCAGTTGCTTTATGCATGTGGACTCATTTACCCTTTCCAGTAAGCCATCAAACATCTTGATTGACACAAACTCCGTGATTCAAAAGAAAATGTCATTCGTCAGAGGTCCTAGAAGGCATATATGCTAGAAGCAATATTTGAACCCAGATCACACATTTTTTTCCTAATGGCTATTTTTTGAGTAGCATGTGAAGTACTGTGTTTCACTGTGGCATTTTCATAGTATTTTGTTCTACTTCCCTGCCTCCTCTTCTGTCCTTTGCTTGTTGGCCACACCCCTCCTCAGTAGTGACCCTTTGCCAGCCTGTCACAGGTATCTCATCCTCTTCCTCACCCCTTCCTCTCTTGGGTACATTTTTACCTTCATGACCTAGAAAACATGCAGTATTTGTGTTTCTGAACCTGGCTTATTTCCCTTAACAAAATCATTTCTGGTTCTAGCTGTCTTCCTGCGAATGTTGTGTTTTTACTCTATGGCTGCACAAATTCCCTTCCGTGCAGGCCCCACACTTTCTTCATGTGTTGATGGCATCTAGGCTGATGAAAGTTCTTAGCTCTGTGACTGGTACAGGAAAAAAAGTGGCTGTGCCCGTATCTCTGTCAGGGGACTTAGATTTTGGGGGTCTAAGTCACAGCTGAAGTCCCCATACTTTATCCCACATGCCAAGTCTTTAAAATAGAGATGAGGCAAATCCCTGCTGTACTGAAATAGCGTGACATAGCCTTGAGTTAGTTATCTTGCTAGTCTTCAAACACTTGAGAAAGATTTTGAGTAAATGATAGCATGAGGTAGTTAGGTATATTTTAATCAGCCTGAACAGTGGAACTCATGGATAATTGACTAATCAATCGATGCATTGATCCCATTATTGTGTAACTGTTGACAGCTTCAGTAATATACAATGATTGTGTGGATTGGTTTTTGTCAACTTGGCTCAAACCTAGACGTATCTAGGAAGAGGAAAACTCAATCGGGGAATTATCTCCACCAGCCTGACCTGCAGACAAGTGGTTGAGGGGGCGAGGGGGGGGGGAGGTTGTTATTTTCTTGATTGATGTAGGAAGATCCATCCTGCTACAGAATCATCCCTTGGCCTTCCACCATGCTCCTCTGTTTCATTTCCTGCCTCCAGTTCCTGCCCTGCCTTCCCATCATGATGCACTGTGATCAAGACATGTAAGCCAAATCAACCTTTCCTCTCCAAGTTGCTTTCGGTCATCGCAGCTACACAAAGTAAACTAGGATACTGCTTACCCATCTATAAGCAGCTTATGTCTCTATGGGCTAATGTATATATTTAATAAAATGTAGGATTGGATTGAATTTTCAAATAAACGTAATAGCAGTATATAAAGCTCAAACGAGGGCAAGCATCCTGAAAGGGATGCCTGGGGGAAATGAAAATGTAATTTAAAGGTTCACAAGCCTCTGACTGGCTGGAGTTTCTGAAACAAGCATCTGGCAAAGTGTTGAAACATCGGATCAGTTAGGTCCAGAGAACTAAAAAGGCTCACAACTTCCTGTATACATTGGAAAACCAGGAAGGTGGGAGAGAAAGGAAGCCTCCTTTGTGCTGCCCTCAGAGAGCAGACAGAAATTAAAACATCATTTCACCACAATGAAATGTGAACCACACCCCCTCTCTCCAATCAGTGTAAAAGAGTCTTTCTATAAAGTGAGGAGATTTTTATCAGACTAAGAATTACATTAGAAAAATCTCTTAAGGCTTCCTGTCTTTAAAATTGTATCATTCTATAATTTCACAAACTTGTCATGACAAATTGAAGAGATAAGAGGAATTTGCTTTGGGGGAAAAGAACATGCTTGTGAGTGAGTGTGTATGTGTGTGTGTGTTTTCAGACAGATCAAACACAGTGGCAGTTTTAAAGACTAATTAAAGCCAGAATAGGGAGTGGCTCTGAGCGTTTCTCCTCCAAACATTCTTCTGATATTCTGAGATAAGCCCAGAAGTGTATAACATACCATGCGAATTCAACGTGTATGTTGTTGGGCAGGTAAAGTAGACCTACACCAGTCCCTCTTCATTCCCACTGCTTTGGGGTATTCAGCCTTTCCTGTGATAGGAAGCAAAATTTACCAGTCTCCATACAAGACTCTGACCCATTGTAGAGTTAGACATTGAGAGCCCAGTGGTACAAGGGAGCCACACTGGGTTCCTGAGGACCTGACAACACAGCTTGTGATGATGTTCAGATTAATCTGATTAGGCTTCTAGGCGTATGCATTTTTAAATCAAGTTTCCACATGACTGGGTGGATTATTTAGTCATTGTATAAATAGATCCTCCTTGTTTCAGATGTAATTCTGAAGACTTTGAATTAACCCAAGTGTTAACCTAACCAGAAGTCCTTGGTTTTGTTGCTACTGAGTTCTAGAGGATGACATACCATGCCCTAAGTCTTTCTGTGCAGTTGGTGGGGCTGCCAATATTTGTGTTTGGCACTTGTACCTGCTGCTGGCGAAACCACTCTTGCTGTATTCTGTCCTCTCTGGCTCTCTTTAAATACCTGACAAGCTCAAAGCTTGACAAGATTCAGGAGGAAGAGGAAGGTGCACACATCCCTGCTGTCTCTACAAAGATAAAGGTGTTATATTTAAGTCTTAACTATCTTTCAGTTTTATTAAACACTGATGTCTGGAGATAAAATAAGAACGAGTTGTTAAACTCTTCTGGTGCAAATGGTCTGGATGGAGGTGGGATTCTCCACTTCATTTCAGAAAGGATTTAGGGCTTATCGGCATCTCAGCAGCTTTCCACCAATTTATGTAGATTGCCCATCCGGTAGTTGCATCTGGTTTTAGGACAGCTTTCAAAGTGGGCACGTGGAAGACCTCTTTCTGTTCAGCGAGGATCACTTTACCAGGAGTGAATCCAGCCTGTAGGCTCTGGCTGAGATGCTCGCTGGTCATTCTACATGAGGTCTTTGCTGCCATGTTTTTAAGGATTTAAATTTTTCCATTGTTTATGTCACCTACCCTTCCTTGGGGTTGGCGTATAGAGTCAACAATGTTGGTTCATTGCTTTAAACAGTAATTAAGGTGATGTCAGGTTTAATATGGAAAATGTAGCAGCATTTAAAAATGTATCAGAGATTTTATTACACAAATTCCCAGTTGAACATTAGGTTCAATACAGTTTAAAAGGAAAACAAAGCATTTGTAGTGATGGGTAAAGGGTTATGGGCGATATCTCTCTAAGTGTTTGAGAATCAAACTAATAAATGTTTTATAAAATATACATGTTTTGGGAATAATCAGGTTGATACAATGTTTGTGACTCATGCCCCTTCTGCAATCCCTATTGGCATGTAAGTTGGCATAGGTATTTAACATATCTTGGGGCTTTGGTCATTGAAATAAGAATAGAAGAAGTGTTATTTAAGATGTTACCAAAATGCAATGTTTAATTTAGAAGTTTAAAGAGCATATGAATTAAAAGTGACAGAATATTTGAAAGTGAAACTCCAAATAGAAAATTTTTTTTGGCGTATGTGACTCAAGGGAAGGGGGGCGGTTGGGGCAGTCCTGACAAGCTGGGTAAAGTAAGCTACCCAAGCCTGGTGTTGCAAGACAAAAGCCACTCTCGAGTGCTGTGGAATTGTTTTTTGGTGAGAGAACTGTAAGGGGGAGAGGCAAATGACATGTATGACTTGGAAAACAACTATGATGTATGCCAACGACCCCCTGAGCTTCTGTGTCTGCCTTCCCCCTTCCTGCGGACACTCATTTCCTGGGGGTCCCGCATGCTCTTGAGTTCTCTGTATAGAATGGCTTTGCTTGTCCTATGTGATCAGGCTGGCATCAGACACATGTCCCATCCTTCAAGCTTCTCACGTCTTCAGACCCCACTGATCTGAGCTACCTCTTCATCAGAATCACCTGAGGATTTTGCCTCTTCGGCAGTATCAGAAGTTTGAGGGCCACTACCCAGGTGTGTATTGGCAGGAAACTTGCGCACATGTTTCTGATCACACTGAACAGCCCGGCTGGTGCCCAGCCTCTGCCTCCTATTTGCTTATCTACCTGGCCTTACTTCCCGCCTGGCTTTTCACTTCCTGACCCCTCCTTGAGGTGTTTAATTTAATTTGTCTTAGTCAGCCTTTGGAGGCATGACTCTTTTTAAGATCACTGAACATTTGAAGATTGGAACCAGTTGGTTGAGTCATAGAGAAACAGACTTCCCTTGCAGACTTCTGACACAGGCACACTCTCTCGGCAGCTGACCTGTGTTTATCAGCTCTATCAGGCTGGCAGGTATTAGCCTCTTATTTTCATATCTTCACACTGTGTTTATAATGGCTTCCAAAACACTCAGTGTTCACCAGCATACTGACTGTAGATAGCAAGTCAAACAAACATCTATTCTGGGCGTAAATCTGATGTTTGCTTCTGTGGCTGCCTGACCGGGAGAGTAACTTGAGAACGTTAATTCCAGCAGGGCTCAGCCTGCCTGAATCATTTCTTCTTGCTCCATTGACCTCCTTTTTACTTTCCTTTAGGGTGGCTTCTGCAGCCATTAATACATGCTGAGCGAAAAGAAATTAGGTGTTTTTGTACTGAGATTTGTGGTCAGTATTCCCAACATTTGTCAAGATAGGAACACGGGGAAAGCTAGGGTCACTGCCTCAGTCTGTGGACTGATACCTAGTCACACGGTTAAACCACGGCCCATCTGACATGATTCAAGTATTCAGTGTGGATGAGGCCGAAACTGCTGGACTGCCTGCTGCACCTGACTTCTCCCACGTTTGGAGGGCCAGAGCTGCATGCTCTCCTGGCTGCTGACTGTGCTCCTGGCATGTTAGTGACTCATTCTGCCCCAAGAGAAGTTAGAAAGAAGTTTAGTTACTAGTATTATTTACGAGGTATGAAAACATTCTTAGTCTAACGCCGCCACCCTGTTTTGGTGCATGTATATCCATGTGTGCTTGTACATGTATGTGATTGTATATGTGTATGCATGTACATTTGTGGTCGTGGGCATGCATGTGCAGGCCAGAGGACAAGCTCTGCTGCTGTTCCTCACATACCATTCACATCTAAAAACGTATTTGTTTGTGTGTGTCGGTGTGTCTAGCACATGTGTAGAGGTCAGACGGCGGCCCGTGGGAGTCTCTCCTTCCACATATGGGATCACAGGTCATCAGGCTTAGAGGCAGATGCCTTGCCCCATGACCAGTCTCTGTGGCCCCATTCCTTTATTATTGTTGTTGTTTTTGTTGTTATTATTATCATTATTAATTATTTTGATGCAGATTCCCTGATTGGTCTTGACAATGCCGAACCGGATAGGATAACTTACCAATGGGCCCAGGGACCCATTTTGTTCTGTCTTCCCAGTGCAGGTTACAAGCAAGGAGACTTGATGCCCAGCTTTTTTTTTTTTAATGTGCTTTCTGAGGGATGGAACCCAAGGCTTGTGTCTTTGCAGGTATTTGAGTGGCCTTAATGAGTGCTGCTTGTGTGTCTCGTTGTCTTTACCCTACCATCGTGGTCTTTTTACATTCAGAGAAGAATTTAGAGAGCACTATGGATAAGAAGCAGGCAAGGTGGGAGAGGAAAACGTGGATGGAGTGAAGGAAAGAAAGTACGCCAAAAATTCTACATGAAATGCAGCGGAACTCAAAGCGGGTTCTTGGAGCTGACTATCTTCGGAACACTTTAAACCAAAGGATTGGCTTGCGCGGGGCTTTAGAATTGAGTGTAACCTTTCAGAACAATACAGTGCACACACTTCATTTTAAGACTAAGGAAAGAATAGAAAGGTTAAATGACATGGTCACGGTCACACAAGTGGTGGCATTGTCTCCTGGCTGGCCTCTGTGGTGCTACTTATCTTTATTTTTAGGCTGAGGAAAGTAGGCCATTTGCCTCGGAGATTTGGTAGAAAGGCCAAGATCACCAGTACCTCAGTGTTGGCCAATGAACGGCCGTTTCCTAACTTTGCTTTCCTTTCTTTCTATATTTGACAGGGACAGCACTCATCTTTTCTTGACTCTCTCTGTTCTTTGCATTTCTATGGCCGCATAGTCTCTTCTTTCTTTCCACTGAGTGTCATGAATGGTCATTGATTTCCTTCAGAGGCCTCGTTAGGCTCGCTCCTCTTGACGCTGAGCCTCCAGCGGTCAGCCCTTGGGTCCTGGCACTTTGGACATTCTCTTTGGGTAACTTCAGTATTTCTGCAGTCTTTATTGTGAGCCCTACACCAGGGCAGACAGTGGGAAGTGTCAGGCATAGTTCCTGGGCCACACAGCAAGAGCTCATGTTGGCTTTTGTTGCTTTTGCTGCTCTCTGTATTTGAGTGTTCTCAAAATCTATAGCTGTAATGCATGCCCTGGGCCATGCTAGATATTGAGGGAAAACCTGAAACTCAATGTAGTTAGCAGGCTTCTTCAATGGTTGCTTTTTTACAACCTCAATGAAATCCGCTCTGCTTAGGGAGGCTCTCACATTGGCCTGGAGAGATGATGGTGGCCATCCCCACCTCCACTTTCCCAAGCTCCTGTGCTTGTCCTCCCTCCCCAAGGCTTGTTGTACTCTGACAGCGGCACCCATTCTCGAGTCAGAGTTCTGGCGTGTTCCATTTCCTTTCGTTGCAACATCACACCCCGACTCATAGCTGCCTGCTCTGAATCATATGGCAAAACTTAAAATCATTATGAAAAATTTCAGATATTCACAGAGGAGGGAAAGTGGAAAGAACTGAATTTTCTATTTATTAGGATTTTGCTAACACATCTTCCTTAAGTTTTAAAGTTAGTATTTAGAAAGATGGGTTTCATTATGGCATGTGTATGCACATTTGCCATTGGACTGTGTTCTCACATTCCGTTCCCCCAATAGCACCCTCTGCCTCTACCCACCTCTTGTTGGTTCCCTTTCTTCCCTAAGTCAATGCCTCTCGGCTTTCCTGCCCCATGCATCTCATGACCCATCATATGCCCTGCCCTTAAGATCTCTTGTTCCGAACTCAAGATCTCATTTGCAGCTTTGTATCTTACAAGCACACACAAATAAATAAACACTGATAGCTACATTCAGATTTAGGCTCCAAAGATAAAAAAGCATACCATGGTCTTTTGTCTGTTTGGTTGTTGGCTTCTTGACACAGGGTCTCTCTACATAGCTCTGGCTGTCCTGGAACTCACTCTGTAGACCAGGCTAGCCTCAAACTAGCAACACCCCCTCCCCTCCAGCCACTGCCACCTGAATGCTGGGATTAAAGGCAGGTGGCATCAACTACACCTGGCACATGCTGTGTTTTTTTACTCAGGCTTATTTCACTTAACATAATGACCTTTGGTTCCATAAACTTTTCATGCAAATGTTGTGATTTGGATTATGAAATCCCATCATGTGGTTGTGCCACCTTTTCTTCGCCCGTCGTCTGTTGATGGGCATCTAGGCAGGTTCCACTTCTAGGATTCTCTGACTAGCGCTGCAGTAAACAGAGATGGACAGGCTGATTAAACTTTGATTTATTCATCTCTGCCACCTTCCCCCCCCCCACCCCCAGGCATTTTAAAGTAAATTCAGGACACCATACAATTTCTCCTTCATTTTATTAGATGTCTTCAGAATGTTAGTAATTTTCATGCATATCAATGTCACCTCAGGCTTGTCATTGATGGTGGCAATTCCTTGAGACCATCCAATTCTAAAGGAGAATTTTCCATGTTGCCACAATAAAAAGGGCTTCTTTCAATAAAGACCCTTTGGTTGAGTCTGCGTTTGACTCAAGAACAGGCCTCCTCTCTCCTGTGCACGCTCCATGCTCCTTGCCTCCTTATGGTGGCAGCTTGTTTCTCTATCTGTTCTGTGACCCAGAAAGAGAAGTTAGCTATAGGATTCAGTCCCAGTCAGGCCCTCCCTGTCCTCTTCCTCCTTATTTCTCTTCCTTCACTGCTTCTCTTCCCCCTCCCTCTCTTTCTTCCACCAAACCACCCATCTGAGTGTAACCATTGACCAGCTGGTTCCCTTGGCAACAGACCGAATCTGTATCACAGCCAACATCAGCCTTGCTGTGCAAGTTTGGTTGAATCCATTGATGACTATCACCCAAGTCCATCGTTTCACTAATGGTGGCAACACATGTCAATGATAATTCTATCACTTCTGCCACACTTACTGGGTAGAGAATTGCTTTGAGGGCCATTGAGATGGCTCAGCACATAAAGACATTTCCCTGATGACCCGAGTTGGTTCCAGATACCAGATGATGGACAGGCTAACTCTAGAAAGGTGCCCTCTAACCTCCACACACATGCTATAGAAACAAGCCTTCAGACACCTGGTGCACACTCACAATCACCGTACTTTATCAACTCAGGCCACTGGGCTACCCTGAGTGCAGGGTAGGAAGGAGAGAAAGGAAAAGTGCTAGTGCTTTGATGATCTGACTGGTTTTTCATTCTTTGCCATATGAATAGATTCCTTCAGTGGGAGTCTGCTATAATCTGTGAGTAAAATTAAACACTGTTTAGTTCCCCTTGCTGGGATGTCTCTTTACTATACCCATCATGTCTGCCAGGTCCTGAAAGTACAGAGTCTTTTACCTAGAACTTCACTTCACCAAAGAAGATTTTGGCAATAGCGAAAGTGACTAGCGAATACAAACTACCCCAAACAGCAGGTGTGGGCTTTCTTCCCTCCTCCCTAAATTATTATTGTGTGTCCTTTTTCTCTCTGAGGTACTTTTTTTACAAACTTGAATGTCTCTCTTTCTTTCCATTTTTTGAGTTTAAAAAATCATCTTTCTTTTTTCCTTCGTAAAAAAAAATTCCATACAATATATTTGATGTTATTTTCCCTCCTCCAATTCTTCCAAGATTCCTCCTCAACTTCATGTTCCTTATGTGAAGAAAAAAATGAAACAAACTGAAACAAACAAAAACGGAGTCCATTTTGTACTGTCCGACGACTCCTGAGTCTGAAGCATGTTCCAGAGTATGGTTGATGTTCCCACCGACACTCTACGGAAGAAAAGAGATTTATTTCCCTGTACCAGCAGCTTTCAATTGCAAATAGCTTCTTGGACTCATATGATATTTTTCTAATTTCTAGTGACTTTTTCAGAGAGTACTTACTTTCTGGTTCTGTGTTTTCAGAGTTGGAAATGACACGAATGTGCTGGAGTGGGACGGGGCTTAGGTTGCTTGTGTGGGATGCTTTCCATAGAAATGTGGTATAGGTGGCGTGACTGCGGGCACCGGGTCTGTGGGACCCTCTCACTCAGTTGTTGAAGCCCTGACGCCCGTCTCATGGCCTTTGGAGATGGAACCTTTCGGAGGGCATAAGGAATAAGATCGGGACTCTCATCAACAGGGTTAGCTGTCTTTACAAGAAGAGGCCAAAGGGCTCACTTCTCAATGTGAAGTCTGGAGTATGGAGGAGTACCCTCCACAGAACCAGACTGCAGGTCCAGAATTGACACATGGTATCTATCTGTCTGTCTGTCTGTCTATCTATCTATTATTGTTATCATTGAAGCCACCTGGCATATGGTGATTTATTATAGCAGCTGCAACTGTAAGACAACAACATCGAAAGTATCAGTAAAGTTTGACTTGGGACATTGTTAATTAAAAATGTGTGTGCGTGCACATGAGAGGTGCCGGGAGGACAGGGCAACGGGAGAAGTGCCACAATCATATTTTAAATAAAAATTTAAGTAAGGAAGTACATTCATGAGGAATTGTGGTCTGTGTGAGGTTAAAAGCATGAGTGACACATGATTTTCTATGTGATGTTCCTCCACATGTGTTTATTGAGGGCCCAGCCTCACAGTGGCGTGAGGCACAGATTTCAGAACTTAAGGATTCTGTGAAATTGTAGTTGGAAACTGTGTTAGCATTTTTTTTTTTTTTGGAAGAAAAACTGCCCATACGCAGAAGAATGCTTTTGGTCTTCATGTCCAGAACTGGAAAAAAAAAAAAAGCACATTTCTGCTCATGTGAAATTTTGAAGGCGTCTCCCTGAAGTAAAAGTGTAATCACTAGGTCAGCCTTTCACACAGGCTAAATCTCTTTGGATCGATTGTGACTTCTGCTAAGTATGTGAGCCAGGATTGCTCATTATAGTGCAGCCATGACAAACCTTACTTTTCCGTCTCTTCCTTTGCACATGAAATAAGCCACACACTCAGAAATCAGGCTTTACATGTTTGCTGCTTCAATTGAGCTTCAAGTGGCACCCCAACTCTCCAGTGAAGAGCAATTCACTATTTTTTTTTCTCGTAACCTATATTATTCTACCTACCCATAAAAACAGAGTAGGTAAGAAGTCTACTGCACTAACTCAGAATCCAGATGGTGGAAGGGGGAGATGACTGTCCACTGGCAGGAGCGGAGGGAGGGCCAGGACTCCTACAGCCCTGGGGGGTTGTGGCTGAGTCATCTGGGGACTGCAGTGGGGATTCTGTGGCAGAGAAGGCCGTGGGTAGGGAAGCTGCTGGTAATCATGCATGTTAAATGTGTCATATGTGAGTTTCATTCACTCACTCCAAACAAGACTAGAAATCCCTCAAGCTAGTAAACATAATAGAGGTTTAAGATGATCAGAAGCAAACCCCCAACCCCCAGTTCAAGCACAGGTTGGTCATTTGTTATGGAAGATTGATGCTCCTCCCCCATTTCCTCATGTGTAAAATGGGCACTGTTATAATTGAGCTCATCTCAAAAGGTTCTCTAGCAGACCCAGTGAATTCATAGGTGTGGCTTTCTCAGCACAAAGAATAGTCAACGCACTTCAGACTTTCTGGGGAAAGAGGAGGAGAGAATAGGACATGCCTGTGGATGTGGTGTGTATTGGGAAGACATACACACACACGGCCTTCAGCCTCTCTTTGGTGCTTTGAGGGGGAGGTAGCATGTTGAAACAAGTGGGACATGTTAGGTTGTGTTTTAGTAACACATGAGCATGTGGGATTGAGACACTTTGCACTAACTGTCTTAAGACACAGAAAACCTCTCCTTTCTATCCGCTTGGCTGGCTCAGGTGTGGACCAAGTTAGTTGTGTAGCGGAGTGAGACTGGGCTATGCTCTTGTCCTCAGAGCACCTGTGTTCTCTGACCATGTTTATAGGCCAGAACATGGTCAGTTCTTTTGACATGAATGAGCCCCCAGAATCCAGTATGAAGATTTTCATGTTTTCACCTTTTCTTGTCTAGATCATGTACTCTCCAAAGAGCATTTGCAGTTGCCAGGTTGGGAGGTTTTTACTTTAAATAGTTCTGATGCCCTGGTCCCACCCAGTACCTGTACTTCATCTTATCTTTGATGCAGCATGAAAGAAAGAAAAAAGGTGCAAAATGCAGGGTGGCTGGAATGCTGCAGTTACACCTTGTTTGGATTTGAGGTTCAGGGTGCCAGGTTACTAAATCACCGATGAGGGTATGTGCAAGTGCCAAGGCAGTCTAGTTTTAGGAAGGCAAGAGTCTGAGTTCATGTTGACAGCTTTACTCATCAGAAACATGAAGGAAGAAAGAAGGTTTTGCATGTTTCTAAACTCAGTTTGTTTACATGGTTATCAGGTATTTTGGGGTTTGCCATCAAGACTGGAAAACATGGTGTATTTCTGGAAATAATGTAGCTGTGCTTTCAATTTTGGTGTCCTTGTATTTTTGTGGAACATTATGAACTTTTAAACTCCTTCAAGCAGTCGCATTTGCATATTTTGATGACAATTACTTGTTTGCTCAAACTCTCTGGATTAGATATTGGTTTAAATAGAGACTTCAGAGTGACTTATAATTTAAAACATCTTCTAAATGTCTGTGTCTATATTTTGGAGACATGATTTCAAGAGACCCTAAGGTGTATGCTGAGAGGGCCAAGCTCAGTCCTATGAGACTGAGCACAGTGGAGTGATTGGCAGAGTCTGGAATCCTAATTTAAAGACACAGTGTTGATGTCACATACGTGTAAGTAGTGACTAATTAGAATATTTCTGTAGAAAAGTTAAACCATAAAATAAGAGGCCAAGTTGACTTGAGTAGCTACTGATTTATATTAAGAAGTCTGTCTGGAGGCGTGGCTGCCCAGAGGACCAGCCCTGAGCTGGAGAAGGGGAACGTGCAGCTCTCTTTTCTCCATTGTTTGGTTGGAAGAAACTTTGAATTATGAATCTGAGAAATGTAAGCTCTGATTAGACAGTCTCAGTAACATCCCACATCATTCGGACTTTCCATGTGAGTTTGTTGGTCTCACTGTAGAGTTCCTTTGTAACCTATACTTTCTTTGAAAAATTGCTTTGACATGACCTTAGGCTTACAGTCAAGTGACAGGGATAATAGAAGTTTACTGAGACTCACGTACAGCTTCTGTCTCTACTTCTTCCTTTGTGAATAGACACACTCAGTTAGCAATTTCCATAATCAATAAAGTGCAACAATTCGATAAATTTCATTACTTCTATAAATCACATAGATGCTATAAATTTCATTAGTTCTCTGAGTATTTGTGTCATGTAGCTAATAAAGCCAATAGCGCTTTTCTTCATTAATGAGATCATTCACTTTGGACCCCTGGGAACTCTTCAGCTTTGATTCCTATATCCTTCTGCGGTGACCTGTCCTTTCTTCCTCTCTTCCTGTGTCTAGCACTTCTGGGTGTTCCAGGATCATCTATTTTCTCTGCCCCATCACTGGAGTCAGCCAGTTTTCAGGGGTTTTCCTTAGGTGCAACTTTTCACCAATGGAGATACTTAGACACTAAAATCTTTTGTTGTTGTTGTTGTTGGTTTTTTTTTGAGAAGTCTTGCCCAATGTTTATTTACCATCTGATTTCAGGATTATTCTTTTTTAAATTTATTTTTTATTAATTACAGTTTATTTATTTTGTATCCCAGCTGTAGCCCCCTGTCTCGTTCCCTCCCAATTCCACCCTCCCTCCCTCATCTCCTCTCGTGCCCCTTCCCCAGTCCACTGATAGGGGAGGTCCTCCTCCCCTTCCATCTAACCTTAGCCTATCAAGACCTGTGTCTTCCTCTGTGGCCTGGTAAGGCTGCTCCCCCACAGGGGGAGGTGATCAGAGAGCCAGCCACTGAGTTCATGTCAGAGACAGCGCCTGTTCCCCTTACTAGGGAACACACTTGGACACTGAGCTGTCATCTGTGCAGGGGTTCTAGGTTATCTTCATGCATGGTCCGTGGTTGGAAAATCAGTCTCAGACACTGAAAGCTTGACCCATGATTTCATGAAAAGTAACTGTGATTTCAATGGCTTTTAAAGAGAAAGAAATATTTAACAAATCAATCAGAGTACTTAGAGTAATATGGGTCTGGGCAAAAGCCTACATTTCTAGTCTTGGGTTCCAGGATTCCATGGGAGCTGGAGTGTTCTTCCAAGCTGTGAAGAGTTTAGGAAGTTTCATCTGGCTCTTCTCCCTAGACAATCCAGAAGTCTTTGCAGTTGACTTAACTTTCTAAGCAATCCTTGTTTTTCTTTCTTTTCCACTTTGCCCTGTCAACTACGACTGACATCTCACCAGGGAGGGATATCATTTCTTTCCCTACTTCTTGTAAGCACAGAAGGAACACAAACAAAAGCAGAGGCCAAATGCAGCCTGTTCTTAGGTACTCTCTTCTAAGACACCATGTGCTCCTGAGTGGTGGGAAGCCATTCCCTGGTCCCATGGCACACAGATGCACTCATCTTCTCTGTGTCCAAGAGCCTCATCCCTAACAACCAAGTATACATCAAGGCGGGAAATAATGCAGACTCAGCAAGATCACAACCTCAGCGCGAAGACTGCTCTTAATGAGGCGCTGTGTCTGAGTTAATTCAATTAGTGTGCCCCTCGTGTGGCAAGCCCTGGTTAGCTTATCTGCTTCCCTAATTTATGAGCGGATTATCATGGAGCAGCCTCTGCCTTGTTTGTTTCCATCAAAGAGATGGGCAAATTTGTAGGGAACTGTCATCAATGAGAGCTGCCTCAGGCCCACCCTCCCAGCACTGACTAATGAACGTGGGCTGAGGAGGCCTTGGTGCACAGCACATCCTGTGACCGCGGCGGGGGAGGCGTCTTGGCCAGAGATGGGTTGCTTGCAGCCATCTCCAGTTGTTTCTTGTCTAGAAAATAGATAACCAGCTTTTCTGCTTCCTGTTTGTTGGCATGTTGGAGGCTTCCTGAGTATCTTTTCTCTCTCTCTCTCTCTTTTTAAACACAGGGTATGAATTTAAAATGGAAAGGGGGTGACGTACTGGTGTTGGTTTCTTTCTGCTGGGGAGAAAGAGAAGGTTGTGGTTCCGCATTGGAACGGTGGTCACTGAGAACTCCCAACAACAGTGAAGGAACAGTCCAAGCGGCTGAGGCATGGAGAGTTTGGAAAGGCAGTATTCTTCAGTGTGGGAAAGTAATAAAGGGTCAGAATGAGCTGCAGTAGAAAGGGGCGCGGGGCTTTTGTGCTGCTGTCAGGGCTTGCCATTTGTTTTCCTTTTATTCTGACAAAACTCTTTTGGGGTGTGTTCTTCTTCTCCTCAGTTGAAGCAGTTGATGCAGTGTTAATTTAAGCTCCCACATGTTTACAGCCTCAAGTCTTTTGCAGAGAACCTACCCCAATGTTTTTGTTATCTTAGAACTTCTAGGGACAAAGTCACTACTTCTGACACACACACACACACATGCACATACACCCTCATCTGGAGAAGTAAAGGAGCCTAGAATAACTGAGGATGCCATGAAAGGTTTGTATCCATTTTCATGCAGCTACATGATTATTCTAAGAAAAAAAAAAAAAGGAACGTGTGCCGTCTTAGTCACTGACTCTGCGATTTATTACACTCTGGCCACAGAGCGGTGGTTATGCAGAGGCTGGTGACAGAGCTTTCTGCACACAATGATTGCACGGCAGAGCTGGGTCTGGGACTTCTCTCCCATCACTGGCCACTGATCTGCCTGATTTCCTCCAAGATGTCCAGGCCAGAGAAGAGAACACCAGACATGTTCCCAGATGCACGAGTCAGCCCAGGCGGCTGCCTGGAAGAAAATCTGTATCAACTTTGGGAAGGGTTCTTGCACAGATATGAGAGGAGCAGCTTTCCTCAGTATTTTCAACTTCATGCTGAAGAGCATTGTACTTTCTGTCCCAACTTAACGACACTAAGTTCACATCGCTTCCCTTCCCGTGACTCCTGGAAAATTCATATTTGAAAAACAAAAAGGCAGGTGTGTGTGTGTGTGTGTCTGCATGAGTGTGCATGAATTGAGTGTGTGTGTGCATGAGTGTGTGTGAGTGTCTGCATGACCATGCATGAGTTGAGTGTGTGAGTGTGTGTGTCTGCATGAGTGTGCATGAGTTGAATGTGTGTGTGTGTGCACATGAGTGTGCATGAGTTGAGTGTGTGTGTGTTATTCCACAGGACGACTTGGAGATACTATTAGCATCCGTCGTCCAGCTTCTTTAAGTCTGACATCAGGTGTCTCAGTGCCAGACTTTGCTATAGTGTAAGGAAATTCGGGGCTCCCCCCTGTTCACAGAAGCCTTCTTCTTTCCTCTTTCTCTCTTCTTGAAGGGTGCCCAACATCCATCTTGACTGAATCTCAGTGTTACTTTCAAAGTCCATATCGTACACTGTTGGCTTTGTGACACTTTCTTTGCTCAGGATGCACAAGGCATTCCTCTCTAACACCCATGGTGTTCATTTTATCCCAAAGTACTTACTTAGCATTTCTGCTCCTGGGAGCATTCAAGGTGGTCATTGGCACAGGAGACAACTTCCTGAACAGAACACCAACAGCACGGGCTCTAAATTCAACAATGAAAAAATGGGACCTCATGAAACTGAAAAATTTCTGTAAAGCAAAGGACACTGTCGTCAGAACAAAATGACAGCCTACAGTCTGGGGAAAGGATCTTCATCAACCCTATATCTGACAGAGGGCTGATACCCAGAACATAAGAAGTTAAACAGCAACAAATCAAGTAATCCAATTAAAAAAAATAGAGTACAGAGCTAAACAGAATTCTCCATAGAGAAACATTGAATGGCAGAGAAACACCTAAAGAAACGTTCAACATTCTTAGTCATCAGGGAAATGCAAATCAAAACAACCCTGAGATTTCACCTTACACTCATTAGAATGGCTAAGATAAAAAAGTCAAGTGACAGCAAATGCTGAAGAGGATGTGAAGAAAGAGGAACCTTCCTCCATTGCTGGTGGGAATGTTAACTTGTACAACCACTTTGGAAATCAATCTGGCACTTTCTCAGACAATTAAGAATAGTGCTACCTCAAGACCCAGCTATACCACTCCTAGGCATATATCCAAAAGATGCTCAAGTACACTACAAGGACATTTGCCAAACCATGTTTGTAGCAGCTTTATTGTAATAGCCAGAAGCTAGAAACAACCTGGATGTCCCTCAGTTGAGGAATGGATACAGAAATTGTGGTACAATTACACAATGGAATACTACCCAGCAGTTAAAAACAAGGAAATCATGAAATTTGCAGGCAAATGGTGGGATCTAGAAAAGATCATCCTGAGTGAGGTATCCCAGAAGCAGAAAGACACACAAGGTATATACTCACTTATAAGTGGATATTAGACATATATATATATATATATATGTATGTATAGGATAATCATACTAAAATCTTTACACCTAAAGAAGCTAAGCAAGAAGAAGGACCATAGGTAAGATGCTCAGTCTTCATTAAGAAAGGCAAACAGACATCAGAAGAGGGAGAAAACAGGGAACAGGACAGGAGCCTACCACAGAAGGCCTCTGAAGGACTCAACCTAGCAGGGTATCAAAACATATGCTGAGACTCATGGCCAAACTTTGGGCAGAGTGCAGGGAATCTTATGAAAGAAGGTGGTGGAGCAGAAAGACCTGGAGGTGACGGAAGGTCCACAAGGAGAGCAACAGAACAAAAAAGTCTGGGCCCAGGGCTCTTTTGTGAGACTGATACTCTAAACAAGGACCATGCATGGAGATAACTTAAAACCCCTGCACAGATGTAGCCCATGGCAGCTCTGTCTCTAAGTGGGTTCCCTAGTAATGGGAACAGGGACCGCCTCTGACATAAACTCAGGGGCTGCCTCTTGGATCACCTACATCTGAGGGGGGAGCAGCCTAACCACTCCACAGAGGAAGACAATGCAGCCAGCCCTGATGAGACCTGATAGACTAGGGTCAGATGGAAGGTGAGGAGGACCTCCCCTATCATTGGACTGGGAGAGGGACATAGGAGAAGAAAAGGGAGGGAAGGTAGGATTGGGAGGGGATGGGGGAGGGGGATACAGCTGGGATACAAAGTGAATAAACTGTAATTAATAAAAACAATTAAAAAGAATGTATTTTTAATAAAGAAAACAATAAAAAATAACCAATGTTATAAAAATTAAATTAAAAGAAAAGGAGAAAGGCAGTATTTGCATAGCCCCCCAGGAAGGGGGAGCTAGGAACAAGCAAACCAAGGCAACCTACAAATCCTAAGCATATAGTCACAGCCTATTGCTCTGAACACTGAGAGCTATGACTGAGCCATGCTTGGGGCGAGAAGAGGGACAAGGTGAGCTACTAAGGAGAGGAGAATCTGGGAATATCTCTCTGGAAGATGCTGCCAGGCTGTAAAGGGAGAAGAAAGGCAAGCAATTTCCTGGGACAGGAGTCATATCTCTATGAATTCCGTGGAGAAGAGAAAAGCCAAGTGTCTGGATCCCAGCCAGCTAAGGAGTCATACCGAGGGCTGCCCTGTGAGAGGTCAGTGTGCCAGGTCACAGAGGGATTTGTAGACCAGCTAAAAGGGTGTTGATTTCAATGGCTTGGGACAGGGTCAAGCGAAGAGTGTAGGAATCTGATTCTCTGAAGGTCATTTAGATCATGGCCATGCTTTGCACAGTCCATGTTAAGTGGAAGGTGAGACGCCCTTTTGAGTAAGCGTTAATCAGCTTCACAATGGGGACTGGGAGGAGGGAGACAGTAAATATTTGCCTAGTTGTGAAAAGAGTGGAGGAGTGGGACTCTGAAGTGAATTGTTTCAGCTCTCTGGAATTCCACTGTGACAGGAAGTTGACATTATGTGCTGCCTTTTTGGCCTGTTTGTCTGGTTGGTTTTGAGACAGGCCACTTGCTATGCAGCTGAAGATGACTGCTGTCTCCTGACCCTCCTGCTTCTATCTCCCAAACACCGAGATGGCATGTGTGCAGGGTTATCCAGGGCTTTTTCAGTGCTGAGGCTTGAACCCTAAAAATGCACACACGAGGCACACTATAAACTGAGCTACATGGCAGCCATCATGTAGCTCGTTCTTGTTCTGCATGATGGCCAGCCTTTATACACTGCTCTTGATGGCAGGTGCGTCTGTGACACTTGAGGAAGAATGAGAGCAGGTCTAAGCCCATAGAGCAGAGGAGGAGATGGATTCCGTGTGAGTGTGGGAGCCAAGTGGTTTTTGCTCCTGGTTCTGTTACAGACTGGCTTGGTCATTTCAATGTTAGGCTATCCATCTCTCTTAACCTTCCTTTCCATCCAGGAACAGTGTGACGTGGGTAGGATCCATTTTATTGATTGTCAAGAACTGTACTGAGGCTGTCTATCTCCAACAGTAGGAACTGGTTCCTTGCTAAAGACCCCATCATCTCCTTGATGCAGGTCAAAGGCTCTCCAAGTGCTGCTCATGCAAAGGCCTTCCTAGGTTCTTCGGAAGTTCTGTAATGTCAACCCTTAGCCCTCTTTCATCCCCTTCCTGGGATTTTGGGATAATGCTGATAGCAAAATGATAGAGAGGAACCTAGGTTTTATTTTAAACACATCAAGAATACCTGCTGTTTTGTTTTGCTTAATGTGAAAGCTGAGATGCACATGCTCAGTGACATTGAGGGTGAAATGAGTGGTAGTCGTTTGGCAGACAGTTACATCCCAGCATATCTTACTAGTTTTCTTTCATGATTGATTCCACTATAAAACTATGTGTATTAAAAACTCTTGTGCGCTTTTAGCTCTCATGCAATAACCTGTGTCGTTGATATGGGTATAAGTAAGCCTCTCATTGTCGTCCTGGAACTATCTTCAGCGTCTTTGCAATGGTCAGCAGTAGGTGGTGTCATCTCCCACAGCTTGCTCCAGGATGATGGCTCACTGTTCTGATGGACCCATGCTTTGTGGCTCTTGCCTGGGGCACTGTAGGGAAGTGGTGGGCTCTTACCTTTTGGTAAGAAGCCACCAGGACAAGCATCACCACACAGAAAAGTGTGAAGAAATAAACCTAGCCTGGGTGCTTTAGCAGAGTTACACTCTAGAAGTTTGGTTGCTGGCAGGCTTGACTTTTCCAGCGCATTCTTTGGATGCTTCTGCTTTTATTTTCATGAAGACATTGATGTTTAAATCAGAAGACATAGTAAAAAAAAAAAAAAACAAACTAATGCTGAACTCAGACTGGAAGTCTTTGAGGGTACAGCTTATTGCTCCTTTTCCAACTCTTAAATCATTCTGAACACTCTAACCAGCTAAATAAAAACCTCCCTTGGGACTTTTCGTCCATTGCTTTTCTTTCTCCATTTCTGTTCCTGGTAGTGTCACAAAAGTTACCTGGGAATTGCACCACTGGGTGGCCCTGAGCCAGAATATAGCGAATTGTCTTGTGGTCAGACACAGCTGTGAAGCTCAGTAATTTCGAGCTGAGCAGGAGGAAATCTGGGAGGAATGCATTAACTTTACACTTAAATTTTAAACTTAAAAATGATATTTCAAGTGAGTGACACTTTCTCTAATTATTGTCCCTTTCAAGTAGCCAGAGCCAAAGAGGACAGAGGCAAGCCACATGTCTGGAGCGACCACACTGGTAGCTCAGTTTGTTTGTTTGTTTGTTTTTTTCAAAAGGTTTGAGTAAGCTGTGAGGGCCCCAGCTGATATTTAAGCAGCATGCCACACTGCTCTCGGGAGTTATATGGAAACGAGCAGAACCTGTCATCAAAGTTACAAGCCCACACGCTCCTGACATTTATCTCCCATCAGAAAACAAGTAGACTGATGTCTCCCATTCTGGTGTTGAGATTAGACTCTCCAGCTTCATTCTCTTGTGAACAATTTGGGTCATAGTGACATATTTAACTGAGTTCATTCCGATGAGGTGGTAGCAATCCCCCATATCCATTCTCACTCTAGTGTAGATATCTACAGTAATTCATGATGTTTAGAAATTATCCAGAATCAAATAGAAAAATTTCAAAATCCAAAGCTTGTTTTTTTCTTTTGCTACAAAATACTCTAGGAGTTCAGCTGGACATGAGGTCTCACCATTTCTGCATTCCTTGTCTTTCCAAAGCTTCACATCCCTATGCTGGTTTTGGTTTATTTCTCAAACTAAAACTGCACTGGTTCTATTTATCACTAGTTGTTCACAACTGGAACAGCTTTAGGTGGTGTAGGTCATGAGATATTTTCCAAAACCCAAAAATCAACCCTTGACCTGGAACCAGAATCCTCTTGTCAATGTTTAATGTCATTGTATTGGAAACCATCCTAAAATAAAACATGTTCAATCTGACAAGAAGCAGCCAGCATCTAGACTTAATGTTGGTTAATATTGGTTAATGCTCTTTTCTAGCATCCTCTGGAGTTCTCTGGGCGGGGTTTTGAGAATTGTTTTATGATGTATATTTTCTGAAAAGTTTTCTAAATACTTTGTGTGCTTCTGTGGCTTTTTGTAGTTCTTAGTGAAGGAAGAGACAGAATAAGTCAGTGGGCTTCCATCTGACCTTCAAGTCTGAGGAAACTTCCTCAAGCACAACTGCCCATGACTGTGCTGTTGCCAAAAGGCTGGGATCAAGGTTCCCTTGAGCCATGACAAAAGCAAACATCCTTATAAGCCACAGAAGAGACATGCGGATACTTCTGTAGTTGCTGCAAATTGAACCACAGTTAAGTTCGCTATTTCTTTAGTCAATACCAGGTGATAGTTAGATGGCCTCCATAGGGCAATGGTTCGGTGACGACAGTGAAGTTTTGCTCGAGTAGCTACAGGGAGCAGGGAGGCCATCGCTCACAGTGTCGTCATGACGCTGGAGGAGAAAATGACTGTTTTGTGGGAGGCCAACCAACAAGTTACATCTCACCCCTAAAAATGACATTTTAAAGGTAAAACTGACAGAATACACAATGGCAAACCCTACATTAATGACAGTGAAATTATGTATGTACATATATGTACACACATATACATGCATATGTGTATGTATGGACACATAGGTAAATAGTGGGGAATAAATGTATTACACTTTATAAACATTGATTCGTCAAATTACCTTTAGACCTTTTCTCTTTATACCGATATGGATAGGATGTAGTGCATGTATGCTGCTCTCCCTGCCTTGTCTTACACGGTTGGTGGCATGGTAGAACAGCATTGTCAGAGGTTTCTGCTATTAATCCTTAGAATGCTGTACACTAAGGTATACACAGTTTTCTTGTATTATTGTGGTTCTTTTTTGTTTCTGTTTGTTTTTGAGACAGACTAGGCTAAAGCTGGCCTTGAACTTCTGATCTCTTCCTCCATTTGCTAAGTACTGGAACTACAGGTGTGTGTAGCCATAACTAATTGCAATTCTTTCTTTTACTTCCTTTCCTTTAGTCCTCCCTCTCTCATTTTTCTTTCTTTTGGTAGTACTAGGAAATGAACTCCACACATGCTAGGGAAGCCATCCCCCACCAAGCTGAATTCACAGGCCAGGTAAGAGAGTGAAAGTGACATCCAGAGAGTTGGATCATTTGTAACTGAGGCTCTTCTCTGTATCATGGTTTCAGATGAATTTTATAACCTTCTTAGGCCTCAACTCTCCTCATAAACTATATTAGCCACAACCCATGCTTTCTGCTGTGTGTGGTGCCATGGGGTAATCTGAGGTCATACAGGGGAGATTCTTTGAAATGTTCAAGGGTGTCACTTGCTCTCCTGGCCAGCTGGCCACGATTAGATAACACCCCAGCATCCTGTCTTGCCAGGTGCAACTTAGGGGCAGTAAACCCACGTGTAATCTTGACTGACCTGTCCTTATAAACCAAGCAGAACAAGGATTTGTGTGTGTGTGTGGTTGGGAGGGGATGCTTTCTTCCCATTGCCATTTTTCATGCCTTTTCTTCTGTTGTGGAGGGAGTGATGGGTCAGAAGCTGTCTCCCTACCTAGTCTCATGTGTGCTCTAGGTGCCGCTGTGATTTAAACAATAGAATTATTTCCCTTTCTTGTCTTCTTATAGCACTAGAGATGGGAACATGGGCCATGAACCTGCTAGACAAGTGTTTCATTACTTAGTTACACCCTGAGCTTCTTGTTTACTTTGAGATGAGGTCTCTCTTAAGTTGCTCAGGCTGGTCTTGAACTCAATCTGTAGCCTTACACTGACTGTGTTACGGTTCTTTCTCAGCATCCTGAATAGCTGGGACGGTAGGCATGTTCCAGTAGGCCTGGCTGCTTTTTGTTTGTTTGTTTGTTTTGTTTTGTTTTGTTTTGTTTTTCTATTTTGAGGCTCAGAATCCTGAGGTTATCTTTATCATGAGTAGGGGATACTGGTATGTATCATTTTTTTCTCAAAAATTAATTTATTCTCTGACAATTTCATAAAACATTCTGGTAATAGTCACCTGTTTACCCTCTCTTACCCTGTTCCCATCAATATCCTCCTCCTCCCACAAAGTCCCTATCTGACTTCATGTTCTTTCATTTTTTGTGCTTTGCTTTGTGACCACTGGGTTTAACCAGGGTTCCTGTATTGGGCATGAGTGTGAAGTGCCCACTCAGGAGTAACTAATAGGGACTACAATATAGAAGATAATGACCTTCCTCTCTCAGTGGCCTTAGACAAGATAGGTCACCATGAGCCCCTTTCTACTTACGAATGGATGTTTACTGGTTTGGTCTTGTGCCGTACAGAGCAAATTATAGTTGTGAGTTCACAAGTGCCATTTTCTAGCTCCTAAATTCTTTGTGTCTGTTCCTCTGTAATGTTCCATGAACCTTGGAGCTATGTGGGCATCCTGCTGAAGAGTGAATCTAAGTCACATGTTTTTAGTTCTGTGACCATCCATGAGTCTTTGCATTACCATGAGCAATGATGTTCTTTGTAAAGACAAGTTTGTTTCAGGCTGAGGACAGCACTCTATGGGTGTATTTAGTAGGCAGAGTGTGACAATGTGTTCATTTGGCAAAACAGAAGTAGTAGGTTTACCCTTGTGTCATAGGCTTTTGCCCAGATCCACAGTACTAGGTATGAACTCCCTTCTATGAGTCAGGTCTTAGGTCTCAGACTCAATAGGAAAACAGTCGGTTACCCCAGTACCAGTCACGTCACTGTTGCACCAATGAGCAATTCTTGCCTGGCAATTTGGATACCATCATATACAAAGAGTAACATCTTCCACCTGTCTTATACAACACAGCAGAGGAAGTGATCAACCAACACAGGTATTTCCACTTTTGAATAATATTGAGTCATTACTGATGGTGACTTTAATGCACACTTTTTATTTTACAAATTAATCTTGAAGTAGAGTTTCCCAAAGCTCTCCTGACATCTCACAGTCATGTGGCATGTTGACTTCATCCTGATTATTGAACCAGTACTGATTCATTTATGTCAGCTGAACTCCATACTTCTTAGTTTCCTTAGTTTTTTCCATCATAGCTTCTTCTTTATGTTCCATATATTCTTCCTAATGCTTCTTTATGTTTCATTTAATATCATATTTTCTGGCTCTTCTTGACTATGGGAGATTTTCAGAATTTCCTTGTTTGTTGGCTTTGATCATGTTGAAGATTTCTAACACTGACTTTGATCTAAAGACTTCAAGTTTGCTCATTAGAAGAAAATGATCAGAGACGCACCACCCACTCATAGCACAGAAAGAATATCCCTTTGTGGACTCATCAAAATCTAAAATCATCTAGCAAGCCAGTTTCGAAGGACGATCAAGGGGTCTGATGTTGAAAAAAGGCCATGATATGTTATCAGGTATACTTGTGGCAATTCAAATATTAATGAGTCCAAGTGTCCTTACCTAGTATAATATTTTCCAGTTCCACCCTCTTACCTAAAAGTGTAATGAAATGCACACATACACTGACATTTCTGGTTACCTATCCAAGATCTGTATAAGATTAAGCTGATTAAAATCTTATTATTCAAAAGGGGGTGGTCCCCTGAGTACCCCACCCCCCCAGCTAAGGCCTTATTGCCAGATGATGGTTGATGGGGGAGAGAGACTCACTTTCCTTCAGGGATAGTGACCAGTTGAGCGCACCTGTGTCATCGCAGCAGATGGCAGGCCCCCACCCATTCATGCACAGGCAACATTCATTTGACTCAGTGGCTCATAAAACAAAAAGGCATGAAGTGGGGAAGAAAATGCATTAGAGAGGCCCTGGGGAATTGTTTGGAGGGAAGTAAGTAAGGGGGTAACTATGATCAAGACATGTATTCCTACATGTATGAAATATACAAAGAATAAATTAAAATATTAAAATAGCTGCTGAAGAAGAAAGGTATAAAAATCATTGGAAGGCACTTAGATATGTATCAATTTTCCCATTATTTCTTAGAAGCTGTTAATGCATACATGAAGCTCTACATCTTATGCCTAAACACAGGAGACCTTGCACACAGTGTTGAAGTGATCTAGCAGCCATTCTTTCAGAAAAGGCCAATTTTCATCACAAGTATCAAGAACAAAATGCACAGGCATCACTTGTAGACAGTGAGGCAGCCCGGGTACCTTAAGAGTGTTTATCTTCACTTACCCACAATGAGCTGCCTCAAGTGTTCATTATCATGAGTGCCTATTTCTAGTCATACTTGACAAGATTGAGTCATTAACTTTTCAAAGTAACTTCATCCAAGCCTATGAATCGATGATGTCTTCTCATTTCGGGGTCGTTGTTGGCCTTGTGTTCTATGCCCTAGGACCCACCTTTCACTTTTTGCAGTGACCCAATTTTACTATACTTCTCAAGAGAGAGAAGTATGGTACTTTCATTAATTTAGGCAAACTATTTCCTTTGGTGAGAAATAGTTGTTTTCTGTGCTTCACAAAATGGTGAGGCCTTTCAGCCTTGGGGACCGAGGACAAATAGAACAGCATGACTTTGAGGTACATTTACAAATCTCATTACACATAGGCTGAGCTTTGGGGAACCCTTTTAATCCAGTCTGAAATCTATGGACTAATAGGGAGGGAAGGCCAACAGCTGAGGTAGCTGCTTGCTTGTCTCTGTGTGAGCGTGTAGCAAGCTTAACGATTTCATGAAGACTAAACCTTGAAGGCACACATATGTCTACCTACTTGCAGCTGACTCTCTAACCAAAGTTCTTTATGCTTCATTGACTCAAAGCAATTAAGTGGAGTGAGGAGCTTGGGTTCTGAATTTAATGTGGGCATTTGAAACATGTTTTGACTTGCGGGCTCAAGTTTACCTCAAAGCAACAACAGCATTAACAAAACCCCTAATGCGTTAGGTGTCTGAAACATCAAGTCTCTTCAGCAGTCAATGGAAAAACTTTGGTTTTGCATCAAGAGAAAGAAAGATGCACTGGTTAGTTTTATTTATGTATTTATTTAGTCACCGTGAGACAAGCTGGAGTCATCTGGGAAGAGGGAGTCTCAGCTGAGAAAATCCTCCCATCTGAGGCAAGTCTGCGGCACACTTCCTGGTTCAGGATTGATGTGGGAGGTCCCAGCCTACTGTGGATGGTGCCGGCCAGTGACAGGTGGTCTGGATTGTAAAAGAAAGCAGGCTAAGTAATCCACGATGAGCAGGCCAGTAAGCAACGTTCTCCTGTGGTCTCAGTTTGAGTCCCTGTCGCCAGGTCCGCGCCTGCAGTTTTCTCCTTTCTCAGGGAAGGAGTTTGACCTGAATCCTCTCCATGTTGCTTTTGGTAATGGTGGTTATCACAGCAACTGAAAGGTGACTGAATTTATCACACAAAGACTTGGGGGACAAAGTGTTGCTTGCTCCTGGACCTCTTTGTTGGGCACCTTGGACTCTGTCTGAGAGCTCAGTGTTTCTACAGAGACCTCACTTCCGCCATCTCCCCAGGCCATAGACCTCCTTGCTTTTCTTCAGACTTGGCTCTGTGATTAATCTTTTCACTGTGCCTGGATTCAGACACATTGATGGAAACACATCTCTGGATGTTTCCAGAAAGGTCTCACTGAGGTGGAAAGACCCACATTAAATGGTAGTAGAACCACTTGTCTGCTGGGGAGACACAGACTGAAGGAAAAGGTAGAAGTGATCTGAGCACCAGCATTCCTGACTGGGGTACAATTAGACCAAGCAGCTCTCACTTCCACTGCCATGCCTTTCCTCCCAAAATAGACTTATCTGTCTGCATTGTGAGCCAAGAAAGCACAACTCCCCTAAGTTGTTTCTCGTCAAGCACTTGCTCATGAGAAAGTGTTAAAGCTTCAGTGTAACACACTCAGTCGTCAGTATACTTTACAGGGTTTTTGTGCATGTTCCTTTTGAGATGTTTGTCTCCAATAAAACCCTGTAGTTTGGGTTAGAGAGATGTCTCAGCCATTAAAAGATAAGGCTCACACTTAAGAGTTCAGTTTCCAAATCTTGGAAGTTATTATTTTGTATTGCATGGGATTTTTGTTTCTAACCAAACATGTCGATATGTAACTCTACTGCACAGTGTTTTGCAACAGGTGGGGGAGACTGAGGACTGCTGTGTTCACTGTAATAAAAGAGGAACAAACTCCACGGCACAGGCTCCTCAGGGGGAGCCTCAGCCCTTCCTCCATGACACAGGCTCCTGGGGGAGCCTCAGCCCTTCCTCCATGGCACAGGCTCCTGTGGGAGCCTCAGACTTTCCTCCATGGCACAGGCTCCTGGGGGGAGCCTCAGCCCTTCCCAGAAAGTGTTTTAGGCGCTAAGATAATTCCCATGCATGGGATTGAGTGAACTCAGAGTCGTGATGTATCTTTCTGCCACAAAAGTCAGTCACCAAACCAGCCAACAGAATCATCTGTGATTTCCACATTAGCTAGTGCCTTCACACAAGCCAGTGTGAGCAGTCTTCCACCAGAGTGCAATCAGGACCTGGAGGGGAAAGGTCATGTTGAGGCTTGGTTGATTGGTTGGACCTTTCATGGTTGGCTTTAGGATGAAAAGAATGAAATTCAGCTTTTCTTAACCCTTAATACTTTGATTTTGGCAGCTCTTTCACTATCTTTCTACTTCTGGAAGTTCTCTTTGAGAGAATAATATCATCTTTAGCCCTGTGTTTTAGAAAATTGGTCCTAATGTTTGAATTAAAATAGGCACAAAGCATTATGAGCATGCCCTGTTACTAGGGAGGTTTGGGGAATGAGCACCAGACAATGAAGAGGAAATGAGACTGTTTTCCCACTCCCATTTTGAATTTTTATGTAGACTCTAAGCTTCTTCATGGGTCGCCAAACTCACCCACGTAACACACTTAAAAACTATGAAGTGAGTACCAAACACAGCCTGAATTTCCATGAGTAAATGCCAATAGAAACTATGAGCAGATCATGCAACCAATTATTTTTTTTTCTTGATTTCTTCTCTGTAAGTGGGGAAAAAATGGCTATTTGGGTTTTAGCCTCATTTGGGCACATTGGCTTCATACCTGTTTCAAAGATTCTCATGAAAGAAAAAAAAGGGGTGGGTGGGTGGGGGGAACAAACTAACTTACTTTACAGTAGAAGAAAGAAAATGATGTTAAAAATCTCCTCCCCCTCAGTCCCCCGCACAGGGTTCATCTTGCAGATGATGTTGGGAAATCACAGGGTAAGATTCCGAGCAACACACTTGTTGTCTTTAGCAAAAACTCCACCCAAGTTTTGATAAAAATCCTAGTCCCAGCTAGGTGGTGTGAGGACTTTTCTTGGTGTACATTGTGATTGACAGAGTAAACCAAGTAAAGAAGAAATAGCGGATGAAGAAATTGCCCCTTGGGTATAGTCACCCTGTGTCTGTGTCACCCTGATGCCTTCCAACACCACCAGGCAGCATGCTGTGTGTGAAGTTTTTACTTTGAGCCCAAGGGAAGCTCGCTGGCAGCGCCTCTGCCTTGTGTCTGCGTGGGCAGTGCTTGGGAACATAAAATGAGGTGTCTTTGCATAGCACATTAAGAACAAGGAAAGGTTTCAGATGAATTTGTGGGCGAACTTTTTCATGGGCAGAAACCCTGATGTGCAGTTAGCAAAGCCTGAAGGAAGAGGCAGCCCAGTTGATGTGGAAGAGAAAACAGAAAGCGAGTCTTGACTCACATTGCAGAGCCCTTGGCTCTAACATGTGTCTTGGTGCCTGTCCTTGGAAATAGGATCCACAGGTCCACTGAAAACAGGCAAATGATGGTGGGGAGGTGTTTCCAAGACGATGAGCATCTCCATCAACAACTGTGGGTTTTTACTAGAGCGGCTGGAGATAGGAATTCCTGCAACCTCCCAGCTAGCTGGAAGTAGGAAGGTTTTCCGTGAAATAACCAGGGATTTTAAATTACACATGAATCTCCCCTTTCTTCTTTTTTTAATGCTCATTTTTCTTTAGCTTTTCTCCACCCATTACTTAACAGCCCTCCCCCAGGCCCTCTTAGGCCCAGGATTGTGGTGAGACTTCTGGAGTGAGAGCGCGCGCGCACACACACACACACACACACACACACATACACACACACACACCAGACCAGAGTAACAATGGCACAAAGCCCAACTTGGTGAGCCAAAGAGTTCTTATTGGGATTATTAATGTGAGTATGGGCAACGGATCCTCATAAGGAGCAGGGACGACTCAAAGGGAGCTGCCTTTTGGAAAAGCCCATCACAGGATGGGTGAAATCACACAGGTGCTGCATCCCTGCCGTTCTCTGTAAGGCTCAGAGGCTGCTCTCCAGGCCATATCTCTAGAAAGCGTGGCTGGTCAGTGTCAGCTCCCTGAACAGTTTCTATAGCCTCTGGGAAGGGCCCTCTTGTGATGTCAGCTTTCTTAGACCTGTGATGTTGCCTTACTTCCTCTCCTGAGCTTCCCATCCTCCTTCCTTCAAAGGAAACTGCTATGCACACCCAGAAAAGCGGAAACATCCGACCCCAGCACAGTGGATTTTACCACCTGCCCACCTCGGGAGGTGCCCTCTCACTTGATAGAAATAGATTTAGAAGCCTGTGCTTCAGTCTGCTGTGGAGCCTGACCCTGGACTCGGTGAGCTGACCACATCTGCTGTGAGCTCCAGGAAGAGAGAGTTAGAGCAGCATGGGAGAAGATTCTGAGTGTAGACATCACTGTTATCTCCCATAAGAGATGTGGACATCTGGGTGACCGTGCAAAGGTCATGAGAGGCCAGAGGGCTTTCACATTGTTCCTTTAAGTTAGGTCTTCAATGCAAGCTGTTTTCAACACTTGCCAGGAAGAACGAATGACCTTTAGTAACTTGCCCAGGAGACAAATGGTGCATTAACCGGAGTAACATGGTTTGTTCCGATCTAATCCCTTTTTGGCTTTAAGTTCCTGCTAGAATATTTTTTAACAATAAAGAACTCTTCAAATCCCTGGTGGATGAAAGTTATCTGAGAGGCCTGACTTTGGGAATTGTATATATTATGATATGCTTCTTCAGGTCAGTGGCCTAATAGCACCAACATTCTTGGGAGCGTGTTTGGAGCAGTCTGAATCTGATTATTTACTGAGCACAGACATAAAGGGCGGCTAGGTGAGAACAGAGGCCGAGCTGCTGGACGGATTTAAAACATTAACAGCTCTGACTTGTGGCAGAGCAAGTGTTTAGATGTTGAATATTTTCAGAATAAAACCCAAAAGCTTGTCACCATATTTAACCGGAAATTGGAGATAATAGAGATCTCTTTGGTTACACATTGTATCTGGTGACTTTACAATTTATTGTAAGAAATAAACAATAGAACATGCCCTGTAGAATAAATAATTGAAGACTTTTGGAATATTTTTATTTTGTGTGTGGGAGTGTTTGGCCTGTATGTTTGTCTGTGCACTGTGTGTGTATGTGTGTGTGTGTGTCCGTGGTGGGATCCCTGTGGAGGCCAGAAAAAAGCACTGGGTATCCTAGAACTTGGGTTACTTACGGTTGTGAGCCACCATGTGAGTGCTGTGCATTGAGCTGAGCTCTTCTGCAAGAGAGACAGGTGATCTTAACCACCGAGCCACCTCTCCAACCCCAAGAATCAATCTGTGAGTGACTTCAGTTAACTCATGCTGTTGGGCTACAGACCAATTTTTAAAATTTGCCAGTTATATGTATTGTATGGTGTGTGAGTAGTGCACATAGACTCCAGAAGAGGGTGTCATAGTGCCTTGGTCTGGACTTACAGATGGTTGTGAGCCACCGGGTGGATGCTGGGACTCAAGCCCCAGGTCCTCTGGAAGGGTAGCCAGTGCTGTTAGCCACTGAGCCATATCTCTGGCCCCACTGAGGACTTAAAACAAAACAAAATAAAAGCAAGCATCTAAATAAAATCAGATATCTTAAACTCCACTTGCCTTGATTGAAGTTGAATTATTCCATTGTCTGCATAGATTTTTCTCTTTTCAAATTCTACATCTTTTGACAGTTTGGCAAACTAAAAACTAAATATTTTAGCTTCACTCCAGAGAAATGCAACGTATTTTGCTTCTTTCTACTGTGTTTTAATTGGGAGATAAAAGTGCCCCTCATCCCTGCTACGCGAGAAGGCTGGAGCCCAGCTCTCGTCTTCTGTTTCCTGGGCAGGGAATGCGCTGACTCCGAATGTCATCCTGACTCTCAGACTTGCTTTTACTTCCTTGGCAGCAGGAGGGGCTTCTGGCTACCAGGAGCCTGGTAGAGCATGCAGTTACTCATCCTCTGGCATGGCAGGCGTGAGAAGTCATGATGATAGCTTGTTTGGATGGGATCCAGAATCAGGCATGTAATGCCCTTGCCTTGGGCATGCCTCTGCAGAAAACCAATGCCTGAGGTGATTTTGGTCACTCTAGAATTACCCTTTTATAAACTGGAGTATTAAGGAGGATTTTTAACTTACATACTTTTTTTTTAATGAAGGCATGGTGATGGAGAATATTCAAAGTGCAATTAGGGAAATATTTGTCTATTTGCTGGCTGGTGTCCTACTCCTTTTTCATGAATATTCACAGATTATACTACCTTGAGAAGATCTCTCTCATCTATAGCTACCTTACAATAGTTACTTACTGTTTTTTTAAAGAAACAATTGATAACATTTAGAGAACATCTGTTAAGTTTTGAAGAGTTAAGATGTATAAAGAAATATTTTATGTTTTAAAAATATTTGTAATAATTACCTGAGAAATTTATGCAATGTATTTTGGTCATATTTACCCCCTCTCCTCCCTTCAATCCCTCTCAGATCCACCCCTACCTCCATACTCCTCCCAATTAGGTATCCCTCTGAAGAAGAAAGAATAACTCATTGACTCCAATTTGGACTTCTAGAGTGTGTGGCTATCCACTGCAATGTGGATGCTTCCCCTCAAGTTGTTGGTCAGAGGTGTCCCCTAAAAGAGGTTATTGCCATTGCTCTTGGTTCCCCACTAGAAGGTGATATGAGATGCTATTGCTCAAGACCTTACAGACGTGGGTCACAGCAGATGAAGGACTTGAGCTGTTGTTGGCCGAGAAGCTTCCTCTCCACTGGCTTGTTTTCGGAGCTCTGGAAGGAGGTGTGCAGCGTGACGGTGGGGGAAAGCCATCACAGTCTCACCTACCTTTGAACTACAATAACAGCTGGCATCTCAACATCTGCCCATGGATGCAGGAGTGGCGTGAAGGTTACAGGGGAAACAAACAGCTCTCCACATTTTGTTCGTAGATGAATCTAACACAAGAATTTCCTTTTGGCTTTCTTTCTATGTGACTTGGAAATCTACATTATTTTAAAGAAGCAATTCATAAATTTTTTTACTGGTAGGATGTTGGTTGGTAAGATGGTTAATTATTTTTTAAATGAACTTCTCATCTAGTGAAATCAAAAGTTTGTTTAATATTTTTATCTTGGTGACATATAGGCATATAGACATGTAGACATCTGCTTGGTTTTCATTTTAAATGCCAAGGCATCCTCCAATATGTTTTATTTTACTTTTCTTCCTTCCTTCTCTCCTTTCTATTCTCTCAAAAGTATTTTATATTACATGGTATTTGTATATGTGTGAGGCAGGCCATGCTGCCTGTGGGGGCGTCAGACACCGTGCAGGAGTCAGTTCTGTCCTTCCGCTTGCGGGACCCTGTGGATCAAGCTCAGCCATCAGACTTGATTGCAAGCCATTTTGCCTACTGAGCCATCTTTTCAACCCTATTCCTCTTATTTTTCTTATTAAAATGTGCTTTAAGTTAGTTTTTCAGTCAGCATAATGGGTTTCATGCAACATTTGCATGTATATGACTCACCACCTTCCCTGTTTCTCTTCTGCCTGGTTCCCTTCATTCCTCAGATAGTCCTCACTTCTGCTTTCATGCCACACATCTTCAATTCATGTGCCCCCTCATTTGTTTGAGTATTTCTGGATGATGAGATGTGCTGGTTTCGGCTTTTGGTCAATGACGTCGAAAGCCATGACATGAGAGCCAAAGAGAACTAGTGACATGGATTGGCTTGACAACAGAAATGAAGGCTTCTAGGATCTTTCAGAGAGCTGTGTCTTAGGCTGTGATACATCCCCACTTGCTGGTAGATGGTGACATTTTGTTGGTAGATGGTAGAAGTCTAACAGAAAATCCCTACCTAGGAAAAAATTAGCAAAGGCATGTTTATAAGGAGAGGGGTTCTTGGACTTTAGAAGAGTCAGCTTGAGCTAATATTGTTGAATTGTTAACATTGTTGGGGTGGTCCCCAAATTTAATGTGAAATGTGGCCTGTCCAACCAAAAGGCCACCATAGCTGTTTAGACCAGGACTGTATGCAGGGTGCCTTACTTTAAACTAATAATACGCTGCATCTTGAAGGAGAAGACTCAGGAGAAGAGGGCTCCAAGGTCAAGGTGGCTTGGAGTCAGGAGACCTGTACATATCAGTGATTAGAATTGCTGCCTCTGTGACCATGATCGTGGCCGCGTGTGGGCTCGGTCTGGGGCAGTTGTTCTCAACCTTCCTAACGCTGGGACCCTTTAATACAGCTCCTCATGTTGTGGTGACCCCCAACCACAAAATTATTTCATTGCTCCTTGTAACAGTAATTTTGCTACTGTTTTGAATTGTAGTGTAAATATCTGATATGCAGGAGATCTGATGATATGTGACTCCTGTGAAAGGGTCATTTGACCCCCAAAGGGTCACAACACACAGATTGAGAGCCACGGATCTAAGGAAAGCTTTCTACTGGACCTGCTAAGACTGGTGTAGGCTGTTGCTGAAAAAAGAGGCTTCTGAAAGGCATCAGGCTCCCAGCTGACAGTGCTGAGCCTTGCAACTGAGTCTGCAGAGGGCTAGAGCCTTCGGTTTTTGCATTATCTGTTGAAAGGTATAGCTGCCAGCTAGCCTGTTGTAATGCCATATTTCAAACTACAATTACAGCGGGGCATGGCAGTGCATGCCTGTTATTCCTGAACTCGAGAGGTGGAGGCAGAAGGGTCAGGCATTCAAGTTCAGGCTCACCTAAACAGCAAGACAAAGACCAGGCTAGGCTACAGGGGGTTCAGTTTCCAGCAACATCAGCAGCAATGGCAAGAGAGCATAATGATAAAAAGTGCTTATCTCATTGGATGTACATGTGCATGTAATCAGTGCGTTACTTAAGAAGGGGTCAGAGAGCCAGGTGTGGTAGTGCACACCTTCAGTTCCAGCGCTCAGGAGCCAGAGGCAGGCTGACCTCTGAGTTCCAGGCCAGTTTGGTTACAGAGTGAGTCACAGGACAGCCAGGGCTACACAGAGAAACCCTGTCTCAAAGAAAAAAATGTATCATAATGATAGTTGCCGGAAAGATTCCCTTGGTTTTGGTAGACAACAAAAAGGAGCTAAATACTTCAGACAGTTGACAGGTTGAGTGGCCACAAAGCGTTTCAACCCTGTTGTATAAAGAGGCCTCTGTGTGGAAAACCACAATATCCACCGTTACTCTATGACACAGTATAGTTTTTTCTAGGTGCATTTTAGATACTTCACCTCTGGTCATGCGAGTAAATGAGCAGGGTGTTTGTAGAGGTACTACTGCACAGATGGGAACTCAGAGAGATTGCCACACACAGAGCCAGTGGCCCAGCTGTGCCCAGAGGTCTCTCTGGCCTGCTCTGCCTGATTCTCGAAGCTATGGCACTTAGTCTCCCTAACAGTGGGTTTGGACAGTTTTGTGCTTTCAGCAGCAATTTCGAGGCACTTATATAACACCTTAATCTGAGCTACTGCTTATGTTATTTTTTTTTAATAGTCTCCAAGTTTGGAGTTTTGATTTTGAGGCCTAGAAAAATCTTGGGATTGTTTCTGTGTTTCCATGCCAAGAACCGCCCAAATGTTTAATGATCTGGCCTGTGTTCTCGCCATCGTTGGGACGTGGTACTCACATTTTTTCTGTCTTCATTCTGCTGTGCTGTGTTATCAGTGATCTGTTGGATAACTTGTGTGTGCCTCCCTCTGCTCCCTGAGTTGAACCGTGTCAGCTGCTCTATTCAGCCCCTTCTCTATCTGTACACTCTCTGACTTTTGTCCTAACAGCCATATTTGTGATTACTTCCCGGAATTTCAGATTCCCAGATCTGCTTCAAATCGCTCTCATCCTCCTAAGTACAAAAATACTTATTTCCTACACATTTTAGAAGTTAGGTTCTATAAAAGGCCTTGTATTATTTAATCTTGTCATTTGTATATTTCATCTCTAACTCTAAATTTAGTATGTGTGAGGGGGATAAGTGTGTATGTGTGTATGTATGCATGGGTGCACATGTGCATGTGTGTAGGGGTCAGGGTGACATCAGATGTCCTCCTTGGTTACTCTCTACTTTGTTGTTTGAGATAGGGCCTTTCTCTGACCTTGAAGCTCACTGAATTGCTAAGAGTAACTGGGATGTGAGCCTCCGGGATCCCCCTGTCTCAGCCTCCCGGTAAAGAGAGACAGGCTAACACTGCATGCCTGTATTTTTTTTTTTTTAAAAACATGGTTTCTGGACACCTGAACTTGGCTTCTCATGCCTGCACAGCAAATGCTTGAGTACCGGAGACACTTCCGGCCCCCAAGTTCAGCTTTAGAATCTAACCGCACTTGAGTTGAGAAGAATACAGATTAATTAAGACTGAAATTATCTGGTTGGGAAAGGACCTGCATATTCATGGGAAAAGAATTTCAGACATCTTTCTGACATGGTGATTTTGAAAGAAAGAGGAGGACTGTGTATGAGAATAATTCTTGCAGGGAACATACAGTTCAGCTTCTTAAAGCAAATTCATTTTTCACTAAGGCGTTCAGATGAGTAAGAAGTCCTAGCACAGGAAGCCCCAGACCCTCCATCACCTAAAGGTCCAAAGGGACTCGGCTGTGATTTATTCTTTCCTAGAAGAAAGAAGCAATATGTGTACTGCTCCTAATTAGTATGATTCAAAGCCTCCTCAGCAAGGGAAGTACAAGGTGACTCAAGATTATCTCCAACAAGGCGTTTTGATTGTGTCACTGATACTTAAATCATGAAAATAGTGCTGTTGCCTTCAAGATGTTTATAATCTTTTGAATCAAAAATAAGAGATGCAGGGGGGCAACTCAGTGAAAAGATGAGAACTCGTAGGCAGAATCAGCAGCCATCACAAGAGGAGCAGATCACCGAGCTGAGAGGATTGACTAGTGCGGAAGGATGGGAGGCACCGGCTCTATATATAGCCTGGCTAAATGAGAACTCTGGTGTCAGACGGGATGAACAGCCAAATTTGCTTCTTTGTAAGACTTTCTGAGATCGAGGATGCTCCCTACAGACAGAAGGATGGTCGCCAATGCTGTAAACCTTGCAGATTTCTTGCAGATTTTCAAGTCAGTAACACATACAAACTTAGGATGTGATGGACACTGCAAATGTAACTCTCTGTCTTTGTACTGTCTTCTACATCCAGCTAGGAAGGTTGTGGTGCCACAGTTCCTTGCTTGAAAAGAATGCAAAAGAAGCACATGCAAACTCCCTGCTAAGCTTAGAGATAGAACTAATAAGTGAGTTCAGTGTGAGCACTTTACAATATAAAAGATGGGGCTGGCAAGAAGGGTCAGTGAGGACTTGAAGCCAAACTTGATGACCTGAGTTTCAGCCCCAAGATCTACACGATGGAAAGAGAGAACTGACTCCTATAGGTTGTTCACCGACCTCCTCATGCATGACATATGATACATGTATGTGAACATGGACAAGTGTGCCACACACATGTAGAGACTTGGTATTTAAATTTTTTATTGCATTTATGTATAAAGAAAATATGAAAAATGCTTAGGAAAACCAATTTATATCCAATTTAAGGTTCACTGAAGCCAAACTGTTGTCAGCCGGCAGCTGAATCTTCAGTAGCTCACCTCAAGAGGAAGATCCTTTGGCCATGAAATGCCCGATACCCCTGTAGGCAGGTCCCTGTGTTGGAGGAATCCAGGGCTTGTGCAGGAGCACCCATGCCCCCTTAAAACAGAGGAGCCCCGGGGCCGTGAAAACTGGAGTAGCGAGCGCTCAGCTCATCTTTGCTGTCTCCCCAGTTAAAAAGGCGAGCCTCACAGCATCCCACCAGAGTGGAAACTTTCTGTGCCTTTGAGTAACCAGCTTACACTTCCAGAAGGTGGGGATGTCCCAAATATGGCTGAGTTTCTGTGGTGAGTGACTCAGAAGTGCCCGAGAGGACTTTCACTGAAAGAGAAATTAGCTGTGGGGGCTGAGGAATTCACCAGGTGACTCCACGTTCCAGAACATCTCTGAGCTGTGAGGCTTTCATCATGAGTGAAAACAAGCCGCGCTCTCCTCGCCACTATGATTGCTGAACTAGGGAGATGAATGCTTAACTGAATTAGTTATCTTAAATATTCCCTTAGCTCTATACTTGCATTTTCAGTTGCCACATTGGAATAGTGATGGTGAGGAAGTGCATTTCATGTGGCTATTTATACTTGTCTGTAGATGTGTATTTGTATATTTATGCATGCATGCCTAGGCAATAAACATGTAAGAATGATTTTATACTAAGGAATAAATATTTGAACAAAAGTATCATGTATCAACTAGACAACTCCTGTGACTCTCTCTAAAATCTGGGTCTCACGGTCCAGGTTACTGCTCTAGAATTTTTGACTTGCCCAGGCTGGCCCTGAGCAAATAGGGGTCTACCCCATCCCATTTGGCTTTGAATTAGGGACATCAGCTCCTCTTCATGGTGTGTAAGACTACAAGTGAGTGTGTACTGAGTGTCACCTGCTGTATGTGGTTCCCTCTGTCTGGCGTGGTTGTTTGAGGTCATTCTATACAACTAAATTGTATCGTGCTCAAACAGGCCAACACATATCCCAAGCTGTAAGTCTGTTCTGTTTCTTAAAAGACACGTTAAATACAAATTAAAAGAAATACTAAATCAAATAAATGAAAACATATCCCACAAACATTGATTTTTTTTTTTTTGGAGTGAAACACTTTGAGATTTTGACTTTGTACTTTTACTTGGTTCATAAATGTGTCTTTAGTTGCCATACACACTGAATTTAGTTTCAGTTAAAAAGCTGTAATCTTTCCTAATCTTTCCCCATTCTCTGCCTTCCGCACTGATGGGAGAATCTTTGAATCTCCACTTAGGTGTGCACTTGTGTGCTTTGTTGGTATCAGGTGTTATCTCTGATCCCACCATGTGTCAGCATTTCAAAGACAGCATGAGCTGTGAGTCAAATTGTTCTTAGCAAGTTCTCTCTGCCAAATGAAAGAGGTCTTGATTTCTTCCATCTTTTCTCTGAGGAATTACTCCCATCCTTCATTCAGTGACAGGAGAAACGGTCTTTTAAGGGCAATTTCTGTTTCTACCCTGATATATTTCTCTTGTTTATGCTCTGCCTTTTCCCATGTGGAACTCTTCTTTTCAGGGTGTGTTCATTCAGTTAATCCATGCATGAATCTCAGCTGCTGCTTCTACTTCCTGCCATCGGAGCTGCCTTTGCTTGATGGGGGCTGATGAGGATGGCGGTGCTGCTGCTCGAGCTGGAGTCGAAGATAGGTCTTCCATTCAAATGTTTTGCTTTTCTCTTAAGAATCTGACATCAGCCGTGCCTGGGGAAGATCCTGTAAAGAACCATGCTGATGAGTAATCAGAGTTCTCCCAGATCACATTGGGCCGGACTGTCAAAGAGCACTTTAAGAGGTAGTTTTTACAGAAGTTTTGAATTCAGGTGTATGAAGGTCCTTCTGCTGGCAATAAGCCAGAAGGTTCTGCCTCCTGGAGGGCTCAAGCAAGCGTGGTGTTGAGAATGTGCTGCAGCATTGCAGGTCACTGCGCACCCCTCCCCTCTCCGCCAGCGTGCACGCATCACCAGGGCACACACTTTCTCAGTGCACACTCCTCTAGTGGGTCTTTTGAGGTGGGAACGTGGGCATGGGCCTTCATTGTGCCTTTGTAGCTTAGTTGTTCTTGTCTATGTAATGGAAACAGTTTTCAGAATTAAATCTGTTAGCACTGGCCAGGTTAATAGATTTCTGTCTGTGTATAACAAGCAACCAATATGTGTGAGCAGTTACAATTATTTGTCAACCTCGGCATCTAGCACAGACTTTTCTTATGTTGGATAATAAATAGATGTATACACAGTGAGTAACTGTCTGGCTGCTCCTTTAATACTTATTAATATGGATTTTTATAGACTTTTTCACCTAATACATTTTTATTGAAATCATAATAATTGCAAGTACTGTATTGAGCTCTTCATATTTAAAACTGTTCTTCACATGCGGTGTTGGTGAGCCTTTCATCACTGTGACAAAATGCCTGGCATGAGCAACTTAAAGCAAGAAAGACTGATTCTGTTAATGCCTTCAGAGGGTTTGTTTCGTGAATGCTTGTCCCATGCTCTTGGGCAGAAAGACCATCATTGTATCATGGTGACAGGAGTATGTAGTGAGGAAATTCTTTGCCTTATGGTGGACAAGAAGGAGAGAGAGACTAGGGACTAGTTATAACCTTTAAAGTTTGTACTCAGTGACCTACATCCTCCAGTAATATCTAGTTTCTACCATGTCCCCAAGTACTATACCAGCCATAGATCAAGTGTTCGAAGTATGAGCCTGCAGAGGATAATTTGCATCAAACTATAACGTTCAACTCTTAGTGCCCAAAGGCTCACAAAGGCTCATGGCCACCTCATCCTGCAAGGCTCATTCAGGGAACCCTCACAGTCTTAAGCATTTCTATCTTGTTAGAATGTCCGGAGTTTCTGCTAAGATCCAAGGCAAGTCACTAGGTATCAAATCATCCTTCATAAAATATAAAGAAAATGATATGCTTTTAAGGCCTAATGGTTCCAAGTACAGAGTCCCACTCCAATAGGAAAGAATAGGAACAGAGGGTGTAGAGTGTGGCCACAGGAAGCCAGGAACCCAGCAGGGCCAATGCTAACCCCTGTAGATCTCTGACTAGCACCAGCAATGTGATGGGGGCGGGGGAAGTGTGTGTCTTCTATAGTTAGCCCTTGGTGGACATTCGCTTATTTCCCAGCTTGGTGGCTAAAGCATGCATACCACATAAATACAGAGTGGACAAACCACACACATAACAAGGTTTAAAGGGTTAGCCGTGGATATCTCCAGTGGGGCAGCACTAACAAGGGGTTCAGAGTTGTGAGTCAAGGGAAGTTATGGGGGAGATAACATTTGGCTGGTAGATGGAAGAATGCATGGAATGTCAACATGCAGAGACATGGCTTTTAGAACTCAGAGGGATATATCTATCTATCTATCAGACTCTGGAGGAAACCTGATGTGAAGACAGTGAGAGGTCAGCGTGTCCAGACTGAAGGGGGAAACTGTTGTTAAGGAGGGTGGGGCAAGTTGCCCTGTGTGAGTTGGGCGCTGTTTGCCAGGCATTTGGAAGATGTTTATGATTTCTGAGTACAAGCATGACATAAGGACATGACTAGAACTTTCTCGAGCTCTTTCAGTGTCAGCTCATTTTGTGTAAGTAAGTAGGCTGGGCTGGGCATAGTTGCATCATGTTTGACTTGGTCTAATTGAGAATATGATGAAGTGAGCAGGGAGGAAGGGAAAGGTGTCTGTGGGAAACAGACCCAAGCTTAGCAAATGGGAAAGAAAATAGGAATGGTTGGTCGCCGGTGTTATCTCTGCGCCAGAAAGGAAACAGAATGACCATTAAGGGACCAGACACCCCACGACCCAAGCAGACTCACCAGGGACAGGGACCACTTTGCTCCAGGCACCATCTGTTACAAACTTGGGATTTTAATGTCAAATACAGTAAACTGAAAAAGCACTGAACTGCGTGATTCTACCTCTTCAGTTGTAACTTTGGAAGCCGTTTTCATACATACTCCTGACTGTCCTGTTGCTTCGGGTGTGATAAGTAAGGTTTGCTGCACATCAGGTGGACTCACTTTAAAAAATATTTAATTACATTTGCTTGAGATGTTTGAGTTTCTTCGGGGGAAAGTTTTGTTATTTTTATTTTCTAGCAAATCAATTTGATTAGTTAATAAAACATACAATTCTCAGGCAAGTTATTGTATTAATTTACTGCTTCCATTAAAGATGTCTTTAACTATGTTTTTGTTTTAATAGGCTTCTAAAAAAATCTATGCTCATCAATTAGAAGCCAGTATATTTACATTTAAATGGTTAATATTTATATCAAGTGCAGATAAGCATCAATATAGATGTAAATGAGAATAATAAATAGTGGAATTATGTTTTCTAAATGCTTTAATTGGTAATAGTATTGGCTATAAGAACCTCTTTGTTCACAATGGATTCCAGAGAAATTCAGGAGTTTGTCAATTTCTTTGAAAAGAATTCATTTTACTTAAACTAAGACTATTTTTCACGTGCACTCCTCAGGTTTTATCTGTTATTTTGAGACAATGTCTTGTTGTGTGGCCAAGGCAGGCTTTGCCCACATGAAGTTTCTGCCTTAGCTCTTAAGTGCTGGGGTGACAAGCCCATTCCACCATCTCAGCAACAGTTCTGAAAACGGACAAAGACTGCCGTCCTCAACATTCTGGGGGTGAATTGTTTGGGGCCATTAAGTGCTAAAGCTAATATATAACAACGCCTAAGAATGTTTAAATCCTAATCATGGAATCTATGCGTGGGAATACAGTACAATGTTGGGAATTGGACATGGTGGCTGTTGCCTCAAGAAGCTGAGGCAAGGGAACTACTGAGAGTCTGAGGCCAGCCTGGGCTACACAGCAAGCTCCAGGGTAACCCCAGCTATATTGCAAGATACCGCCTCAAAAACAAAACAAAACAAACCAGTACAAAACAAAGCAAAAACACAAACCCAAACAGTCTTCAGACTATCACACTGGTAACTGTGGATTTTTTTTTTGACTTGCAAATATTCATAAGCTTTACTTCACATGGGAAGTTTCTTTTGTGATTCATCAAATCCCAGGCCAGTTCGAAATCGTTCTTTGGAGAAGAGGCTGAATCAGCAACAGGCACTCCTGAGCTGCTTCTGAGCCTCTGTATGCATTGGAGGAGTGGACTGCTCTTCCTATCTTCAGAGGACTTCTGCTCCAGCGGGAGGGGCAGCCCGAGAGGGGAGGCAGAGGAGGGAAGTGGGGAGCGTGTGGAGGGCCAGCCCTCTTCAGTCGCCCATGTCCGCTGCACAGTTCTCATTATGAAACTTTCCTAAGTCTTAATGCTTGATCAAACTGACCACAGAGAATAATAAATAGTGAAATTATTTGTGTGTGTATGGGTTCTATTAGTTCTCACAAACAGCCATTCTTGTGATCAGGCCAGGAAGAGAGCTGTCAGTAAAGTTCTCTCTTCACTAACACACGGATATAAATCCAATCCCCACACCCATGTGATGATACGAGGTCCAGTCCTGGAGTCTTAAATCCAGTACTGGGCAAGTGGAGACAGGTGGACTCCCTGGGGGTTGCTGGTTATCCACTTAGTGTACTTGGGAGGGGGGGTTCCAGACCAGTGAGAGACCCCGTCTCAAGACACAAAGTGGAAGATGCCTGAAGAAGAGCAGCCACACAGTATATCATTTCTAGCATCTCATGAACCAATGCGGATGTAAAGTAGGTAACACTGAAAAATGGAGGGAGGAAAACACACACACACACACACACACACACACACAAAAGCAGATCACTTGTTTTGGGCCTGTTTTTTTACTTGTATTTTGTTTTGTTTCTGTTAATTTAACAGACATAAATATTGTAAATATTTCCTTGTCTAACTCACGTGTGGCACCCACATCCTGGCACAACACGACGTGGGTGGTGTCCCCCAGAAAGACACAGGTGGAGCCCAGGTGCCAGGACACTAATGCCAGTCTTCATGGGAGATGATTGCAAGATTTCCCTCACCAGAGTCATGGTTCTCACCTGTAATCGCAATGCTCAGGGAACCGAAGCAGGAGGATTGCTTTGAGCTTGAGGCTAGGCATAGTGGATTTCAGGACTTTGGAGGCAACAGTATGAAATCCTTTCTTGATCCAAAACTCCAAGGAAAGTACCAGTGAGAAGATGTCTCCTACTTGGTTCTAGTCAAGTTTAGCGTTAGCCCATTGCTGCCTGCCCCTTCATGAAATCCACTCTTTCCGTGTTGTGGGAACCTTTCTGTTGTCCTGCTTTGGGCGCTCATTGTTCTAGAACATGGTTGAGACATAAGATGGTCAGTGCCAACAATTTAGTGAGAGGTGACAGGCACCCACGCTGTCAGCGGCATCTTCCACGCTGCCTCCCATCACGCCTGGCACACCCTCTGTAGCTCAGCTCAGAAGCATCTGCAGCAGCTCAGTTCTTCCAAGAACTGCGGTTGGGGCTGGGACTGGGGATTTTAGAAGCTCAAGAACCTTGCGCACTCTCTGGAAAGGAAAGCCTTGATTATATTCTGTTCCTACCTACACTAAATTTTTATAAACTCACAAGTGATATTTTAAAATGTGATAATTTGATAATTTATTGCATTTTCCACTTCTTATTTCTTTTATTTTTATGTTAAAAATTGGTCTCCTGTATCCCAGGCTGATTTCAAGCTTGCAGTATAGCCAAGGAGGACCTTGAACTTACAGCTCTTCCTCTGCCTCATCTGGCCAAGTGCTTCGACCACAGTGTGTGCACCAGGCTCAGATTAGGCCGTGCGTGCTGGGTAAGCGCTCAGCCAGCCGAATGCTACACCCCAACCTCGATATTTCTTATTTCAAATGACTCATTGAACTTTAAAAGTAGACAGAGGGAAAGCTCATGACACTATAAATTAGTCTGTACAGATTTTGCATCAATAATTTTTAGCATACAGTCGTTTGAAATTATGATTGAGTCGCCTCAGAGTCTCCTCTAGAGGTGCAGTTCAAGCCCAGGGCCTCGTGCCTGCTGTGAGCTCTCTGCCTCTGACTACCTCTCCCAGATAGATAGCAGAGCCTCTTGGTGTGTTAGTTACTTTATATTAAGTGAATTGTTCCAGAGGATTTCTTTTCTCAGATAGACCTCACCAAATCAAGGCCTATTAAGCAAAACATCCCTCCCCGCTGTATCTAGTATAATAGAACACTGAGAGGAGCTCATTGTTTGGTTTTACATTTAAAAAATGGTGTTTTAAACCAACATATGAACCTTCCATCTAGCGGATTTCCTCTAGGTGTTCAGGTCATAAAAACAGTCATTTATACCACCTCACACATGATCTATATCCATGGGAGCTTGTTTTTCTTTCAAAGTTTAGCGCATAGCTATAACCCAGCACTCAGGAGGCTGAGGCAGAGGATTGCCATGAGTCCGAAGCCAGCCTGGGCTATGTAGTTAACTCAAACTTGCCTCAGGCTATATTACAAGACCTTGTCTCATGAAAGCCAAAGAGAAAGAACCAGTGTATCATGCTGTAAAATCATCAGTTTTATTCAGAATACAGCTGATAGCATATTCAGATCATGACTGCAGATAATAGCTTATGCTGATAATAGGTTCATGATGTCATAACTGACTTTCTAGTGACGTTGGAAAGTGTGTCTCCACACACAGTGAAATTGGTACCAAGGGAACTAACGGTTAACAGAAAGATCAGTGAGAACGCACCTGGAGAGCATCTTCTCGGCAGTGGTTAAAATCAGGTAATGGCTGGATATGATAGATATACTTCCAGCCCTCGAGAGGCCGAGGCAGGAGGATTGCTATAAGTTGGGCTACATGGTGAATCCCAGTCTGCATAGCAAGACTCTTTTTTTTCCTTTTATTTATTTTTTATTTATTACAATTTATTTACTCTTCTTAATTTAAAAAAAAGGAAAATAAATAGAACCAGGCAATGATTTTAAGTTATTTTCTCCAGTATTGTTGCTTTCCTGATTTCCTGAGGGACATGCCATTCAAGTAGCTGACGTCAGTCAAGGGAGCCCTTACTGGTTTTAAACCAGGTTTCTCAGTTTGGGACTTAGTTTTTGATAGCAGTACACCTGTGTACCACGTCATTATATTTCTTAATTAAATGAAAGCAGCAGCAAGCCTGCAGACAGCTATGGAAACTGCAGGCTTCTCTAGGAGTCCCCAGATTGCTTTGACAGACTGTGGCTATGAGACTCTCGGTCAGATAGCTTGAATATTGGGTTTTTTTTTTTTTTTTTCAATCAAAAGAGATTCCACGGAACCAAATATAAGGCACTTCCTTTAACAGCTCTTTGGAAGCCTCAGGAAAGAGACCACTGAGCTAGAGGCTCATTTGTTGTAGCACAAGTTGAAGGATAGCATCTGGACTGCATCTACCTTTGACCTTCCAGTTGCATCACTTCCTCTTCAAGCAAGGAATGCTGGGTACAGGAATCATTTGTCTATAATGAGTGGTTCTGTCCTAATTAGTATGATCAGCCCATTGTATTGAAGGGTGTGGTGAAGGCAGCTCTGTGGAGAGAGGCATGAGAAGGTGGGTAGATTGGGGGTCGTTCACCTCAGGGTCTCTTTCACCTTTCCAAGCCTTTAATTCCTTTTGCTCTATAGGGCTGTCAATCTAAACAGCAGCCCAGACTTCCTCAGGTCCTTTTCACACACACTTCGCTTATCTGAGTGGCGTTTGTCTGATCTTTTCTTTTGCATGTTTTAACTTTTAAGATAGTCTCTTTCTTATGTAAAAAAGGCAATTAGACTCATATCTGTTTATTTTAAACAAAATGGCTGTTAATTAGTGTGATCAAAACCCTACCATTGTAGACTATGGGCTTTGCTTTGTAGTGCTCTAAATTGAGTATGGTCTGGTGCCAGTTGACATGATAACAACTCAAAGTCTGGCTTTTTAAGAATTAATGAACAAACACGTTCATGAGGCTTTGTTTTGTCTAGTTTAGATCTATAGGCAATGAATGCATCACAGTTTTGGGTTGTTTTTTTTTTTAAAGCTGACTAATGCTTTTGCTTATTAAAAGTGCATAAACTTATTGAAGATTTTCGGATAATATAGCTGGTGTGTGAGAGCTGCACTATTTTCATTTAATTAGCCTATTTCCAACTTTTCCAGTTAGAGCTCAAGCTGTACCTATTGTTCCATCACTGACACACCCCAACCGTTTACTCTTCATAACTTATGAACTTACCAGGCTCCTACAAGCATCTTAAATGATCCACCTGTCCTTCGCCTTCTGCTCCATATAGAATAAATGAGCAGATCACAAGAATTGATTTATTGCACAGAGACAGCAAGACTGAAAATCTTTAGCATCTGTGCCACTTCAAACAAGGATGCTCTGAGTATAGATGTGGGTCCATTACAATGTTTGAAAAGCTTAGATTAGGTATGACAATGCCAACACTAAGGTTGAAAGCCCCAATAAAATATATTGGCATAACTTTTTCAAGCACTGAGACAAAAATATATTTCTAGTTAGATAGTAAAAAAATCTGTGGAAATATATTACAGTTGCCCAGACACCTTAACTCTTTTACATCTGGTCAATTAAAGTTGATAATTCACATTTCTTTAACAAGTGAAGAAGTTAGGGATCAAAAGGCAAGTGGCCTGGGTCTCTGGTTGCTCATGGACTTTGAAGTAATGCTAGAATGGGAATAAGTATCTTAACCTCTCTTGCCAGCTGTCTGGGAACATTCTGGATTCACACATGCAGCCCTCCTCTGGAGGACTAGAATGAAACTTGACTTTTGAACGACTGCTTTGAAAAGAGGAAGATTTGTGTGCAGTAATGAATCAAAATGTTTCACTCAAAGGAAGCCTAAAACCTGGTAATAGTATCTGCCAGTTTCTGGTTCCTTGCCGCTCTTTGGTCGGTACCCTGAGCCTGTTGATCACGTTATCTTCATCAATGTCACCGTGTTTAAACTTTACCAGCGCTGCAAGCCAGGCTTCCCTGTACTCATTGTCAGTCAATAAATCAGAGGCTTCAAAAGGCTAAGCACCTTCCCTCATCCAGGAAAGCCCAGGCTTGAGTGCTGGACTCTGACTGCTGCGGTTCCAGATCTCTCCAGGAAACTATTTCCTGATTCTTGTCATAAGATGTCTACTGGAAAAATCATACTTTCATACGATATAAGGAAACCAGTCACCCCACTCCTTCATATGTAAACTCCGTGAGTCAGGAGGGCTTCTGTGCCCACCCTAGCCCTGGCTACCTCACTGCTGGGCATCCTCCATCAAGCATTCTTGGGATTGAAGCGTAGTTCTCAAGGGATTTAAGCATCCCTCTGATCTCTAAAGCTTGTCTGGGAAGGTTCCTGCCCTCCTCTGTCCTTTCTGTTGAAAGCCCCTTCTTGGTATGTAGCCTAAATTTGCGTCTCCTGATCACAGTTGCTGCTCTCGCCCTTGCCTCCTTTGTTATGGATGTGTGAGTAATGATCTGTCTTTAGCTAACTGCCCTTTGTTTAACAGTTCTTCTCACAAGATTGAGACGCCTGTTGCAATGATGCTCAGAGATGATACGATATAGATGTGGGTGGCTGGGCAATCAAATTCAAAGTACACCCTAAACCTAAAATTAGTAGGAAAGCAATAAATGACACTCAGTGTTGGCTGTCTGTATGGTCTGTGTTTTGGTTTCCAATGAAAGTTATCTGTACCCAACGCTTTAAGAACAGTTCCATATGCTTACTTTATATGGCTTACAATTGTAAAGCATATTAGCTTAATGAATAGTTCAAAGTTTGATTATATTTTATCTGCAGTGACATTAATCTCTTTTTATTATTTTTCCACTAAACCCACGTCTCATGCAGTAAACCTTTGATCATATTTGCTTACTGTTTCCTGCCCTCAAGTCCTTGATTTCCATTTCCTTTTCAGTAGTAATGAGACAAATTATCCAACAGGCTCCTTTGAGGAAACTCCAGTTGTAATCAGTTAGCTCGATGGAGAAGGCGATAGTTGGTGTGCAGCGTTTCTCTTCCCTCGTGGATACGCAGCGCTTGTAATTGAGGGCTCAGCACAGTGCATCAAGCATCCGCCCGGCAAACTTTACAAAGTGAAACCAGATTCCTTCACTCCGTGCAGAGCAGATGTCTGCTCGTAAGCTGCTTGTGTCTGCTGGACTTTGCTTTGTTGTAACATTTTCCTAAAGCTGTGACTTCAGGCATCCGAGAAAGGGCTCCATTTATTTGGATACAGACTTAAAGCTCCAACACTTTAAGTTCAGTCAGAAGCATCATAAGTCTACAGTGAATTAAGTAGGGAGAGCAAAACAACCCCATAAGTAAAGAGCCATAAGAGAGGAGAACCTTAGGGTTAGAGTCAGGAGTCAGTTCAGAAATAGAGGACCTCTTTAGCAATGCAGGCCAGGCACCGTGAATCTGGGTATAGAATCTCTTAATTTTCCAAAACATCATTAAAATCCCTAAAAGAGAGAGAAAATGGAAAAAGGAGAGAAGGATGGCTATTTTAAAATAAAACCTCTACATCTATGGATCATGGAAAACCTCATGTGATAAACACAGCAAGTCCTGAGAGACAGGTATGTCCAAACATTAAAAAGCAAGACAGACTTTTTGGATCTTTTGCTCTCCTTGTGGAGCTCCTGTCCTCTCCCGGTCTTACAATCACCCACTTCTTTGATAAGATTCGCTACAGTCTACCCAAAGTTTGGCTATGAGTCTCAGCATCTGCCTTGATACCCTGCAGGGTAGAGCCTTACAGAGGCCCTCTGTGGTAGGCTCCTGTCCTGTTACCTGTTTTCTCTCTCCTCCAATGTCCATCCTCTTTGCCTTTCTGAATGGGGATTGAACATCTTAGTCAGAGTCCTCCTTCCTGATTAGCTTCCATAGGTGTACAGATTTTAGTGTGTTTATCCTATATTATATGTCTAATATCCACTTATGAGTGAGTATATACCCTGTGTGTCTTTCTGCTTCTGGGATACCTCACTCAGATTATCTTTTCCAGTTCCCACCATTTACCTGCGAATTTCATGATTTCCTTGTTTGTTTGTTTTATCTCTGAGTAATATTCCATTGTGTAGATGTACCACAATTTCTGTATCCATTCCTCAACTGAGGGGCATCTGGGCTGTTTCCAGCTTCTGCTATAAAGCTGCTATAAACATGGTTGAGCAGATGTTCTTGTTGTATACTTGAGCATCTTTTGGATATATGCCTAGAAGTGGTCCAGCCAAGGACCACTCATGGAGATGACCTGGAACACCTGCACAAGAGGTAGCCTATGCCAGTTCAGTGTCCAAGTGGGTTCCATAGTAATGGAGACAGAG
>CM053761.1:3959893-4027632 GCA_028658305.1 Pachyuromys duprasi
GGTGGGGTTGGGAGGGGAGGAGGGAGGGAGGTACGGGGGGGGGGATACAAAGTGAATGAACTGTAATAAATAAAAATAATTAAATTTAAAAAAGAAAAAAAAAGCAAGAGAGTAAGTCAGGACAGGGGAGCGCACACTGAGAACTGTGTTGGGGGCTGTTTGATTAAGTTCTTTTCACTTGGGAGCAACTGGGTAAGTCCTGGACTTCTACACTATCTGGGACACTCTTGCTCATTTTCATCTCCAGGGTCATGCCTCAGCAGTGAACATTTCTGTCCGTTGACGTTGACCGTCTCTGGATCATTATCTCTGTAGAACAGGTTACTGTGTCAGCAAGAGCTGTTCCTGGCTGTAAGCGTTACTGTGCACACGTTGTCTACGTCCTCACCCTACTTTCCAAATGTTCTTTGAAGAAAGCACCTCAGCTCCCTGCCTGGCTCTGACGGTGGCAGACATCCAGAAGGATGAAACAGGGGTCCCAGTTTTACATTAGAGGAAAAAAAATTCAGACCCAGGCTTTGACTTCCACAAAGAGCCCATGGCTGTCTCCGCTGTGAGGCTCACCACACCCAGGCCTGGAAGCTCAGGATGCCTTGTTCTCTTCACACGCTCCATCTCCTTGAGCGTCCCCACAACCTTAGCTCCCACATATGTACAAAACCTGCTTGCTCTCCTCCCCCACACCAGAGTCCACACTCCAGGCCCTTTTGTTTTCAGTGCTGATCTTCTCAAAACCTCCTGACCACTCTATTGGTGAGACTTCTCCAACACACAAATCGAGCCGTTAAGTGTTTCCAGAAAAACCATCAGGGCTCTAACATCCCCAAACTCCCCAAACGTGACGTAAGAGCCATGTGACCGAGTCTCCCCTTTCTTTCTCCCGACTCCACTTCTGCGGTTGACAGTGTGTTATCTGTTGTCCTTTGCACCTGTTGTTTTGCGTGCCCGCAGTTTCCTTCCTCCTTTCTTGGCTCTGCTAACTCAACTCTTCCTCCATTCAGCATCTGTGGTCTATCTTTTAGAAAATCTGAACGCTGGTCTGAACAGTGAGTCTAGCCCGCCCTCCTGTCCTGGTGCACGCTGTGTGTGGCTCCACATGACATACACGCTAACTTCTGGTCACTGGTTTCTGTATTTCTTCCTCACTAGGTTATCATCTATGTAGTGTATAGATAGCATGATCATTGCCAAATTCCTCCTGGACCTCCTGGAATCTTACATACACCTGTGCACTGAATGAAAGGGCAAAGAGACGAACCAATATATGTAGTAATACTCTGGCCTTTAGAGTTTTGCGTTTGGTTGTGGTTTGGTGTCTGACCTTTCATTAGGGAAGAGATGACTTCATAGCTTCGTAATCAATCATCAGGCTGCAGACACATAAGGGACAGTGGGTGTATATGAGCTTGGAGGGAAGTTAAGACTTCCTGGGTGGCTCTCAGAGTCGGGCTCTGTTCACCAATAGGCTGAACTCCTTGGATATGCTTTCAAAACACTGTACATCTTGAGGGAGAAAGAGAAGGTTTGTAGGAAAAGAATTAAAAATCTTGTGGTAGTGTCTTGATGTATCTGGGGAGGGGGACTTCAAATGAACTTTTTTAAAAAATTCCATCTTTAAACACTTGCTTTAATGGCCTTTGGGGCCCACACACTGAGGTTATTTTATTTTTATTTTATTTTTTTAAGATCCTGGGTAATTCTTATTCCAGCCAATGAGTGGGCTTTCCCTTGGGAGTTGGTAGATTAACAGACTGAAGGTTGGCACAAGACCTTAGTGCAGAATGTGGGGTTCTGGAAACTTCCACAGTATGTGGAACCATAGAGACCTTAGTGCAGAATGTGGGGTTCTGGAAACTTCCACAGCATGTCGAGCCATAGAGACATCTGCTCTCTCTTTGCAGTAGACCCCACTGAGGCATCAGACCACCGAGTGTCCTACAGAGTTGTGTCTGTGCAGTGATCTTCAGAGGGCTGAGATGATATGCTAATTAATGAATTTCCAAGATCTAAGGGTTGTTTTACAATGTTTATTTAGAGAAGTTTAAGCACAGCCATGTCAGAACTCTTAATGATTGGCTGGATTTCAGTCCCCACCCCACCCCAACTTCTGCTCTTTTTTTCTCTCCTAAATTATGGAAACAAAAAGATCCAAGGTACAGACAAAACAAACGCCACAAACATTTGCCTGGAGTGCAGTGTAATGAGCCCAGTGTTGTTAGGCTGTGAGGGACCCCAGAATAACAGCAGCCTTGGCGTAAGCAGGTAACATGAGGAGATGGTACAGACAGCTGCCAGGCTCATGGCTGGCTGCATCTTCCACAGTTCTGTGCTCTGGGAAGGACAGTGAATGCCTTCTGACACTTCTCTGGTAGTCAAGACATAATTTCTAATCAGCACAGACATGTTGAAATACTTTTAAAAATTGTTGCTAGGTTTTTTTAGGTATTTTTTTTGTCCGACTCATCTGTAACCTGAATTCATTTGGCTCTTGGCTGACATCATTCCTGTTTTGGTTGAATGGCTTTCCTCAGTGTCCCTTCTCTGATCACTGTACTGGACTATAGTCAGTCTGGCCCAGAGTCTCCTGTTCACTATCATCTTCTCTGTGGCTTAGACAGGCAAAGCTCCCTCTCCCCATGGCCCTCAGCTTCTCAGGTGGTTAAGAAAAAAAAGGTAATTTTTTTCCCTCTTACCATTTTATTTTCATGTTTCAAAATGAACATGATTTTTTCCCAGTGGGCTCAGTGAAAAGGTTTGTGAATGAACAGACTTCCCAGAGGTGTGGTGGTTTGCTCTTGTCATCCTAGCACTTAGGAAGCTCAGATGATGGCCTGGAGTTTCAGGTCAGCTTGGGCCACAGGATGATACTGGTGTCGAAAGTAAACAGAAAAGAAAGTAACAAAAATTCAACGGGAACAAAACCAGCATTGGAATACAGTGCAACTTGCTTTGTAGCAGTAGACAAGGAAATAAAATAATGTTTAAAGTCACTTGGGATGATGTCTGTTGCACAATCAGCTATGAGTCCAAGTTGGGTGTTTTTATTGATGTGAAATTGAAACACATAGTGATTAGGCACAGGAGCTCTGAGGTCAGAGAATCTGATGTCAGCCCTGCCCTATCATGAACTAGTTATGGGCCTTTGGGTCTGCTGTTCAGCCCCTCTGGACCTCAGTTCTCTCATCTCACAGAAGAGAAATACACAGGGCATCAGCCTCACAGAAGTGTTGTTGAGTGTTAAGAGAGAGAAGCCATCCACAGCACAGTTACTGAGGCTCAGCGAATGGCAAGCAGCACCACAGTCATCTGATTCACCGTCAGCATCATCTCTAACCAACTCCATCAGCACCACGGTCATCAACTGTGTCCCTGGTACCATGAGCATCATCTCTAACCAGCTGTATCCCTGGCAGCATCAGCATCATCTCTAACCAGCTCCATCAGCACCACAGTCATCAGCTGTGTCTATGGCATCATCTCTCAGCATCTCCATCAAGCACCACAGTCATTCCTACAATCCTGGAACATTCAGCACAGCTCAATCAGCTCAGCGCCAACCAATGGGAAAGCTGGAGCTGTCTGTGCCTTGCACCTTCTCCATGCAGTTCTCTGTGAAGTGGCATCTAAGTTGCAGGCACATTTTACTAGGTATTGGACTTGGACAGAGGTTCTCTGCACTTTAAGGTCCTCCCAGAGAAAGCTAAAAATGATTCTTATTGTCACTGGCTTTCACTCATAAGCGATTAAATGAGGGCCTATCTATACAGTTATGTTCTGAAAAATAATGCCTGTTACTAAAAGTAATAGTGTAATTCTGGAAGAAAGAATACAAACACGTGCAAACACTGGACATCACTGTATGTATGTACACACACTGACATTCACAAATCATATGCACACACAAACATGTACACTCTGCAGCTGTATTTTTTTAAATTGATGTATAAAGGATCAAAGAAAGGATAGAACCTAGGGCTTCACACATACTAGGCAAGAACTCTAATCCTGATAAATACCCACAGCCCAAATTGGTATAAGTTGGGGTGTATGTGTGCATGTGTGTGAGAGACAGAGAGGAAGGGGGGAGGGGAGAAAAAGAGAGAAGGAAGCAGAGGGAGAGAGTATTTGCATGTGTGAAAGTGCATGTGTGTGTGTGGCTGTGCACACAGAGGCTCAGAGTTGGCACTGGGTATCTTATCTGTCCCCCCCTTTATTTCTTGAGTCAGGGCCTTTTACAGAACTGGGAGCTCTCCAGCTCAACTCAGTCTAGCTATCCAGTTGACACCCTGATCCTGGGTCTCTGCTTCCTCTGTGCTGGGTTTGCAGGTGATTCCCACAATCGCCTGGTTCTGGGGAACTAAACCCTGGTCCCACAGTTGCATGACAAGTGCTTTATCTCCTTAGCCATCATCCCAGCCCCTTTGATATATTTTTGTAAACACTGATGTTTCCATCATTCCCTAGGGAAAAGATTCCAAATTCCATCTGAGGGAATCTAAAGACATAAACACCAGGGCTGGAGAAACGTCCTGGCAGTTACAAGCACATTCTGCTCTTGCAGCGGACACTGGTTTTGTTCCCTGAACTTACAATCACCCAGTGACACCAGGGGATCCAATGCTTCCGGCCTGTGCTCGTGTGTACAAACTAATGCTCTTACACCCATGTGTACACAGAGTTGAATTTTGTAGCTCTCTTTTGAAATATGGTGGCCATGTCTGAAGCATTCTTTAATTAGTGCATGGCTGGAAGGACTGTAATACTCATTTGTCAACATGTTTTTATATTTACAAAATTTTAGATTATTGGATGAGATTCTGATTCTTTTGAAATGTCAATAAACATAAAAGCATGTTTTAAAAAGCCCCCTCCCTTTCAGTGAAGCAAACCAAGAGAGAAAGGTTTGTGTTTCCAGTCATGTAACGGAAAAAAAAAATATATATATATATATATAGACAAGACTATAGATTTCAGTGTTCCAAAATAAAAACTTAGGTTGTGACAGGATTGGAAGTCTCGGATCAAAAGGGCAATTTCAGAGAATGGTGGTGAGTGAATGAGGCACTCGTTCAGTGGAGAAATCAATTTGCTGTCTTAACCAGTGGCACCGCGCCTTCCCTGTAATCTCTGAAAATAGATGGGTACTTTGCGGTTCACCAATCTGGAGATCACAAATGCTCCCTTACACCTGGCAGGCTCACACCCTTTTCAAATAAGATTCTATCACCGGAGCCTTGTGGGTTTATGAAGCCACAAGTTTATTAGTTAGATAAAATCTTGAAGCATTTAGAAGTTTAAAACCGGGCTGTCAAACTGTATTTCAGTTATACTGGCAATTTCCAAAGTGAATATGACACAGTGACTTCTAAAGCCTCATCACTCTGTCTCCTTGGTGGTGTGTGAGTTCTGAGGCTCTGCCCCAGCTCTTCCTGCCTGTGTTTTTAAGCTGTGCACTGTCAAGGTGCAGTTGTTGCCTTAGAGTGGAAACCTGACCAGATACTTCCGATTTGCCCCCATGCTTCTGTGGATAAAAGACGGGCACGCATTTTTAAAGGAAAACCAACATTGCTTTATTTTATTGAAAGAGTTTTATCCCATATAGCAGTCTAACCCAGAGCTCACTGTGGCCCAGGGTGGCCCTAAACTCGGCTCCTGAGGGCCTGGATCACAGATGTGAGCCACCGTAGCTGTGTCAAGTACAACTTTAAATAGACAACCCTGCGGTGAGGTTGGAAAGCAATGTTGAGGGTTTGAGGAATTGCAAACAAATTTAAATACGTTTTAAAACACAAACCCTAGTATTTTTATTTATTTATTTATTGTATATGTCCATGTGTGCATGAGTTTATTGCACCGTGTATGTGCAGGAGCCTACAGAGGTCCAGAGAGGACATCCGTTTTCCCAAATCTGGACTAACAAGCCGTCGTTAGCCACTATTATGTCCTGGGGACCAAAGCTGAGTCCTCTGCAGGAGCAGCAAATGCTCTTAACTGCTGAGTCATCTTTCTAGCCCTTAAATAGATGTATTTTCAAACTATCCTTGTTCCAATGTGTGTGTGTGCGTGCACATCTCAGAGTACACATGTGATGTTGGAGGACAACTTGCATGTGTCACTCATCTCCTTCCATCATGCAGGTCCTGGGAAGTGAACTTAGGTTGTCCAATTTTGCAGCAATTACATTTTCCTGCTGAACCTACTAAACAGACGCTTGTCTGTCCCCCGCCCCCACCAGGGTTGGGATTACACCAGGAGCTCTCACACACCCTACTTGTCTTATTAATGTGGGCTCTGGAGATCAAACTCTGGTCCTCCTGCTCAGAAAACAAGCACTTTATTGACTGAGCCATCCCCCTTTTCCAGCTTAGGCCACGTTATTACAAACAGTTTGATACCCCAACCAATGCGAATTGGTGCTGTGTGCGTGGAGGTGACAGTTTGTGGGATAGCTTTAGGGAAGGATGGTTGCTGGTGTGGTGTGGGTGTACCATCATCCAACAGAAGAATTCTTTCCCAGGTGCCGGTTGACTCCTGCGGATAGTTGTTTCATCAGGAGCGGGATACTGTGACTCGGGGTTTTATATCCATCAGTGAAAACCCACTTCCCATCAAACCATCTTCTTCCAAGGCTTCTTGTGCAAGACAGACATGGGCTGGTGTGTTTTAGACCTTACATTGTGGGTTCTGTCTTTCCATGTTGATAGCTTTGCTAACAAAATCCAAAATTATCTTCCCCGATTCTCGTCCCTTCAACTCATTCTTTGATGTAGTTCTGTGATTGTGTAAGGACTGACAGAAAATGTTTGAGAACTAAAGATCAGTATATCTTCAAATATTGCCTTTAAATGTTTGTTCTTGAAAAGAATCTTCTTTTATGAGTGAGAATAGCTGGAATACAAACAAAAAGCATTACTTCTTGGGTGTGTGGCTAGGAGGAGCCATCCTGGGCTGCCCTGGAAGTGAAATGATGCTATAGGCAAAGGCTGTCTGTAGCAGCCTGATCCACTGGTCCGTATCCCTTCCCCGACTCTTAACGCTTCTTAGAACCCAGAATGAATCCCTGGCAAGGAATGTCATCCTTTTTTTTTCTTTTAGCTGAAAAATGGCAATAAAATTCATAAATGGTATCGTACATTTATCTATGCCAGAGAACCAGAAGATTTTTGAGCAAAAGCAACTTCCTGTGAATAGAACTTCTGTGGAAAGACATAGAAGACCGTAGGTAGGAAGGGTCTAGCCTCTACCCGTCACAGTGCCTAGAATTCAGAATGGAGGAAAGGCCTAGTTCTGGAGTGTGCAGGCATTACCGCATTTAGGAGACAGGGAATGCACCATTGTTTGGGAACATCCTTTAGTCATTTGATGGTAAAAAAAAACCTGGGAATTCATGGCTGGGAAGCAAATCACTACAGATATACCAGTATACCAAGATGAAAGTGGCCCTTGGCACTTCCTGTTTCTTTAAGGACAGTAACTTTGTTTAGTGGGAAGAGAGAAAGAAAGCAAGTTACTAGTTGGGATGTCTTGGTTTTGTGGCTTGTGGGCTTTGGGTCTTGGGAACTGATACCAGCATTTTATGAAGGGCCTCTTCTAATTTTTAGTATTATTATTATTATTGTTATTATTATGTGTGGATATTATGCATGTTCCTGTGGGGATACATGGATATATGCAGATGTACATGCATGTGCTCACATGTGTGCACATGTGTGGATGTCAGAAGTCAACCTGAGATGTTATTCCTCAGGGACCACTCACCTTGCTTTTTAGACATGGGACCTCTTAATGGCCTCGCTGGGGTGAGCCAGTGCATCCCAGGGGTCCAGTGCTGGGATTCCATGCGTATACTGCCATGGCCCCCCTTTTTGACGTGGGTTCTGGGTACTGACCTCAGCCCTCATGCTCATGGCTGTTCTGTTGACTGAGCTGTCTCTCAGATGTTCATTTGTAATGACTGGGAGTCTACAGCACTGTGTGTTGGGAGAGAATTTTATTTAAGGAGACCACTTTTGCTAAGTTAGAATGTTCTAGAATCCTAATGAATAATATGGTGAAAGTCATAGCCTGACTCCATTCAGCTATCTCTAAATAATTAGACTGGTGTTACCCAATCTGTAACATTCACGAGGAGGGCATGGTGTGGTTAGTTTTTTGGGTTTTTTGTTTGTTTGTTTGTTTACTTTGATGTATATATTTATCATTTTGGAAGATGGGTGTCATTGGTTTAATTGTCAGCTTGACACAGTCTAGAGTCATCTGGGACTCAGCGTGGATGTGGGCAGCACCGTTCTTGGGTGTGGATCAGGACTTTACGAGAGGGAGAGCATCTTGGCTGTGAGGAGGCAGGCACTACTCTCAGCCCGTGACTGTGGTGTGGCCAGCTGCTTCAGCTCAGGTTCCCTGACGGGGGGAATATAACCTTGCGCTGACATAGACCCTTGGATCTCTCTGTTGTTTGTTAGGATATTTTATAACAATGACAGGAAACAGAACTGGGTCAGGTCCCTTTCTAAAAGCATGACTGAGTGAATATTAGTTGTGTGCATTAATGGATTTCACTATAGCGTTCCTTACCACATACGCCTTGCTTTGACTCTGTCCGCCTGCCTCATGCCTTCCTTGTGCCTGTGCTGGAATTGATCATAAAGATTCCTCAAAGGTCCTTGTGCAGATGCTGGCCCTCCAGCCGGGGCCGCGGGTGGGAAGTGATGGATGCTCCTGGCGGGACCCTGGAGGAGGATTGCATCAGCGGGGCCTTCCCCTGCAGGAGACACTCTACCTCAGCCCCATCTCTGTGTCCCTTCCATCAGGGGAGGGTCAGCTCTGCCTCACACCCCCAGGTGTCCCCACCATGATGTCCCACCCCATCAGACACCCAGAAGCAGTGAAGTCAGCAAAGTGTGGAGGAAGCCCCTGAAACCTCAAGCCAGGTGCCCCTTCGAGTGGATTTACCTTTGGTAATCATTGCACTAGTAAACTCAGGATGGTTACAAGCACATGTGTGGCCATCCTATAGGGCAAGGCTGTGTGTAACTCAGTGTGGTGCAGGGAGGAAGACTTCTAAAAGTCTCCCAGACTGATCTACATGCTCTCCTCTCTCTCTCTCTCTCTCAGACATACACACTATCAAAGCGCATTATATGTAATGAGAGAAAAGTCATTAAAAACTGTCCTCTGAATCATAATAGTACTTCCCATTTTCTTCCTACAATGGAACCATCCGGAATACAGTTGCAAGACAGAGTAGGGATGCCCGAGTGCACCTGAGTCACAGATGCCCAGTTGGTTCTTTTCTCAATATTCGGTTCAGTCTCATCTCCAAAACAAAACCAAAAAAACAAACCAACCAAACAAAAACCAGTCAACCAAAAAACCCACAACAAACCAAAACAAAATAAACCCAAAAATAGTTAAAAGAGGATCCCCAGGTAGTCAGTTAAGGTTGGTACCACTCTTGTCAAGATTGATGCGACTTGTTTCCTCTGTCCTCACTGATCAAGGCTCCGGTGTGAGGCATGCAGGAGACAGCTCCGGTGGCCTGTCATCAGCTCCAGGCTCTTTGGCTTTTGAGGTGGGGTCTCTCATCAGCCTACTTCTTGCCCGTCATTATGAGCCGACTGAACTTGAGCCCTGGCACCGTGTTTCCACCATTCCCAGCGCTGGTGTTGCGAGCTCATGGGATCTGAGGATTAAATTCTACACCTCATGCTTGGCCCACCAGCACTTCATGGACGGAGCTGTCTCCTCAGCTCCGATCCAGCCACTTCTAAATCTAACATAAAATCAGACCAGCCAATAGGCCTCCGGGTGCTGAGCTGTGGTTAGAAATAAAAAAGGCACAGATTCTGGGTATTTTCCGGGAGGGTGGAGCGGGGAAGTGGATTCTGAGTATCTTCTGGGAGTGGGGAAGGGGAGAGGGTTCTGGGGAGGGATACTGGGAGGGGGGAAGGGAGAGCTACGCCTGGCTTTCAGGATACCCATCAGCTTGCTTTCACTTTCCTTTTATTGTTTTCCTTAAGTCTATGTATTCTTAAAGGTCCTCAGATATCTAAAATTTCCTTTATTCATAAAGCCCAGAAGGCTGCCCTGTTATAACTAAGGTGTGACCATTGGTGCTCAGACAACTACAAATGCCACGATTTCCCCAAGAGAGAACAACCCAGAGGCTTACACACAGTCCCACAAGCCTGGAAATGTTGTGTCTACGTACTCAAATAAGGAGTGTTAATCTTTTTAAAAAATGACTCTGATTAACTGAAATGTCACAGTCTGGCAGTGATGAAAGCAGGATCCCCTGCAATAAACTCCCAGTGAACCCCAGCTCCCATGGATATACGTCCTGTGGCCCATAGACACACAGGAAACAAACCAGCCCCCAAAGCACGCTTTACAAGTTTAGTCACAGAAATTAATTTTCAGGTTAAGGTAAAAAAAATAGATACAGCATCGACATAATTAGATTTCCCTTTGAGCTGTCTCTGCTTTTGGAGACTGTGTCACACCTCTGGTCCTCTATTAAGGAGTCAACATCCATATGCCGTTATCAAATGCGGTGATTTGTGCTATAAAATGTAGTGTTGAGAACTCTATTGGGAAGTGTTGCTGTATAGAAGAGAGAGCTTTAATAGCGTTATACTTCAGTCTATAAATAACGCCTGCTTTCCTAGCTGACGTTAAAACAATGGATGGCATTTGGCAAAAAGCAGACTGCCAAATGATTTCTTAAGTGCCTGGTTTAGGGATGTGGCCATAAATTCTTTTTTGTGCATCAGCTAAGGCACTTTTAGGATGTGTCCGAAGTCAGCTAAGCCTTAAAAAAAAGGGAGGGGGGTTACTGTGTGAAATTATACATGCGGATCACATTCCTAAAACTGTAGCATTGCTGATTTTTATTTAGATCAGGCAACTTAACAGGTGTCTTGTGTCGTGTGGTTATATTTAATGAGTGAGAATCAGGAAAGGAAATGACAGCCGAGCTCTCTGGTGTGTGTGTGTGTGCACGCGCGCACATGAGCAGCCGGGCCAGAGGGCACAGAGAAGGTGCTCACGGGAGCTTTTCTAGTTAGCACCCACACAGCTGACCACAGCTCCAGCTCCTTCGTGGTTAGAGAAAAAGGCTCTAGTCTTCACTAGCTTGCTGTGGGGTGAACTACAAGTAAAGACAAGGCTGGTACCAGGATTGAAAAAAAAAGTTTCCACCTGTTAAGTTTGGATCTGGCATTTTCACCAAAGAACTTTGGTTGAAGGTATAACCACAGAGAAGGCCCAGAGCCCTTGAGAACAGGAGGCTAAGCTGGGCCTGCTAGTCCATGTGTGCCTTAATAAGGAGACTCAGGATGTTCTGTCAAGATCTGGAGTTCAAGGCCAGCCTCTGCTACACAAGGGGGTTGAGGCAAGCCTGGACTACCTAAAAACCTTATATCAGAATAGTAACCCCTAAATTAAAAAAAAAATCTTAAAGAACCAACAACTCCCCCACTCCAAAAAACAACAACAACAACAACAAAAAACAAAACCCTAGCAACAACAACAGAAATTGGAAGAAAACAAAGGACAACAACAAAAAGAAAAAAAAAAAGAAAAGAAAAAGAGAGAGAGAAAAGAAATGCCTAGTTAGAGGAAGTTGGGTCACTGGGCATATGTCCTGTATGTCCTTGAAGAGGGCCGTGGACCCTGGCTCTCTGCTTCCTGTCTGTTACAGCAGTAGCTTTGTGTGTGTGTGTCTTCTAGCATCTTGGGGTCACAGCTTGCTGTAATTTTTAGAGATGTCTTGGGGGAAATGTCAAACCTCAGAATCTTTGGGTGTGTTTGAGGGTATGTTATTTTGAACATGGGATTTGCGGTTGGATTTTATGAAGTGAAATTAAACAAAAGTCTCTAAATCTTTAAATAAGTTTTGCATGACAGCCTTTTAGTACCACTTTCCTCTCCTCCTCCTTTCTGTTTTCTCTCTCTTTTTTTTCTCTCGCTCCTCTCTCTGGGGTTCACTATGAATGCACAGGTTGGCTGTGAAATTGCTCTGTATCTCAGGATGACCTGGAATCCACCTCCTGCTGCAGCCTCCTGAGTGCAGGACTTGGGGGTGAGGACCACACAGACTCCTTTTCTGGCACATCTGAGCGATCTCCTCTACAACTATCTCTTCATATTAAGTGTAGTTGCCATCCAGGATAGTCTTGGCTCTGGGAATCTCATTTGTAATATTATATCTGTAATATAATATATATATACATATATAATATTTAGAAAATGCTAATAGCTGTATAGCCACTGGGAATGCAAAAAACCTTGAAGAAACTATTCTGTCCAGTTTCATTTCTGGTTGTAAATGGTCTAATGAATCCAGTGAGCCCAGTGTTGTTGGCTCCTGTCAAGTCTCCGATGGGGTGTGGATGAGCCTTCTGGGTTGGGACCTCGAAAAGTGAATATTTTATGCTTGCTGTTTGGGATAAATGGATGAGACCTCGATGAGAAAAAGCTGATTTTGTACAGCATCTGAAGATGTTCACTGTGTTCCAACGCCAATCCCTTCCCCATCATCATATGTGCTAAACAAGTGGGATGCCGCTAGATTGCAACAGTTGTCTTAGAAACGGAATGCCAAGCAATCTCTTTTTATCAGAGATAGATAGATAGATAGATAGATAGATAGATAGATAGATAGATAGATAGATATTTCGGTGTCAGATTTTGGATGCCCTAATACTCTTTACTGTCTGACTTTCCAGAGAGCAATAAAAGAAGTCTTTTCAGAATAGAGGTGGCAGACTTTCCTGTGTCTTGGGAAAATATTAGTTTATATCAGAAAGTACTTCAAACAAAACCAGAGTCGTGATATCATCATGTTGAAGAGAACATTCCAAATATGTAATTCTGTTTTTTAGAAATATTTAAAATTTCAGAATAACAGTACATTTGAGAGACTATTTTTAGCCAAGAGAGCTTTAGATTAAATCCGTTCCTACTGTAGATGAATGTTCAGTGAGAATTCTTTTATTTATTTTTAAAGTTTGTGTATGTGCGTGCGCTACACAGAGAGGCCAGAAGAGGGCGTCAGATTCCCTCTGGAGCTGGAATTCACAGGTAGATGTGAGCTGCTCAACACAGGAGCTGAGCGCTGAATCTGAGCACTCTGGATGCTCCTAACTGCTGTGCTATGTGTCTAGCCCAAGTGTGAACTCTTAGGTAGAAAGTTAAAAACATCTGTAGGTCACTGTTGTAAGACCTACAGAAATGAGACTTTTAAAAAAAAAATAACACCACAGCCTGCCACAGGCTTGTGTGTGCGGGGCAGAGACCTCAGTGAACAGTGTGGGCTAAGTGCAAGACTGGAGAAAAGGAAGTGGAGAACTCACACAGTGTCTGCCCTCATGGGAAGAGCCACATGTATGCACATGATTAATCTGGTGTTTGATGTGCTCAGGGTTGAACATGACTTGTTCCTTCCTCACCCACAAGTCACTGGCTTGAGTGAGAAGGCTCACTATGAAAGCAATGAGAGGTAGACTTTTAGAAATTTTCAGACCTTGGTTAAAGCTTATGGCAATTTCCATTCCCTCCTCATCAGATTTTCTAAACTCTCATTGTCAGAGCATGATTTTCCAATAGTTCAAATTTATGCACAGAATGTTTAAGCAGGTGCATTCTTGGCACAAAAACAAAGGATCCTCGGACCAATTAATCAAATATGGGGTGAAAGAGGAAACAGTGAGTGGTTGCAGTGTTCTTAGCAGGACTAGCAAACCGGGCAGCAGACAGTTAGATGAAGTTGATGACCCCCGTGGCTTCATTTGGAGAATGTACCTTCGCAAGGTTCCTTTCTCTTGAATGTCTGCATGGAGCTGGAAAGTGGAACCACACGCATGCAGAAAAGCAAAGATGACTTGCAGGCCTCCCTGTGAGAGGCTTGGGGAGCGGTGGCACCTGAAGCCGCTGCTGAAGAGAGCCTACAAGCAGAAGTCACACACAGCTGGCTCTTGTTTGCACTCTAAGCTGCTATGGCTTGCTCCTCTGTCACCGGCTGTTATGTCCATTAAGCCAGAGACTGGCTCTGGTTCTCAGCTTCTTGCACGCCTGAGCTCAGGAGTACACCTGCAGGAGAAGAGCTTCAAGCCCTCATTTTGCACAGATCAACAACTTGCCAGGAGTGTCCAAACATGCTTATTATAGAGAAATTACAAGAGCTAGAACCGGAGAGGCTTTCTTGAGTGGGCATCTGGCCTGTTAGGTGTTACTGAGTACAATTTGAAGAATTGAAAAATAAATAGAACAGTGTACTGCCTGGCATGGGCACTTTGTCTAATGTATGATTAACTTATAAGCCCACAGCTAAGCACTGCTCGGGGCGGGCGGCTTTCATGTGCAGCACAGAGCCACTTAAGCATGCATTTTTGCTTAACTTCTTAAGAAACCAACTCGGGTGGGCTTTGAGGGGGTGTGTGATTAGCTATTTCAGATTACAGTGACCTTTTATTTATTTTTTTAAGGAAAAAAATCCAACCCTTTACTTTGCTGAGGTATCAGACAGTTATGGTGGTTACCTAATGACTTCAGCCACAGTTTCCTGAAAGATGACTGTCCAGCAGTAGTTTTAACCACAAATTTAGAGAACTAATTTCCATTCTTTTGTGGGTTTTGTGTGTTAGGTCCATTCTTTTTCTTGCTGGAAGGTTAATGTACATCTAGAATAAACATTTTAAATGTAGAAGAAGATGGTACCTTCAAATACAAAGGAAAATAAATTTAACCTTCTTTCAAAACAAGCCTAGGAAGAACTCTAAGTTTTTAAGACTTTCTATTTAATTACTTTGCACTTAAGCCAGCTGGTCTTCTAGCTTTCGTGACCTTATATTCCCTGAATGTTCTCATAAATCAAAGGAAGAATATGCTGGATTCTAACATTAGTCTTGGGGAAAATTCCGGATCTGAAAACAAAAGAAAGGTAGGTAGAATCAAGGTTGCCTTGGGAATTTTGAGGTCCTTGGTAAGGTTAATTGGGAGGGCATAGATTCTTTTATGCTCAGATCTCTCTTTTTCTTTCTCGTTTTTCCCCCAAAGCATTTCTGCCCTCTAACCCACCAATTTCTCTTGCTGCTTGAGCCTTCACACTTCAACACTGAACCTGAAGATAGAAAAAAAATGAGAGAAAAAATATTCTGGCAGGCAGGGGATGGCCTTGATGAGCTCTTAAAATTCTTTTCAGTGCTTTCATTTTAAATTCTGATGATTTCAGAAAAGCTCAAAATGAAGTGCCCACCCCGTGAAGGCCGTCATTCGAATCCCTTCAACTGCCTCCTGGCCCCCCAGGAGTTGCCCTAAATGGCAGCCACAAGAGGCCACTTCCTGTGCCGACCTCCTCTAGTGCGGTGAACTACCTTGGCAGTGACCTGGCACATGTTAGTTAGGTTAGGGGATTTTCCCAGGTCCTGTTTAACCTTCATGCTTTAATTTTTAAGTACAGACAATATTGTTTGCTGAGCTATTCTTTTTACAAAAGATCCTGCTAACTGCCTAGCCATGCATGTGGGGGTGGACGAGAGGTTTCTGGTGTTGAAGAATTAAAGGGAATTAGAATCCTTCACCGTCAGGCAGTTCAGGGAGGATTAGTTGAGGGTCCCTGTCTAAGGAGTTGTAACTCTTCAGGGCTCAAGGCCAGCCAACAGCATGAGTCCCTTCACTGTGTCCAGCTGTAGGAGTGGAGTGCTTTCCTGTGTCCAGCTGTAGTTGTGGGGTGGTTCTTCGCTGTGTCCAGCTGTAGTTGTGGGGTGGTTCTTCGCTGTGTCCAGCTGTAGTTGTGGGGTGGTTCTTTGCTGTGTTCAGCTGTAGTTGTGGGGTGGTTCTTCGCTGTGTCCAGCTGGAGTTGTGGGGTGGTTCTTCACTGTGTCCAGCTGTAATTGTGGGGTGGTGCTTTGTGTGTCCAGCTGTAGGAGCGATGAAGTTCTGTAGTTTGTCCAACTGTGAGAAGGGTATGGTTCTCTCCTGAGTGGATGGATTCAGGCTACATTCTGCCCAAAGCATTCAGCTTTTGGGAAAACTTCTCCAGCAATTTTGGAGGTTCATAAGGGAGCATCTGAGATTGCTGATCTCACTGGACTCCAAAAATCCTCCAACTCTGCATCGTTCTGAGGGCACCTATCATTAGATGGCTGCCAGGCCCCTGGCACTGTGCTGTTCTTACCCCCTGGGTAACCCTGAGATGTGATATTTAGCTTTCCTTCAGACAGGGAGGAGTGCAGCCAAGTTTGTCAGCTCATAGACAGTTAACAATGAGTGACTTTGTGTCTCCTCCCAGGAGCAAGAGATACCACTCAGGCCCCGCCTCTCTGCTGCCAATCAGTTTCATAGCTCCAACCCTTGCCTTTAGAGGCTGAACATGAGGAGGGGGCTCCAGGCGCAATGTCTCCTAACATTGCTACATCTTCCTAACTACCTAACAAAATTATTAAGTACTTTGTGCTCAAATACCGTAAAAACAGTGAGATGAAGGGCCTGAGCCTTAAACTATGTCTGTCACGTTTTCAGACTTTGCCTTTGCAGGTATGCTGTAGCTCTCCAAGCAGGGGGTAAACTTCACAGAGTTGCCCAGGTGAACGTGAATTTTACATATTGTTTCCAGTTCTAAAATGCTGGGAGGAACAGACTTGGGGAAACTTCTCTGTGATGCTCTGTGTCACTTCTGAGGGGCTTTCATGAAGAGCAAAGTGTTGTGGGTGCAGAGAAAATACTCGGTAATCATCCTGCCCCGGGTGTGTCTGAGCGGAGCAGCTGGGGCAGGGCTTCTCAGCCTGGCTGTGTTTTCCTGATGATGCCTGCACTGAAGATGGATGCTGGGATCAGAAGGCATGCCTGGGGAAGCTGATTTAGCCAGAAAAGCAGCAGCACACAGAAAGGGTGTGTGAGGGCTAGTGTTGTGAGTACAAAAGAGTGTGATCTGGTGTATACGGTTGCTTATTAGCTCACTCTTCATTACACGTGAGGGTATTTTTCAGAGTTCCTCAGAATGTCCCAAAGAACACTGTCAGGTGCCAAGTGAGGTGACAGAATGACACTTCCCGTATGGTCCAATAGTGAACTTACTGGAGAAGCATTTGCTGACCGCCCCTGAGGTACCAGGCATGCTTTTAGTGCTTGTTGGGCACAGCTGCCCATGGACTATGCAAGCTTCCTGCTTCTAGAAAAGTCACAGAGGGAAGCAGCATACACGCAAACTTGACCTGGAGGAAAAGGCAGCAAGGAACAAGGTGCTGAGAGTCCAAATAGGCTACTCAATAGTCGCTTTAGAACAACAAGAAGGTGCCAGACACCGGAAGATCACGGAGAACACGTATCGGATCGGGCAGAAGGACAGCTGGCACAGCATTCCTGGGGGAGGGAGCCAATGCCAGGCTGTGGCAGGCCCTGGGCACACTGGCTGTGCCTGTGGTCCTGTGGGAGGAAGCATTGGGAAGGGTTCAGAGAGACTGGTATGGAGTAGGAGATAGAGTGTGATGGTCAGCCATTGTCGATGTACAAGGAAGGACCCTGCTGTGCTCACGTGCATGTATGTATGTGTGTGTCTCACACCCCCTTGTTGTGGGGGAAATAAGAGCAAAAGACAGGGAGTGTCTGCAATAAATTAAAATCCTCCTTTGGATAAGGCAGAGGGTGTGATGGAGAGAAATAGACAATTAATTAATTAATTACAAGACATGATAATGAAATGGATATGGGGAGCTTCCCAGGAGGAAATTGGGGTTTGGGGGGTGTTCTTTCCAGAGCAGAGGAAGATTGGCAGAGTGAAAGTTTGGAGCAGGAAGTTTGAAGCTGCTGTTGCTGCTTTTTCTTCTTCCTCCTCTTCCTCTTTCTCCCCACCTCCCACCCCCACTTCACCCTTTTCTCCTCCTTCTTGCCTTTGTCGTCTTCTTTGTGTCTAGACAGGGGAACTTTGTTCTTGATCAAAAGGCTGTGCTAGGAAAGGCAAGCACACGGAGAGCAGAACTGCCTTGGGTTTTTACTCTAACTTAGGTGGTGGCTGTTTCTTTTCTCCGCTGACTGGGGACCTCACCACCTTATTCAACTGGCTAGTCTTAAAAGAATTGGCACACAGAAAAGGAAGGAAGGAGAAAGAGGCCCCTGCTCCAGAGGGAAAAGAGTCTCTAGGCCCTCAACAGAATGCAGCGGGGGACCTCTGTGTAAACAAGGTCTTACTAGGTAGGGGAATTAAAATATTTGCATAAACGTCTCACAAGATGAGAGAGATAAAAAGATTTGAATTCCTTGCCCTAAACACAAGTTTTATAGTATTCGAGAGGAAAGATTTATTTGATATTGCTTACAAATCCCCCCTCATGTTTTTAGCTGTTCCTTCCTTTAAACTCATCAATGAATGATAATGGCTCCTTTCCTATCCTAACTCAGATTGAGGGATTGCTAAAGAGAGGGAGAGGCCATTGAATAACAGTCAACAACAAGCCCATGGTAGAAGGAATTAATAATTGCATCTGTTTCATTAGCCAGGTTTAGGGTGAGCCTGCCTTCCTGGGGTAGGCCCTGGGCCAGAAGACTGAGCTGGCTCCGTGGGATGTTAGGTCTGTGCCCAAGCCAGGTATTTTATTCTCGTTTGTAGGACGGGCTCTCTCTTCCTTGCTACGTCAACATTCCGACTCCCTAAAGAGATAGCCATAGAATCATCAGGAGCCATTTTAGGACCCAAACATTGTGTGCGTCTTTGGCTTCTAGAGGGCATGAAGCTGCTAGAACTCCCAAGGACTTGTCTCACCTCCAGTCAAAAAAAGAACTGGTTACTCTCCTTTGGGGGCTTTTTATCCTAAACTTTCAGGCCAATTACTGCCCTATTGTCCTATCATCCCTTTTCCCTCTGAGAGGAAACTCCAGCTGCCATCATAGGATTAGACAATGACTGATCTGGCTTCTTCTAGCTGATTTGGGGTGCCACCCGTTATGGGGGTGTTCCTACAGAGGGCCTAATAAAAGACCCCAAATGGCAAGTGTAGGAGGAAAAGTGTTCGGAAGAAGATGTGAGGGAGAAATCAAGTTAGACATTACTGACTTGACAAGTCCTAGGCAGAGGACCAGAAGTCAGAACATAGGATACTTAAATATGTCTAAATCAGAGTCCATTAGATACTTTTGCTGTGCTCACAAGAGCCCTCGCAAGCTTTTAAAGAACATGTGAAGTTGGAAATAACATTCACTGGAAAGCTCAAAGCCATGAGGTAGAGCTTTCGAAGGCTGACTGAGAATCCCATGTTACTAATTAACAGATTGGAGAAGGTCCAACCTACACTTAAATATATATACCAGCAAGATCAAATAAGTAGATAAAAGAGTTTGTGGATAATTGTACAGGAGAGAGTTGGGACATTGCTATCTTTCTCTTTTAGACCTGGGACACACCACTGGGGTACCCATTTAACATATCAAAATAGACCTGGCCCCCAGGTTCTCCCAGCACCCCTCAGTCCCTACCTGTTAAAGGTGTGGCTGTCATACCCCACCCTCTACCCTGAACTTTCCTGTTCAGGGTATGGCCTTACCCTCCCCGAGAGGCAGTTCCCTGTAATACAGAATTTTGCATGCTCTCTCTCCCTCTGTGTGTGTGTGGAGGGGAGGAGGTTGTCTCTCTCTCTTCTCTTTCTCTCTGTCTCTCTCCTCTCTGCATTTCACTCTCTGTTTGAGGTAAGCTCTCTCTCTCTTTGCTATCCTCCCTTCCTGTCTGCATGGCGATTTCTCAGGCCCTGTTTATTGGGACCAGTGGACCCCCCTGAGAGCTGCCCCTAATAGACCTGCTTTTATGTTTCTGATTCCGCCTGAATTGGCTTATTTGGCCGGCAGAGACCTGTTCTTGTGCTTCAGCGTTAACACTGGCTGGGGTGGGCTGCTCTTGTTTTTCTATCATGCCCTTTGTTTTTGTAAATAATTTTTCCACCACAGTTTTGCCTAAGTATCTGGGGGAGGGGGCAGATGCACATCTCTGTGTAGAGCCCCCGAGGGTGACCTCAGCTGACTCAGGACCCACCACCTCTAGCCTACACTGCATAGCCAGGAAGCCTCAGGGGTCTACCTGCCTGTGGAACACTAGGATTATATGCTCAGGCCATCATCTCCTGTTGTGCTTATGTGGGTTCTGGGCATTGAACTTGGGTCCTCATGCATGTACAGTTAGTACTTTACAATTGAGCTATTTTCTCAGCCCAGCTATAACCCAAAGTTCATGAAATGATCACAAACAACACTTCTTATAAAAAACCCATTTACAAATAGTTATTGTTTCTTGGTGGAAATCAATCTCAAACATTGATGCGTTTTTCAAACTGTAAACTGTTAGTTTTATAATAGTTTCAGGCTGATAGAATAATTGTGAGCACAGGAGAGTATCTTCCTTAAGCACTGCATTGAACATGTGTCTCCTTTATGGCATCGGCATCTTACATCCCTATGAGAGCTTGGCACAACCATTGTACCAACGTCTGGCCATCAGCAGTAGCTAAACCCAGCTTAGGTACGTTTCCTCAGTTCATTCTGTTCCGGCAGCCTGTTCCTCTCTCAGGATATGCCCTTGCCTTCAGCGTGCATATATCAGTGCTCCATCGTGAGGGTTGGGTTGGCGTGTCTCAAATGCTCTTCCTGCTCCTAGTCCCTGACAGCACTTCTTGGACCTCTCTGTTTCGTTCTTCTTTCATTGATTTTTTTTTCCTTTGGGTTAGTATATGAAATGGAGGGTTCATGATGGTGTCTGCACACCTAAGTGCCGTTGTTCCTTGTTTTCACTCCTGCCCGTCTCCCGCTGTCCACTTCTTTCCTCCTCTCCTTCAGATGGCTTCTTTTCTCCTAACCCTCACCCCACTCTTTCCTATCACGTGAGTCACACTTACCCTCTCTGCTTCATTCTGCCTTTAGCTTGCCTCTGACTCTCCCACGTCTGGGTGTGACCTCTTTGCTGCTCTGTGTGGAGCTGAGCTAGCCACACTTCCACAGAGCAAAGTGGGAGGACAAACGTCCAAGAGAGACCCGGCCTCCTCAAGGGAGAGCTGTGCAGAAACCACTGAGAGTTCTTACAGAAAGTTTTGCTCATTGGCCCAGTCGCCGACCCCTCTAGAGGTCACGTCAGCCAGTGTCCTCCTGGATGTCATATGGTACTTCACATTCCACCTCAGAGCGTTACTTGCCAGTGGGAGCTCTTTCAGAGAGTCTTGTTTTTTATTATTACTCTCTTTGTTTAGTTTTGTTTTTTTTTGAGACAGGGTTTCTCTGTGTAGATTGAGAAACCTACAATAGGTTGTAGTTGGCTGTCCTGGATTCACTTTGTAGATCAGGTTGGCCTCAAACTCATAGTGATCCGCCTGCCTCTGCCTCCCAAGTGCTGGGATTACAGGCATGTGCCACCATGCCTAGCTTATTATAATTTTCTTAGATGTATTTGGTTTCATGTGTATGTGTTATGCCTGAAAGTATATCTGTATGCCACACGCATGTCTGGGGCCAGAAGAGGGTGTCAGATCATCTGGAACAGAAGTGGCGGACAGTGGGCTGCCATGTTGCCCCTGGGAACCAAACCCAGGTCCTCTGCAAGAGCAAGCAGTGCTTTGAAATTCTGAGCCACATCTCTAGCCCCTAGGCTGACTTTGTGTCTTTTGGACGGCATCATGTTGTTTGGTTTTCTCCTGTGCTTCTAAGTGTGTAAGTCAATTGTGTTCCACTTCTCCTTTTCCTGTTATTGTTCTGTTGTTGTTGTTATTATTTGAGACAGTGTCTGTTCACTGAATCTGAAGTTCCCCGTTTCAGCTAGTCAGACTATCCTGTGAGCTCACAGGCTCTGCCTATCTCTGTTCTCCAGAGCTGGGATTACAAGCAGGTACTGCCATACAGGGTTTACATGGATGCTGGGGACCCAGACTCAGCAGAGTTCCTTCCCAGCTGTCACTGTAGCTACTATTCTACCATTGCCCCCTGCTCTTCCTCCCCCTGTTCCTTCCCCTCCCTCCTCCTCCTGCTCCTCCTCCTCCTTCTTGAGATTGTGTCTTACTCTACAGTCTGGACCGGCTGGAACCCAGACCAATACCTCAGCCTCAGCCGCCCTCTTGGTGCTGGGATTGCAGGCATGTGACACCCACCATGTCCAACATATTCTTCATGTTGGCAGTTCAGACCCTTCTGACTCCTTATGCTCTCTCCTGGTTTTATTACTCAAAAGTCACCTCCTTGATAATAATCCATGCACAGCATCCTTGGATCTACATAACAGTAAATTGCCCTGGTATGAAATTCATGTTTTCCCTCTTCACCATCAGTGTTTACAGAGGTTGGGTTCACACACAACCTTAGAAACTTAGAATAACTTAGAAAATAATCAGTGAACGTCTTAAGTGCACACTATATTTCACTGTGTTGAGGAGTCTGGTTAATTAGCTATGCGTGACGCCTGATAGATTTGACTGTGTGTAGTTCATATGAGTTCCACAGCGCTTCATGGTCACTATGAAATCACTAATTGACAATTTCTCATTTGACCTGATAATTGGCTATCACTTTAACTAACTTATGAAATAAGCATTTTGTATGAATGTCCTTGTAATGGGCTTCTAGTTACAATGGGAGTGGACTTAGACTCTTTGCCCCCAAACTCCCAGTATCCAGTAGAGTCTTTTCCTCTCTTCCAACAGTTCAGAATGTTCTATTTAATATTTATTCTCAAAGCAGTATTTCTGTGTTCAGATTCTCTGGGGAATATACTCCCTCCTTCTGATATTTTTATCTGTGGATTTTGGGGTGGTGTGCTCTTGGAAATGATTGGGGGCCTGCGGATGCTGGATGGACAGATGGAAGGGCGAACCAGGACAGACAGTTGCAGCGGAGGCCTGAGGGGATTCTGTGAGGAGTCTGGGGCTACAGGGCTCTGTAGCAGATGCTGGGGTCTGTCCTTTGAACCTCACCCTTTATCAGTGAGTAGACATGGGGCAGGCAGATTACCTCAGACAACACCGTGTCCAGGTGCCCAGCTGAGAGTGGTGATTGCCTGGGCTACTGTGGAGGAGGCAGAGGGTCAGGACCAGCAGCTGTGGGGACAGAACAGAACTGTGCCTCCTACATACAAATTCAAATGTTTCAAGTCCCATTCCTAACCAAGAAAGAATGAAAAAATTCACACTCACCCTGGAAGCATTGTGCTGACTTTTTTGGCCTAAGTCCTAAATAGCTTTTTGGCTTTTCACTCTAATTTTTGGCACTGTACACACACACACACACACACACACACACACACACGCAGCAGTCTGGTGCAAAGTTATGACCATAACTATAACAGTTAATAATGGTTGGCTTCTTCTACCTTTGACTAACAGGTTTCATGGATTCTCCCAGCCCTTCTTTCAAAGCAGAACAATTCTCTCAGTTCACATTTCAAGAAGAATGTGGTACTGAAGTAAAACCTGGGTTAGGCACTCTTTAATAAAGAATAAAAGTTCTTTATTTCACCTTCTTCCAATGTCTATCCCATTTGCTTTTATGAATAAAGATTAAGCATCTTTCCCAGGGTCCTCCTTCTTGCTTAACTTCTTTAGGTGTACAGATTTAATATGTGTGTCCTATATTATATGTCTAATACCCACTTATAAGTGAGTATATACCATGTGTGTCTTTCTGCTTCTGGGATAGCTCACTCAGGATGATCTTTTCTAGTTCCCACCACTGGCCTGCAATTTTCATGATTTCCTTGTTTTTAATTGCGGAGCCTACCACAGAGGGCCTCTGAAAGACTCTACCCAGCAGGGTATTAAAGTCGATGCTGAGACTCATAGCCAAACTTTGGGCAGAGTGCAGGGAATCTTATGAAAGAAGGGGGAGATAGAAAGACCTGGAAGGGTCTGGAGCTCCACAAGGAGACCAATAGAACCAAAGAAAATCTGGACCTAGGAGTCTTTTCTGAGACTGATACTCCAGCTAAGGACCATGCATGGAGGTAACCTGGACACCTGCACAGAAGTAGCCAATGGCAGCTCAGTCTCCAAATGGGCTCCCCAATAAGGGGAGCAGGAGCTGTCTTTGACATGAACTCAGTGGCTGTCTCTTTGATTACCTCCTCCTGAGGGTAGAGCAGCCTGACCAGGCCACAGAGGAAGACTATGAAAAACAGTCCTGATGAGACCAGATAGACAAGGGTCGGATGGAAAGGGGGGAGGTCCTCCACTATCAGTGGACTGGGGAAGGGGCATTGGAGGAGATGAGGGAGGGAGGGAGGGCAGGATTGGGAGAGGTCGAGGGTGGGGCTACAGCTGAGATACAGTTTATAAATTGTAATAAATAAAATTATATTAAAAAATAAAATAAAACAAAAAGAAAAAAAAGAAAGGATAAAAGTTATCCCCTCCCTCCCCCTTCACTAACTACTTCACACTTCTCTGCCCATCTTTGCACATCCATTGCTTTGGAAAACACTTCCATTTTAAAGACTGCAGGTTTCTCGGGGCTGGGAATGAGGTTCAGTGCAAAGTCCCGATCAGTCTCTAGTTCTTCAATTACTAAATAAATAGGATCCATTTCTGGAACCACTTGTGACATGGATGAGCAGGTCTTTCAGCACAGGAACCTGAATTTTTGCAGCTGTCGCTTCTGCTCCGGCTAAACAGTTTTTTCTAGTGAGGAAACCTGAGTGTCTACATGCTACCCTGACAAGCAGTATCATCTGCTTTGAGTTTGTACTGAGCTCTGTGCAGTCCGCCTGCCTGCACCAGCATCCTGCCATAGCTAATCAGACCTTCCCATCTTCCCTAGCGCATGTCCCTCAGATATGTCGTCATATCCCTCCAGCGAGCATCCTCCATGTGCCGAATAAAACTCTCCACCGAAGGTAGCAGAACGGCCCCTTGTTTTCTTCGTAGGAACCTAGTTTATGTCTCCCTTCGATACTACTGAATCAGTCGGTTTAGTCTGCAAATGACCCCATTTTCTGGAGATGTGAATTCAGTCAGTGATTTTCAACAAGCAACAAGAGAAGTTCCTGCACCTGTGTAGCTTCCTTGGATGTCCCCAGAAGGGAGGTGATGCTGTCCTGCCCACACATTAGTGTTCTAGTTTCTAGTTTTCCTTTCCTTACTATTATTATTGTAAATTCGATCTGAGCCTTAAATTGTTTTAAAACATGTTACACAATCTCAAAGAGTTAAAAAAATTTACATTATAATTATTCTTGGAAACAAATGTCTACTCCATGTTACCCCATGCACAATTTTCTCAGCTTCCCTCCTCTTTCTAAACAAAGGGTCTAGCCTGCTCTTGGATGGTTTGTTTTTCCTGTTTATTAGTTTTTAGGACAGAGTCTTGTACTCACTATTTAGCCCGAGTTGACCTCAGACATAGCAGGGTCCTCCTGCCTCAGCCTCCCATTACTGAAAGCACATCCTACACTCTCTTCCTCTGTCTTGGCCCCACCAGCCGCACTGGCTTCCTTGATTTTGGTCCAAATGATGGGACGGAGCCCTCGGTTTACTCCTCCACCTCAGTTAAGTAAGTGGCTTGTTTCCTGACACCATCTGATGTGTTTAGGACTCTCTTCCTAACCTGTAAAAATCATTTTTTCTCCTCAATTGGAACTGCCCTCCAACATACCACATTTAATTTTTATTACTTTTTGCTCCCGAGATACAGTCCAGGGTTTTGATTTGTTTGTTGTTGATTTGGAGACAAAACACCAGTTAGCCCCAGCTGATCTGGAGCTCACCCTGCAGGACAGGCTGGCCTCAGTTTCCTCACAGATATCTGCCCCCCTCTGTCTGAGAGAAAGGCATCCACCACCATGATTAGTAAAGGAGGCTTTCTTACCCTGTCCTCTCCCAATTTCCTAGCATATATGGAACGCCCAAGCTCAAAAACGGATGGTTGAGTACGTGAATGTGTGATTGCAGGCTCATAGGTGAAAGGCATGGAGCTCACGTGAAAACAGACTCCACAGGCCAGCGGAGCCACAGCCTGGGCTGGGGTCAGGACTGCGTTCTAGCACTGTGGACTGAGTCATGCCTCGTACACATCTCAAGCGCAGAGCCTTCTCACAGGGGCCTTTAAGGGCTGTAGCGATAAGTGCCTGTGTCCTTTCTGTCCCAGCTGCTGTCCTTTGCTCCCTGCTCTAGCCACTGAGGCGTGTAGCCCAATTTTTCACACCTTGTTTAGACTCCAGTGTTTATTGTAACTCCAGTGTGTTAAGTTTCCTACCTCCTTAAGTCCACAAAGCACTTTAAGAAAGGATTTCCATGTATTATATTTTCTTCAGAAAGCCTTATCTCAGGCAGACATATTTGCCCATTTTCTATTTTATTACAACAACAACAAAAAAGTTTTACAATTATTATGCTTGCAGAGCGCTCCTCGCCAGACTGGGCTGGTATCGCTCCATGAAACCTTACACAATAAAACAATTTCCTAAAAAACTTCGCAGAAGATGCTGATACAAGGCTCCGGAGCACTTAATTATTTCTTCTTTCCTCTATTGTTTATCATTGTTTTGTCAACATTCCATATCACTACCCATAATGCCATGGGTTTGGTTTTCTTTGAACATTCCTTTCTTCTGAACTTACTGTGAACTTGTGCCTCTAGCAGGCCGCCCCAGAATGCCACAGCCACTTTAGACAGGAGGGAGGGAGAACCAGCACTTTGATTGTAAAAGGTGCTAAAAGCAAGCTCAGATTATATTAAGTAGTGAAAACACTTGTCTTCTTGCTATTCTAGGTTGCAACATGAGGTTTGCTTTAAAAGGTCTAGGTAATAATTTGTACATACTTAAGGAGAGTCAGGAATTCTGTGCGTAGGGAGGATGAAGATTAGGCGGAATGCAGGAGGATTGCATAAATGCCAAATAAGATACAAGGAGGCCAGCCCTCTGTCACATATGCAGTGCAGAGTGGTGGAGAGAAATATTTATTTTGTGCTCAAGGACAGGAGACGTGATCTCCCTCCACACTCCCTTATTTTTTTAATCACCTTTTGCATGTAATGCTCTTCTAGAAAGTCATTGTTCCTTGTAAGAAAAAAAATCTAGAGAGTGGGAAGGAGAGAGAAACTGGCTGACTCCTGGGTTCATGGCCTAGCTAAATTAGCAAGTCTCCAAGGCCCGGTAAGAGACCCTGTCTAAAGACCAAGATGGGTGGCCCCTAAGGAGTGACCCCAAAGCTGATATTCGGCTCCCAAATCTTCTGAACACGAACACTGGGGGAACCACCCAACTTGTATTCTCAAGCAATTCGTTTCTGAAAGAATTCCTTATAAATTATGGTTATGTGATTAGTCAGAGCAAAGCAGGGTTTGCATACAACTAGGGTATTCAGCAGTTCCCCTTGTGCCGTCTTCCAGGAATGTCCCAGGACCCTGTGGAGATGGAAGCTGTAGCCTGCTCTGCGCTCTGTGCCACACTTTCCCTGTGCCATCCATAGGCTCCTTCCTACAGGAACATTTCGTTTGCACGTTACATGCAATGAGCAGTTAGCAGCGACAACGCTCTGTAGTTTGTTTGTTTTAATCTTCCCCCAAAACTGGAGAATCTTTATCCTTTCACAAAGGCGCATTTAGGCTTCTCTTTAAGATGCCTAAGTTATCAGCGTAATATCGCATGCTTGTTGGAGGCGTTATTGAGTAAGATCAATTTCTTAAGCTTCTGTGGATGTCTCCTTAACCATCGGCTAGCTGTTAAGTAAAGGAGGAGTTGGGGGTTGGGCAGTGTATACAGCTTGGATACCCTGAGCAGAGAGAAGGGGGCAGCATGAGATTTCACCATATTTTCCAGAACAGCATGTGATTGAAGACCAATGAATCATTCATTTCTGCAGTTCAGAAGTCAGGCTGGGGCTTGGCTTTGGGTAATGATCTGTGGATACAAAGCTGAGGAGACTGGGAGACCTCTCCTGATTCATGAATGACTTGAGTTGCCTCCAATGCTACAAGGCTCCAAGGGGCCAAGACTCACATGGAGGGAGGGAAGGCGGGAGGGGGCTACGGCTGGAATACAAAGTACATAACCTGTGATTAATATAAAATAAAAATGTTAAAAAAAAAGACTCACATGGGTCAAACTGCATGTTCAAGATTCCCTAGGAAATTTGCTTTTCAATTCCCATACTGTCTGTGTGTTGGTGTATGGAGGGCGCAGGGTTGGGCAGCTGACCCAAGTTCAATAAGCAAGGATGGATGGGCAGAAAGTGCCACAACTGTGATAGTGGGAAAAAGTAGTGATATCTTGGAGGTGGCCTGGGTTCTATGTCGAAGGGACTCGGTGAATGCTTCTGCTCCTGCCTCTCCCCATCACTGCCGTACTGAAGAAATCTCCACCAGAAAGAGACAGCAAGAGGAAGAGGGCTTGATGCCATACCATACAGGGGCAGAGAGACTCTTCAGCTGGTCCTTACAGCCCTACCCACATCCATGAACCCTAGCCTGCTGGTCTAAGTAGACCAGACCCATAAGAGCGGCCTCTGCCGCTGGTGATGGCCAAGCCCTAAGTATCCTAGGAAGGGACGGCATTCCCTCTCACTGCTTTCCAACTCATCTTAATTTGTTTAGCAATTATATTTTGACTGGTTTGGGGAAGATGTGTCCTTCTTTGGTAGCCATCTGTGTCAGAGGTAGCACAGGTGAGGCTACGCACAGGTGTTTTGACCTGAAGAAGTACGCTGCCCGGTAAGTTTTGTCTTCATGGTAAAATATCTCCAGGTCTGTGAATACTATTTCAGAAGTCTCTCTCACTTCCACTGGAGTGAGCAGACACTGAAGAGGTTAAACTGGAAAGATAGGGGCAGCAATGTGCATCCTCAGGATATCCTGGCATGCATACATGCATACATACATGTATGCATGCATGCCATACATACACATCTATACACACCCACACATACACACATATACATACACATGTACATGCATACACACATACATAATGTATAATGCATATATGCACGAATACATACGTACAGATAGAGAGACAAGCAAGCTGTGAGAAGCAGGTCTAAATTCCATTTTACTCACTGTGATTTCATTGGCTGGTTGCTGAACTTGAACTCTTGTTCTGACATTCAAGACATCTTTGGCTCACTGGCTTTTTTGGTGCCATTTACTGGAGAGGTGAGATTTGTATGCCATTGTGTTAGATATCTGTCTGTTCTACCTTCCAGATATGCATCCTAGAGTGGGAACAGCAGCTTCAGGTTTCTCTGTCCCTGCAATAGAGAGACATGTGTGAGTACAAACAACAGAATGAGGCATCTTACCTTGTGATTGTAAATGACCTGGAGGAGAGATTTACTGATTCATGGAAGTACACACACAGGATGCCTCAGCTAATGCAGCCACAACAGGGCACGCCACACCTCTGTCACCTGACTCGCTCATCCCTGCCCCAGCTGTACCGGAAGCACTGAGCAGACTGTGCCATTCTAGTTGGTGACTTCCGGGAAAGGGGTATACGATATTTTAATTCTTTTTCTCACTGCCTTTGTACTTCTGACTCTATACCTTCCTGGATCAGCCATGATGGGCAAGGAGCCAGAATGCTCCCGTGGACTGAGCCTGGGCTTGGCGTGTGGTGTGTTTGGGTACTTCCCCCTTTGGTGTTGAGGTGGCTAGCTATAGTACAGGTGCCTGCAGATGGGACCCCCAAATGAGAATTCTTTTCCTGGGAGTGAGGGGGTTAGAAAAAACTAGCAAAGACCACACCTGCTTCAACTATCTGTAAGATATGGGCTGCCACAGGTACAGAGCTGCAGAGGAAGGACATGGGAACAGTGACATTTTTCTTTTAGAATTCAGCAGAATTCGGCAAGACATGGAAGAGCCTTTTCTCTCGGCAGAAAACCCAAAGCTCAAAACACACTTCTGATCGTCTTTAGCCTCTTCCTCCAGCATCCTGACCAGTTTCCACAGTGCACAGGCTTGTCTCCTCTGCTCCCCTTCCCAAGTCTAGTCCCACGGTGTCCTTTACACCCAGCGGCCAGGTTGGCACACACCTGATTGGTGTCTGGGACAACTTCACTCTTCTGGAATCTTCCCCTTCCTTTCTCTTAGGAGATGATTTTGAGACAAGGTCCTGTTCTAGAGCCCTAGCTGGCCTGGGATTTACTGTGTAGCTTGGACAGGATGATGCTCACGCCTCTGCCTTCTGAGTGCTGGGATCACAGAGGAATGCCACCATGCTGGTCCCCCTTTCCTGCTTGCTTTTCTTCTCCTGCCAATCTGAGCACCCCTTCTGTGTCACTGTACCTGCTCCATCATCCTGAGCTCTTCCCAGTGCTTCTCTTCCTTGGAAGCCATGCTGGGCTTTCTCCATCCATTCTACATGTTCTGCTCTGGTCTGTGGTTACACACCTGCTTCTTCCCTCAGTCGTGATCCCAGTTCTGTCCTTACCCTGTTGACTCAGCCTACATAATCCAGAGGTTCACAAGTCAAATCTTTCCCTTAGAGCATTTTGTGGTTTGGTTATGTTTTAGATCCTGCTTTCTCCTTTTCTGATTTCTGATCCTCCTGCCTCATCCTGGCTCACACTTGTTCTCTTCAGGGCTGGGAATAGAATTGGGGGCTTCTTGCATTCTGGGAGAGCACTCTACCAACTGGTCTACACCCTAACTTCTTTGTAGTATTTTCCTACATATTCTATGCTTGCTGTTCTCACTGCTGACTCTACTATATCTTGGCAACATTCAGGACAGTCTCAGATGGATGGGGCTGACATCACACAAGGGTCTCGGCCACCATGAGAGTTTTAGTTCATCTGTGTTTACCTGTTCCTTTTATTTGTTTATTTTTTAACATAGAAAGCTTCAATGAATTCAGAATTAATTACTGCGCTGCTATCGATAGCGAAATGTCTATCCTCAGAACTCTGCAGCACCTGGCCCCAGTCAAGCCGGTGTCCCATATCACGTCAGCTCCTACAGTTCTCCTCAGGAGCACTGCTCACTGACTGTTTCCAAAACACCTTTCAAACATCCAGGTACTGAGACTTCTCCAGTTTCATAACTATTTTAGTAATTTACAAATTATTTTTCTGGAAAGTTCGACCAACCACAGCCAACATTTTGATGATTTATTTTGCCTAGGACAAAAGCTGAAACATCATTTTACCCATCCATGACAATCAAATCAAGGCTCTGTCCCTGAGTGCAGAACATCTGTCTCTGTACTTTGTTGCTGGTGTTCTATCCTCATATGTCCACATTTCCCACTTAATCTTTCCTTTTGAAGGGTGTGTACAATCTTCATAAAGTTTTTAAATGTTTATTTACTTATAAAACTATAAAAATCATTATTTTAAAACATTAATAATTTCAAGCCAGGTGGTAAACTTGGCACTTGGGAGAATGAGGCAGGAGAGCTCTGAGTTGAGGGACAGCAAGTTAAAAGGGGAGGAATTCTGAGTCAAGAAGAAGAAGAAGAACAAGAAGAAGGAGAAGAAGAAGAAGAAGAAGAACAAAGGAAAAGAGGGAGAAAAACAGAGAGAGGAAAAAGGAGAGGGAGATGGGGAGGGAAGGCAGAAGGGGAGAGAGAAGGCAGGAAGGAGAAAAGGCTTGTAACTCACACCTCCATTAGCATCTTGAGCTTCTCAAACCAGCACACACAGATAGAAGCCAAAATCTGTATCATGTGTGCCCGAGAGGGCTTCATACACAGAACACAGCCACACTCATACACCACCAAAGCTGACAAAGGCAATGGTGAGGGTGGTGAGTGGTGAGCCTGTCCTGGGCAGTGGATGGCCAGCCTTCAAGGAGCCAAGGCTGCCAGTGAACTCACCACTGGCATTGGGAGCACACGGGCTTCCTGTTTAAAAGAGCTGAGATACAAGTCCAGTTCTTTTTGCTTTTGTTTTCTCTGATATTGGGATTGTTCCCTAATCAATTCCTCTAGCTGTCAAGTGTCATTCCAGGGATAGAGGCAGATCTGCACATTGCCTACTCTGCAGTCGACAGCCACCTGATAGAAAGTCTTCTGAAACTCTTCATGACAACCCTCTGTGTTTGCCCTTTCTGGAGGGTGGACAGTGACATTCTTTTCTACCACAGAACCAAATTTTGGTTGAATTCCAATACAAAAAATGATAAGTTTTATAAAATTTTCATACATAAAGAGATTTCTGATGTAAATCAGTTGGCCGGTTTATATTTTTTTATTTTATTTTATTTTTATGATGAGGAGTCTTGAGGCAGGCTGACTGGAACAAGGCTTCGCCGTCCTGCTCGGGATACTTTTCCCACAGTCTTCAGCTCTGGTGGACCTAAGGGTTAATGTTTACCCAGGTACACTCAGGGACTAGTCACTGGAAATAACTGAAGACGGATTCCTCTGTAGTCATGGAAAGAAGCTGTTGATTATGTCTCAATAATGAAAAGTGAAATATTGGAAAAGGGTTGTATATTCCTAGAGCAAACTAGCTTGTTGGAGGCGACATGACAGAGCCTTGGCCTCAGCACAGAAAGGCAACTAACTGGGCAGGGTCTCTCATCGTTCTTAGTCATGCTCTAATTTTACATAGAGGATATTGATTTTAATTTTATCCATGCCCTTAAGTTTAGCAAAGTATATATATATATATATATATAACACATCCATAAAAACAGACATATTTAGAATCTCCTTAAATTTAGCGTAGTGGTTACATTTTTATTTTAGTTTTGAAAATACATGATTGTCTCAGCAATAATAAAGTTGTGGATGGGCAGCTTTTCATAAGTATATCTGAGTGTCTCGTAGCCATTTGAAGACAGCCTCTCTGGAAGCTTCACCAGTCAACAGATGAGGAACATTACTAATGAGAAAGACTTGACCATTTGGGCATCTGACAAAAGCTGTGAATCCTATGTGTTTTCAGAGACATGTGCATGTTCTACACTGTCAGTTCTTCAACTTTTGGCATTTGTTTCAGCAGATTATTGGTGTATGCTTGCATTGAAACTTGAAGATGTCCAGAAGTAATTAAACGGTTGATGATAATGCAAATTTGAGAGTAATACACACACTGCAATCTCTGCCATTGGGTTTGGATGAAGGGGGAATCACACTGATTTAAAAAATAAATAAATATTTGTATTTATAGGAAAATTTTATGTATTTTAGCTATATTCAGCCCAAAATTAATCCCTCAAAGATCTGCTCCACCTCATTCCCTTTACCTTGTCTTCTTTCTGTTTTTAATTTAATTACCTCCTACTCCAATTTGTGCTGCCAATATACTTCTGGATGTGGACCCATTTGCTGGAGCACGGTGGACCTAACAGGACCCACACCCTTAAAATAACAGGGTCTCCTATCTCAGAAGCCATGGGCCATCCGCAGATCCTCAGTTGGGGGTGGGGTTCCAGGCCCCTCCCAGCTCCATGCCGGAACATTGACTGGCCTGGTCGTGTGCCTGCAGGCACAGCTGCTCTGGGTCCCTGCGTGCAGCTGCCTGGTCATGTCCAGAAGACACTGGTTTCTCTGGTCCTCCCCGACCTCTGGCTATTTCAATCGTCATCTCCTCAGATGGTCCCTGGGCCTTGGCTGAGGGGTGTGACATAGAGGTCCCATGGCTGGCTGTGAGTTTCTGTGATAACCACCATCAGCCACACAAAGAGGCTTTTCTGGGGGAGCCCTGGGAGATGCATGGATTTGTGAATTTACAAGGCAGATTGGTACTATGTCCACTTAGCAAAATAATAGTGGTAGGTTCACCCCTGGGTTGGTCACTGACTTTTTAAAACTCAGATTCCACATATGAAACTGACAAGTAGTAATTTCTGTTTCAGCATTCTCGTGGCCAGTGTCAGCGTCTTGTTTGCATATCTGCCCTTTTGTTAAAGCACCTTTTGACAAACTGTCGCATGCCTGTGGTCCATTTCTTTAGATGTCACTCTATTCCCCACTTAATGTTGTTTAGTTTGTTACAAATACAATGATGTAGAGGGATGCGTGGGCAGAGCCACACCTGCATACTCATCTCCCTCAGATGCTGCACAATCTAGAACACAGACCTGTGGCAAGACTCCAGTTTTGAGTTGGAAGGCAATGTGCTCATGTATGATAGCAAATATATGTTTACATGTGTGCATGCCTGCGCATACGTACCTATACACACACACATAAGCATCACTTCAGAAACATAGCTTGGTCAGATCGCAGCACAGAGTAAATAAACCATTCTTTGTTATTGCCATTGTAAAACCTTTTGAAGAATGCTGCCATCTCATCTCTGTTTGGTAAGGGGTTGATTTTTAGTCCTTCACTTGTAAGAGCCAAGCACCAGTAGTATGTCTGTTACACGGCGCACCATGTTCCAGTAACCTGACACACACTGTCCCGCTGTTCCTTGTCACTGTGTGGCTAAAGCACAGAATGGTTATATATCTTCCTGAGGTCACACAGCTAAGAATTTGTAGCATTTCTGTTTAAACCTTGGTAGCCTTCAAATGCCCAAGTCCTTGCTACTCTTCTGGGGATGTGCTTTTGCTGGGCTCCCCTGTGCTTTTGGAAGGATGGCTTGCCTACTTAGTTTTAACACCTGCTGAGCAAACTCATTTTTGTTTGTTTTTGAAAGAATGGTTTTGATCATTGATCCTGGCGAGTTGATCCTGACAATGAAGCAGCCTGCTCTATTACTGCTACGTCTGATTTTTACACTGACTTTAAAAGTGGGCTTGAAGCTCAGTGAAACAGGGGTCTGTACTTCAGAAACACTGAGTGGAAGGGCAGCGCCCGCACTGAGAGCATTCTCGGATTGTTCAAATCGGTCAGGAGGATTAGTCATAGCTTGGTTATAAAATCAAGGGTTTGGCCTCTTCCAATAATAGTTGTCAAATTTACAAGAGTTTGTGTTCAAATGTTTCACATGCTGTGTTCTGATAGATACTAACACACATCTTCCCCTGTTTCTCAACCTGAAAGATCACCTGTAATTCACCCTGAAGGAAGGTGTGTCAGCTCACCCTCGGCCATGTGCCTTTCAGTCTGGTCCCAAGTCTCTACAGCCAGCAACAAAAGGCCTGGAAAAAAAAGAGCCTTCTGCGTGAGGGTGGGAGGGCACCAGGGCCCAGCTTTTTGATTTGCCCCCTGTTGTTTTTCCTAGTTTCTTTTGCTAGCTTTTTCCTGAGCTAGGGAAGGCAGGGATGTTTTATCAAGCCACAGTGGCCGCTTCCACCACTGCGGCTCTCCGCCAGTTAGTCTTTTACTGTTGCACACATTCACACCTCATATATTTTGCTCTAAAACAGAACATCTGAGTTGATTCTGCGTTTGCAAAGACCTCAGAGAGATGGAAGATGGATTTAAAGTTGCCATTTTTAGATGGGGCTGTAAATAGAATGGCAGCTGTCCTTGGATCATCGCAGATATATGGTGCACACGCTGAATAGAAGCAGATGAAAGATCGCACCCAATTAATCCTCACAAAAATTCACATTTCAGCCATGGAGAATCTTAACCGGAGTGTATTTATTTATTCGGCACCCTCGCAGATGTAAACTCATGCTTTGAAAGTGTGAGATTAGAGAGGCGATTGCTTCCATCCCACTGGGGTGCAAGTGGCCAGTGATATTTTAGATAGTGATACTGTCCCCCTTTCAAACCCTGCAAACAAGTCAAATCTGCATACGCTGCATGAGTGATTCAGATTGATTATTAGGTTACCCTTCTTTGTGACGTGGGATCAGGAGATTGTTCTTTGTAAGAGCTGGTTCTTTCCAGGAAGAGGCTGAAGCACAAAGTTCGCCAACAAGACAGAACATGGCCGTCACAGTGTGAGAGTCGACAGAGGTGAGCAGCTGCCGAGGAGTCACTCCAGGCGCGCTGCCAGCAGGATGGGCACGACAGGGACCCGTCCCTCCAGTAGCTTTCCTCAGTTGCTGCTGCTTACGCGGCTGCACAGATTACTTAGTGGGTAGCACAGTGCTTGCTCTGCAAGTGTGAGGGCCGGAGTTCAGATCCCGGCACCCAGGTGAAACAGCTGGCTGAGTGTGTGCCTGCAATCCCAGAGCTGGGAGGCAGAGGTAGGAAACCCCTTGGGGCTTCTTGCCAAATCGGTGAATTCCAGCTTCAGTGTGAGAGGCTTTTCCTCAAGAAGTACAGTGGGGGGTTGACTAAGGAAGACACCCCACACGGACTTCTCCACCTGCACATACATACACAGATGCATATGTGTGTGCCCATAGCCCCAACCCCAGGAGAAGAAGTGGTGCTTATACATATTTGTGTATTAAAATTAAATTATGCATTCAATCATTGTATGCATGACTGTGAAGTTCAGGTAGTAATGGAGGAAGGAAAATCAACTGCCCTGGAAGATGTTGGGTCACAGGGCAAGGCTTCATGAAAGTGCTAATGAGAGACTGGCTCCCAGGGATTTTGAGGCATGGGTAAGAGTTTTACTTAATATGTAATGAGGGGAAGGGATCAAGCTCATAAGAGGAGATCAGAGCATCCATGAAAGAGGGGATACCCCAGCCAGAGATAACATGGAGTGAGGCGCTGTATGATGAGGGCCGTATTAAGGGGTCCAGGGCCACTCTTCTCCTGTATGCTTTCTTACCCACCACGAAGGCTGTTGGACACGTCCCATAAGGAGGAAGCTCGGAAAATCAAGTCAGAAGAGAGAGCATTTTGCTTTGTGACTTTAACCACAGCTTGCTTTGTCACAGTGGGCACTGATGGTGCCAGAAAGCACTGCAGGGGCCAGACAGGATGCACAGGACTCTAAGCCTAGCCCTGAGCAGACAGAGCCAGGAGAAGCCTGCAAGCGCAAGGCTAGCTGGCCCAATGCACTGAGTTTCAGACCAGTGTGGCTGCCTGGCAAGAACTAGTGTCAGAAAACAGGTGAACAGCTCTAGGAAACCCCCGCACATGGCAGGCATGTGGCCGCCCAGCGTACAATGGAGCAAAGTTCACTCACTCATCGTTATCTGTGTCCTCTTGGCCACTGTATGGTAGTGTCTTTCACTCACATACTTGCCTTTTTCTGCATGAAGCCTGAACCCAGAGGGCTGGAGCAGGGAGAGTAAGGCGTTCTGGGCTGGGGTTTGGAGACGGGGGTTTAGTTCCCGCTGCATGGTGACTTCAAGTGTGCACTGCCAGTTCGGCCTTTCCTCAAAAGGAAGATTAGGGGATGAAAGTCTGTCAGACTCACAGCCTTGGCAGGCAGCCTCATATCTCAGGGGCAGCCCCGGGACTTGAAAGTGATAACTTACGTAGCTGAATTCCAGTAAAAGGCTGACTAAACCAGATATTTTCTGTTCTGGGGAAATGTGATTTATAACACCTAAACCCATTTGAAAGAGCTATGCTGGTCCCTTGTTTGTAGAAAATGGCAAAGTTCAGAGCAAGCAACTCATGAAAAGTCATTAAACATGCAGGGACAGACCAGGCCTTTGGCTTCATATCTGTTGACTGAGACAGGAGGATCACCATGAGTTTGAGGCCAGTTTAGGTTACATAGTGAGTAACAGGCTAGTCTGAGTTACTGAGGGAAACCTCATCTCAAGACAACAAACAGCAATAGCAACAACAAGACCCCAAAAGAAAGAAATAAAGGAAGGAAGGAAGAAAGGAAGGAAGGAAGGAAGGAAAGAAAGAAAGGAAGAAAAGAAAGAAAAGAAAGACTAGGTGGGTAGATGAATGAAAGGATGATTGATTGAGTGAATGAATGAATGAATGAATGAATGAATGAATAATGAATGAACCTACCAAGGTACTGATTGGCCCGCTTTGGACTTGTTCATAGATTAGAAGAGTAAGGTGTGCTGAGCCGTCTCCAGTAGCTGTGCAGTGAGAGGCTGTGATTGGCAGCCGGAAGAAAGCCATGAGGATGCTGTGGGTCAGAGCGTCTAAAAAGCTGCACGTGAAATGTATTTGCTGAGAACACGTTCTAAATGTGGAGGGGTCTACACCTAGAGAAAGCTGCTGCTGGAGGGGTCACTGGGTCAAGACCAGTTAACTCCAGAATCCAGACCATAGACCTTTGATGCCTTTCCTCCGATGACACAGTGCAACTACTGTTTTCCCTGAACATTGATTCTCATATCATTTTGAGGCAAGCAGCTATGGCTCTGTAGTCTCCTAATGTCGCCCTCTGCATTCTGTGTCACTGTGTTTCTACCCGTTAATCTTGTAACCAGTTACTTACCACGTGGATTACTTTGTAATTGAAACTGTAAAAGCCCATGGCAGGTAACCCTATGGCTGGCAGATGGTCCCCCTGGTGTGGCAGCTGTCTAGGAGGCTTTTTTTTCTTTTGTACAACAACGTGGTCTCTGGGAGAAAGAGAGAGAAAGGAGAAAAAAAAGGAAAAACAAAAGAAAAACAACCCGCAAAGAAAAAGAACCCAGATTCTATAATTCGAAATTTAACAGAATGTATTTGCTAACACTTTCCAAGCTGCCTCAAGACCAGAATTCTCATATAGAGTGTTTTCCGTGAAGCATGAACTAAAAGGGAATGAGGGGGCTGAGTGGCGGGGGCCCACTGAGTGAGGGTGCTGTTGCAGGCTTCCGGAAGCTCAGCCTTAGGTTGGTCTTTTGGTGGACTTATCTTTTGGGGGTAGGGAGCTGAGGCAGACATCTCCCCCAGCTGTTGGTTGGTTTTGCTCATTCTCATGGTAGCCCAAAGGGGAGGGATGCTTGCTCAAACAGTAGATATTCCATAAAAGCTAACAATTATGGCAAGGTCTTTCAAAAGGAAAATTACATTAAAGATGAATGAGGGCATATTGAAATAATTACGTTTTAAGGTGTGTAACATTAAAAGATATTGAATAGAATATCGACTGTTTTGTGGAAATAGCAATAATGAGATTCCTGTCACCTAATCTTACAATAATTGGGTTATTATTATGCAAATGAAGGTGTTACTTTAAAAAAAATAGCAAGGGAGCTAGGCATTTCCTTCAGGCAGCCCTTCATCCTGCAAGCTGGGCTGTCAGTTCTGAGATGGAAGACCCTCTTCTCAACAACTTAGAGACGCTCATTTTATTATTTGCTCTTCATTTACTCCATGATATTTTTCTGCTGCCACAGGTAGCAGATTGGTGGCTGGTATGCAGTGTGTGTGCGCCTGTGTTAGCTTATGTGGAACCCAAAGGAATAATTAAATTGTGCAATTATTGCCCACTGTCATTTTTCAAAAATGAAACGGAGTCACTTCTGCCAGGCATGCATGCTGCAGCCCTTATCATTGCTCTGCACATGCCCTGCCTCTGTTGTGTGGTGTCAGGTGGTGGCTGAGTGTCCCTGGAGCCCACAGGTCATGTTGGGCTAGTAGACCTCCAAGGACACAGTTGTCCAACTATTGTGACTGAGGAGGTGAGGCCATCGGTCATGCTCAGATCAACACCTTGTTTGGTTTGGCTCCTGTGGCACCATCAGATGAAGAGAAATAGATGGCGATTATCCTATTGCTTCAGGACCCAGGTAAATGCGTGTGGGGGCAGGAAATGGCATTTCACGCCCTTGATGGACCAACCATTGTGCAAAGGGAATTTTGTTCCCTGGGACTGTACAGTTTCTGCACAATGCTTACAGCAGAGAACACTGTGTTTCCAAAGGGGGATGCAGAATTTTACTTTATAAATTCTCTGGCTTACCTATGTAGAGAAACCCCCAGGACCAGGTGTGGGCTGGACCTTATGGACATCTCATGATGGAGTTATTATTATTATTGTCATCATTACTACTACTTTTTATAGATTGAGTACTCTAGATTAATCATGGCCAAGCAGTTTTGAGCAAAGTACAAAAGACAAATTTCACTTACCCAGTCCTTTTGATTCCAAGGATTAGGAGGTCAAGAAAATCAAAGCCGTATCAATTTATTTTAGAATCAACTGAGACTGGATGAATGTCAGGAGAGCTGCTCAGGAGCATCTGTCCCTCTATCACTTTGCAAGAAGGACCAGGCTCGGGACGGCTGATGTGTACCACTGTTTTGTTGTGTTCCAGGAGACATTTCTTACTAGGAATAAAGGCTCAAACTTAGGAAACACTTTTCAAGAGTTCACAGTCCTGAACAGATGAATTCTGATCCATTCTGTTTTAGCAGTACTGTGAATTTATTTGCCTCAAGACAGTGGATCACTTAAAAATATTTTTATGTTATTTTGATTTTTTAATTGCATTCATTCATTGTGCAGGACACTTTCCCAGAAGGATACAGGGTATGAAAGTAGATACTCTGAAAATTAATTTTGTGGAAAGCATTTTCGGAAGTAGAGACCTACAGCGTATAGCTTAGGCTAGCCTGAGTTTTGATGCTGTTTCGGGAGCCTGGGGATCTCACTTGCACAGCTTGCCTCTGTCTGGCTCCTCAGATCAGCCCTGTGCCCACAGTATGCCAATTCGGTTTCCAGGTTTTCAGTTTCTCCACGGCTTGACCATATCAATCCTAGGCTGGGGAAGAGAGGGCTGTAGGGCTGAGGGCTGGTGATGAGACATTTTCAACACCACTTCTTGCATTTTGTTGTTACTCCCTTCACCTGTCTGAAAGCAGAGGAGAGCTAGTGGTGGACCACAGGGATACTGCTGATGGCCCCCTGAACTGATTTACTCCACTCACTGAGGCTGTGCTTGAGAGCTGGGACAGGGCTCACAGTGTGTGGGAAACCTCAGAGACTGGTTAGCCTTAGAAACAACAGCACCCCTTTACCCCCATGGACCGGTTGTCCAGACCTTCCCAGGACTCGCGGTTCTTGGGTGTCATAGCACGTTGACTGAGGTCACTGTGCACCCACTGCAGTGCACAGCCCACACTGGTGACAGAAGCTGCGGAGGGTGTCCCCAGGTTGGACCATAGTTAATTTGCAAAAGGAAGAACATTAGAATTCGCTCATCCCAATAGGACCTGTGAAGCCGAGGGAGGAATTTTTGCTACCATGACTGTCCCGTTACCTTTCTGCAAACAGCAGCTGCTTGGAGTGATAGGTGTGACGTTTTTGCTAGCAGATAAGAACGGGACCTCATTTGAGCTGGAGCAGGAGACTGTTCTGCCACCAGATACAAGAGCATCAGACTGTGCCCTCCAGTGAGAGGCAGTGAACTCTACCACAGAGGGTCGCGGGCAAGCCAGGAGGAATGCCACTGATACCCAGTCAGCAACACGACAGCTTCATCATCACATTCGCGCAAGCATGCTGGCTCAGGATGAGCCTAGTTTAACTTCTGCTACCAGTGACAACTGAGAAATTCATTTAGGACTGGGAGATAGACGTCAGTAACGTGATGGCCATGAAGGTGTGCGGATTCCGGTTCATATCCCCTAACCTATGTGAACGCCAGCCATGTGCACTTGCCAGTGTGTGCCTGTAATCCTGGCCCCGGGGAGGTACAATGACACCTGGGGCTGAGCTCCATGTTCAGGGAGAGACTGTGTCTCACGGAAGAGGTGACGGGCAGTGGGAGGGGCCTGACGTGGATATCTGCTTCTCCATGTACTTGTGTCTGCACATGCGTCTGCACATGGAAATGAACATGCACGAGAACAGGCTTTAATCACAATACCGGGCTGGAGAGCAGTGAATGTACAGTCTTCCTCCCTTTCTCCCCCTCATTCATCCTCCTTTCTTTTCTCTTTCCTTTTTGTTCTCTTATGTTTTGCAAATTATAAAAACGACAAGAACTAGAGAAAATAGCTGTATACTCAATGATTTATTCCAAGATAAGCACTTTTGTAAACACCATCTAGTCAGGAACTACTTGGCAAAGAATTCCAGCAACTTCTCCATGTGTTCTACCTACTCTCTGCCCCGTGTATTATCTGATCAGGGTATTTCATTATGTTTTAATCATCCAATTATGCATCCATAAGCACTCTAATTAGCTTTGACATTCAAATATCTTGGTATGTCCTTCAAGTTTCTTTTAGTCTGTGGGCTACTTCTACTTGCTTCTCTTCCTTCTGTCTTACCTGTGTGTAGATGTGGGTGGTTGCATTTCCCATGGTGTGGTTTTTGATGATTGCACACACATGGCACATGGTATGTTCTTTTCTCTCTTCTGAAACAGAGCCGCTGGCTTTGGAGACATGATCAAACATGCCTGATCTCTTTTCAGGACTTTAGGAGCTACTGTGAGTTTTCATGAAGGGGAAAGTTAATATTCTCAGTCTCTGTGATGTTCACATTTGCTGATGCTCAGTGCTTGCAACCATTAGTTCCTTAGGGTTGCAATGTAGAAATAACTTAACTATAGCATCTTGGTTTTTATTTATTACCTCTAATCATTTAATGAAACGACACTTGCCAATCAACAACTCAAGAACCAACTTCTACAGTTCATATAGAAAATGAAGGCTTTTAAACATTATTCCATCCTCTTTTTTAGATTTTATTTTTAATTGTGAGTGTTTTACCTGCTTGTATTATATGTCAGAGAATGACATACATGCAGTACTCACAGAAGCCAGAAAAGGGCATTGAATCCCTTGAAACTGGAGTTACAGTTGGTTATAAGCCTCCGTGTGGGCGCTGGGAATTGAACCGGGTTGCTCTGGAAGAGTAGCCGCACTCTTAACTGCTGAGCCATCTCTCCAGATCTGTTGTATCTTCTTATGCTCCCTGTTCTCAAGATAACTGATTGGTTTCTTGCCCTCTTGAGAACTTAACTGAGTGACATCCAATGAATACGACTGGGTTCATGAGTTTGAGCACAGCTGTCACCAACTGCAATTCTTTGCTTTTGAAAGCTAATCTATCTCATTTTCTCCCAGTGGTAAATTCCTTGCATTGACTGCCAAGTGCTTTACTATAACTGTAGCACTGAGCCTGCTTAATTGTCTTTACTAAACCTATGCAGAACCCGCCACATTGATTTTTCTAACAATCCATTGTGTGTGCATGCTTTCTGTATCATTGGTATTGTTTGGTCATCAAAGACCTAGACAGAAAGACTTACTTGATGTGTTTAAGACATGTTGGTTCTGGTACTGAAGTGTTAATTTGTAACTGTCAGATTTTGCATAAAAACAGGAATTTCAGAGTGTCCTGGCTTAAATGAAGCTCATCAGAGGCTTTTCTAATGTCTTTAGGGAAGGGCAATTCCATCATGGGGGTAAGCCTCATGTTCTATATATTGGCCACAATTCGAACATTTGAAATGTTCCTGGTCTCAGTGTTCCCTGAGGAATATGTCTCGTGTGTAGGTGCTACTTTTTTTTTTTATTGCTATGATGAATACCTGACAAAATCACTTCAGGATAGAATGGATTATTTTGGTCCACAGTTTGAAACACTATCCATCACAAAGGAAAAGGCTTAGGCAAAAGAAGAGCCAGCAGTGACAGCCAGAGCGTGCGGTGGCTGGTCACAGGGCACCCAGTCTAACCTTGACAACCAACACACAGCAAACCACGCACTTTTGTTTGGTCCACATGTGTGCTATCCCACCTCTGTATCTAAGCCCTTCTTTCAAGAGAATTCTACTTATAGATTGACATGGGTCCAGGTTCAACACCAGTCACTTATAAGGGCCAGGGACTTACCATAATTTTCTTGAGTTTAGTGGGTTCATCCTACCATTTGGGGTCAGTCTCTCTCACTGTGTAGGTCTTACATGCAGAGGGGGGCATAAAAGAGAGTTGGAGGAGAAACCCATGCTGTCTGTTATCCATGCCTTAGAGTCATGTGTGTCCATATATATCCTTACATTTGACTGCTGTGTGTGAGTGAGTAATGACTGATTACAATAGAAAGAGATGAACAAGAGGTTACACGATATGGCTGGAGATATCTGTGAAACCGCTCTGAGTTTTATTTTAAGTTTCACTGTGTATGAATTACATGAATAAGCCTGTCACTCCTTTAAGCCTCTAAATGAGCTCAGTGACAGCCAGTCTGCCCAAAACATGACTAAACCTGCCCTTAGGATGTGCTGTGGACAGGGAACCTTCCTCTGACGATTCCCAATGCTTCCCACAGCCCCTCCGTCCCAGGCCAGAGAATGTTTGAGGCCTACCTCTGCTGCCTCTAAGTTTTCTAGACCTAAGCCACTGTCTGCCTTTCTTTCTAGCTTTCTAGATTTTCCCCCTTTTCTTGAAGTCCAACAACATTAACTTACTTTATCATCTCTGTGACTAAAGACCTGGCAATCATGGAGGAAAAACAAACAAACAAAAACAAAACAAAAGCGTGAGATTTGCTGTGAGTCAAGTTGATTGGCAAGATTTAGAGTCACCCAGGAGACACACCTCTGTGTATGTCTGGGTATGAATGTTTCCAGAGGCTGTTGGCTGAGGATAACAGACCCCTTAGAGGCTCACACTCGGAGAGTGTGGTAGCCCATCCTCTGGGAGAGCAGGACCCCCGAGTGTGGGTGGACCATCCTCTGGGACTGAATAAAAAGGAGAAGGTGAGCTGAGTGTGCATTTCTCACTGCTTCCTGAATGCGACTGTAGTGTGAGAAGTTGTCTCACACTCTGTATGTCACAGCCGGATCTGGTCTTGCCTATCCCTTCCCCTCCGCCGGGGACTTAGGGAGGGAAGATTTGGTTCAGTGCAGTTTCATGGTGAGCCAGACATGAAGGCGGGGGCTCATTCTGTGCTGTTGGCAACTAGGGGTGCGGCGTGTGTGTCTGGACAGAGGAGTAGAGAGTGAATACTAGAAGCAAGGCTGTTCGTAACCCCTAAGTTTCACCCCTCTGCTCTCCCAGCTGCCTGCTAGGCCCCTGTCCAGAAACAGCCACTACCTTCCAAGCACGGTGCCACCAGTTGGGGCACTAGTGTGAACCGCTGCGGCCCAGCTCGCAAGGTCTCCGCTGGCTGGCTCTGCACTAGGGTCCTTGCTGCCATTTTCCTCTGAAGATGTTGGCATGTATTCTCTGCCCATTTCATTTAAGTCAACGTGTGGCCTTTTGAGGAGCCTTGGACGTCGGGTCCTCGAGTGGTTACTAACATCTTATATCATCGATTATCATCCCCTTGAAGTGGAGACCTTTGATGTCGCCAAGAGTCCCATGGAAAATATCTGCTCTTCATGTTACCAACTCTACAAGGGCAGGACTTGAGGTTTTGCCATTTTAGACTCAAAACTCCTGGATTTACTTACTTAGGACTGGGTTCCAGTGATGGCTGTGAGCCCAAGGCAGTGACACACGCCCACAGCTACATCTCAGCTTTACATACGCCTGCACAGAAGCACTTTGCCTGCTAGGTTAGACAAAAAACTGTCTGAAAATGGTTGGGGTGAGGAACAGAGCTTTGCGGCCACACCAGAGAAACCATTAGGACCTCCTCACTAGCCCACCTCCACCATCCACCTCCTCAGGGTTAATATTAGGGAGAATCTCTCTGGCAGTTCTGCACCTAAAGAGTTCTGGGAAAGAGAGAGAGAGAGAGAGATGGGGGAGGGGAGAGGAAGAGGAGACTAGGGGATCAAGACTGATTTTTAAGATCTAACAGTGGTTGGCTTTCTAGAGCTGATTACTGTATGCCAAGTCCTGAGTAGTCATTCCCTATAGTTTGAAGGGATTAAGGCCAACTCTCCTCCCCAAACTCTGAAGATTGACAGGCCTAGCTGTCCAATGGGATGCTTACATTGTCCATCTATGGGCAGGAGTTGGTGTTACTGATGGAGTCATGTGGCCAGCATCCTTTGGATAGGAAGATGTGTGTTGATACAGTACCGGCTTCCATACATAGTAGTGTTTCTACCAAACCATGTTTGAATGGCAATGTGCATAAATCATTTCTCCTGGAGTGGCCTCTTTCTGGCATTCAGGCCTTCTACATTTTTTATTTAATCTCCTATTTTCTACCAACTCAGTAGCTGAACCCTTATCTTAAATGAATATATTTTCGTTAATGGGCTGGATTTACTTACCTGGGACTGTGTTCCAGTCACCAGGACTCCTAAGCCAGAATCTTTACATTTGAATACTTTCATAACCCCGGGTGGACTCAGAGAAGTCACACACACAACAATGGAATGACTTACAATGCTACCACTCCAGTTCATGGATAAAGGAAGCAGGCAGACTGGCAGGGAACGTGCCCTTTGTGGCCTGAGCAAGTGAAAAGCTGGAGAAGCTGGAGATTGTGGCTGTGTGACCTAGAAGAACCAATGATCTCCCAGAAGTAAACCAAGTGTCCTTGGTGGGGAAAACACGCCAGGCTGTACCAAGCTGTGGGTCCTCAGGGCCTGGCTCTCCGCATAGACAGAAAGTAGAGAGATGCTGTTATCACTGGCTCCTGCCTGAAATGCAAGGCCTGCCCTGCTCCTGCTCCTGCTCAGGCCCATGCAAGTCCTGACAGTCAGCTTCTTCCTGCCCTCTCACAGCCAGGAGGAAACCACCCACAGTCTCCAGGTACCTCGGGTCTCCCTGGAGGAATTCCAGACCCCAAGATGAGCTCTTTCTATTTTTTTTTTTTTTGTGTTATATTTCAGGTACTTAAAAAAATCTGTGGCTACACAAGCCCATGCTTCCCTACAGCTCCACCCGCTAGACATTCTGGGCGCGGTCCCACATTTACATCTTCCTCTGCTAATGGCTTTTAAATCTTTGAAGTGCTTGGATCGCAGCTTCTTTACTAGTTTAATGACTCTGTTTTCTGTTTCATCTAACAAAGCGTGTTGCAGGCATTGCTCAACAATATATTTAATTTGACTTCGTTTTCATACAAGGCTTGAGGCTGTCTATGATACTAATATTAGGACTGGAAGTTGCCTCTTCACTCACGGAAGGGGCTTGGGTATCACTGTTACTGTGTAGGGTTTGTGCTAGGGACCCTCAGCACGAAACAGAATTTACCAGCCCGGCTCTCAGATTGGAATGTTGATACTTCCCCTTTTCCCCATTTGGGCCTTTGTTATCATTTCACTCACTTTATGTATGTGTGTGAATCTGTGTGTGTATGTGTGTGCGTTCACCTGTCCGTGCACATGTGGAAGACTGAGGCAGATGCCGAGTACCACCCTGCATTATACCTCACCTCACTTCCAAGCCAGGGTCTCCCACTGACCTGGCTCACCAGGGCTGGCCAGCAGAGCCCTCGGATGGTCCCGGCTCTTCGCTGCCCCAGAGCTGGGGTCACAGATGTGTTTGTGTGGTATTGGTGACCCAAGCTCACGCCCTCACACGCTTGTGCAGCCAGCGCTCAGCTCGATGAGCCCCCACCTTAGGCCCGCCTCCTAGCATAGAGCGTAGGGGTTAATGCGGGCTTTCTTTTTGTTTGGGATGCAGAATCCACTGTTTTCTTAGGGTGATTGCCTTTTATCAGTAACAGTGGCATTGTGGTGAGAAGCAGAGAATGTAATATGGTGTCTAAGTCACACTTGCTGCCTGTGGTAGTTTCCACTTGATTCCTTGTGGTATGGTGGCTGGAAAGGAGACGTACTGTCCCGCCTGGATTAACAGTGTCTTCCCTTGGCCAGTTCACAGTGCTGGAGAAACAGGGTGTGCCCACCGCCTAACTAGTTCCTGAATATTGGCATAAGGTACTTCCTTGCTTCTTACTTAGCAGGGGGACACACACAGCTGACATATGATATATACGATGAGTTTTTCTCAGCTGTTTTGGTGCTCTCTGGTGTCACTGTGGGGCTTTTCTGATCTTTCTCTTTCTTTCCCCAACCCCAGGAGGCAAAAAGAAAAACAAATGAGAAAGAAAGAAAGAAAGAAAGAAAGGAAGGAAGGAAGGAAGGAAGGAAGGAAGGAAGGAAGGAAGGAAGGAAGGAAGGAAGGAAGGAGAAAATTTGCATATGCTGTAGAAATGTCACTGAGATAGTTACTCAGAGGGTTCTGGGGATTCCAGGAAAAAGGCTAAAAGAGAAAAGGATGAGGATGAAGGTGGTGTGCACAGGGGTTCTCAGAGGTATACGGTAGCACGTAAGACTGGACGTGGTGCCATTCCGTTCGCATGCTTCTTGTGCTGAAACATCTAGGGACATGGCAGTCCCATCTTGTCCCAGAGTGGGGCAGCTCTGCAGCTTCACACCAGCGCAGGTACTCTGGTTGGGCTCTTCCAGCTGCATCATTTCAGTGACCTTTCCTATTCAGGGCTTCCCTACTATAAATACTGCCCTTGCTGCTCCTGGAATTTTTTTTCTTTCTGTGTCACTGTTAAATGAGGGGAAGGCCTGCGACCCTGACTGTCCGTGATACTATATGGTGCTGTGTTGTGGCACCCTGGTCTGGAACACAACACCATTTGCACGTCCAACCCTTTGTGGGTTTCGGCTCAGGGAACCATGGTAGCTTGTGAAGCACATTTTCCCTAGGAGTAAACAGTGTGTGTACATGGCTGAGCTCTCAGCTGTGGAATGCCGACTTTTTCACTCAGTGTGAACCAAGTATTTGTTCATATTTAGACAGATTCTAGGTGGAGGTAATTTAGACATTTAATCAGATATAAAGCCATGCTAAAAACAGGAAGAGCTCATTATAGATTCACAGATCTGTATATATGTGTGATCAGGGATGAAAAATACTACTGGGATACATTTCAGAGAAAAGAGATGAGTGAAAATAAGAAAAAAAAACTTAATGGATTTGAGCCCAAGTAAATGGAACTCTATTATTTAATTATAGTATCTGACTGTGAATATAAATGGAAGATGAGCAAGAATTTTTCTCCTGGTTTGGATTGTAGAAGATCTCATGACTAAATGGGAAAGTCTGTCACTCAGAGCTATGCGCTAGAGGTCTGATTCTTCATAGAGTGAATCAGGGAATAGAGAAAATATTTAGGGAATTGAGGATGATCTCTTTTGCAAACACTCAAGGATTTTATATCTAAAAATGAGTGAAATTGTACACTGGAATAAAAATCACATCCATCGAATTTCCAACTCTGTAGCAGCCTAGATAGATGGGAAACATCGCACCTGTACATAGGAAGCAGATTTACAATTTCATTTTTGGAACCTTTGTGAGCTCCTATCTGAAGTATCGATGATCAGGCCATTTATTTGTTATCTATTGCTACTTTTGGCAAGTGGGTACATTTCAACCCTGGTTTCCTGGTTCTGTTCCAATGCAGATGACTGGGGGTAGTCCATCTGCCATGTTCTTATTTTGCCTCCCTTAAGGAAATGAAGTGTGATTGAATGCCAAGCAGACTGTTAACACACTGGAGATAAAAGTTAATATTTTTTTCCTCTCTCAGTGTAGCTCAGTGTCATCAGACTCTGGTTGTAGCTCAGTTCTGTAGATGACTCATCTTTAACCTTGGAAAGTTAACTTTATATGTCGGTAACTGATTGTTGATAAGGAACATTGTTACATTCCTAGCAGGCTATGGGTTATTGATAGTTCATGGCATGACAAACAGAATAAGTGGACATTTTAAAACTAGAGTTTCAAAGACTTTTCAAGATTTATAATCTTAGTCTCATTAAAAACTGTCTATTTCAAAGTGGTATAAATAAAATGATACAGTTAGAATTGAAACAGTTAGAATTTTTATCCCTCATTTCTGTTATCTGATTTGGGAGTGTAGATATGTGCTTTTGTTTTAGATGGGAGAAAGCAGGATAATGCTACCCACAGGTATATTTATTCAGACATTTAAACAGACATTTACTCAGACATTCTTTATTTACTGGTTTTACCAGTTTTCAGAATTATTCAATAGGTCATACCCCATTGATTCATGCCATACTTCTTCAAACTGGTAAGCTGCTGACACCAGCTTAGCATGCTATTATACATCTATAATGCCATATGCCTAGGAGAAACCTCTAAGAAAGAAATGAGTGGTAAAAACAACCCCACAACTTAAGAGCTTTAAAATTAAGTCAAACATGAAAAATAAGAATTGAAATTAGGAAGAAAACAGTAGTGAGAAATAGATGGGAAAGCCCAGTTTAAAAAAAAAAACTGCAGCCTTAAAGTCATAACATAGCAATACACATATTAAATGTAAATGGTCTAAACACAACAATTAAAAGATACATTGTCAGAGCATAAAACAGAATCAAAATGAACCTATTTGGGTACAGTGTTTCATATCTTTAATCATAGTATCCAAGGAAGATGAGGCAGGAGGATTTCTGTGGGTTCAAGGTTCACCTGGGCTACAGAATGACTGGTAGGTCAGCCAGGGACATATAAAACATTGTCTAAAGAACAAATAAAGCAACACAAAAGAATTTGTTGAATCAAGTAATGTGTGCAGGTTGAAAATGAATGGATGAAAAGATGTATCACAAAAACTTTAATGGAAAATGAGAGTTGATCTGTGAACACAAAAACAGAAATTTTCAAAGCAAATTAAATCACCAGTTTAGAGGATGTTTTAATTATTTTTTTCATCCTATACTGGCAGTCCTGAATGCCTATATGCTGAGTAGGTCAACGGCAAGACAAATGGAAAAAAGAGACAATTGGGGGAAAAAATGGCCAAGTCTACAGTGACAGTGGAAGACAACAATGGTCTTCTGTCGAGAATCATTTGCCCAGAGCCTCTTTCCTGACTTGGATGTGCTTGCCAACTTCCACCACAGGGCTTTTGTCCCTGCTGTCTGCTTTGTCCCTGCCTTGCTTACTCATTTTATGCTAGTCTCTATTCAAATGTCACCTCGTTAAAGAAGTCTGTCAGCCTTCTAGCAGAAGACATGTCGCTACCAAGATCTGCCCCTTTACTCAGTTTGTTTCTCTTCTCTTTGGGCAATAAAACCTCAGGGTCCATTTCCATTGACCCACTTTCTCCAGATAGGCTCCACCTCCTAAAGGTTCCACAACCTTCTGATGGGGCAGCATCAGCTGGGGATGAAGTGTCCAAACACATGAGCCTATGGGTGTCATATACAAGCCCCAGCAGAGAAGAACTCTTAAAACCCCAGTGGGCTTCTCTACCCTGTATGTGTATATATATATATATATATATATATATATATATACATAGTTTTTAATTTGGAACATTTTATTTTGAAATGAATGAAGCGATATAATGCACTCTATCTTTTCTACTGATCCTCTGCACAGGTTTTCAGTGCATTGTGCTGTCTTGTGCAGCTGGTTGCCTCCATCATTTCTCTGAACTAAGTTTTTATAGCAGTGACACTGTCTTTGAAGACCATGAATCTAAATGATTTGACTCTAATTCTCTTCCAGACACTCTGCTGTTGTGCCAGGATCTATTTGCTGAGGATCCTTACAAGTCTTGGACAAGCCTCCCACATGTGGCAGGTAAGGCTTCATGAATCCATGGAGGTCTTCCATTTAGCCATGTAAGCAAGCAGTGATGTGAGATTGCATCTATGTTCTTAAAGAGCGTCTCTGGCCTGAAACTCTTAAGTTGAGACTCTCCAGCCCCATGGCCATGAGTTGTGTTAGACATGGCCACTCTCCCACGCCTTGTTGAGCATGTGTAGAACATTTCTCAGTAGCATCTTTATCCACCCTGTTCTTGTTGTCTTCTTCCTCCTCCTTCTCATATTCTTTTTTCAGTGTACCAGTGGAACCCAGGGCCTCAGGCATGCTAGGATGTTAGGCAGGTGTCAATCACTGATTTTTCTTCCTAGCCACACACCTTGATCTGCCTTCAAGAGACTTCTGCTCACCTTTTATACATTTCAGGTTCATCCTTAGTCATGATGACCGGAACAGACCCTCTGGAATGGTGGGGTGGTCCTAAAACTCTCCAAACTTTGAATTATCACCCTGAAGCACAGTGCTTGTTCCATGGACTATACATGCTATGACAGCCTGAACGTACCACCCTTCTATTTCTAAAATCTCCACTTCACCCCCTGTGAGTGTTTTCTCTCTCTCTTACCTTTATTTCCCTACTCTGTAACATACTTTGAACAAGCCCAGCTTGGAAATTGTGTTAGTTAGGGTTATTATTGTTGTGGTAAGCCACCATGACAGAAGCAACTTGGGGAGAAAGTGGTTTATTTGGCTTATACTTCCATATCACACTTTATCATCAAGAGAAGCCAGTTCAGGAATGCAAAAAAAAAAAAAAAAACAAAACATTTTTTTTCCTTTGCAGTGTTCCAGTGGAACTGGAAACTGGAGGCAGGAGCTGATGCAGAGGCCATGGAGGGGTGCTTGCCTCCATGCCTTGCTCAGCCTGCTCTCTTATAAGACCCAGGACTACCAGCCCAGGAATGGTACCGGCCGAGATGGTCTGGGGCCTATCCCATCAATCACTAATTGAGAAAATGCCCTACAGCCTTGCCTACAGACCCATCTTATGGAAGCATTTTATTGAGGTTCCCTCCTCTCAGTGACTGTAGCTTGTATCAAGTTGACTTAAAGCTATCTAGCACAGAAATCAATCAATCACAATTTCTATATTTTACCTTTAGGCCAAATTTAGGTCTTAATAAGGCCTCATAATATTACTTGTAGATGAAAGAAAAGACCTTTCTGAATATTGAATACTCTCTAGCCAGAAACTGTAAGCCCAACATCAGGCCGTACCCAGAGCTGCAAGTTAACAGCACCCCCTTTCTTGTGCCTCACCTGAGGCTCACTGCAGCTGGACTCAGCGAGAGAGAAGCTTCACCTTTTATTTCTTTATCAGTCGCTTGTTTGTTGAGTCAGTGGCTGCTGGAGCTGAATTTGTCGGGGTTAGAACATGGAGATGAAGACTGGAAAACAGCTTGGGGAAATCTCTCACATGAACTCCCCCTCTGTTAACTTGGTGTGCTCTGTGATTCTGGTAGACATTTCAGTCTACTTTTGGGGGGGACTTGTGTGTTGCCCGTACTGGACTTATCTGGCTTCAACTCTCTTAATCTGAACATGACTTCTCCTTCCATGTCTACTTCCTGCTCATTTCCTGTTTGTCATGTAGCCCATTCTCCCTGGAGTTCAGTAGGGTCACATGGATAAGCCTGCTGGTTTTCTTGAGATGCTGTCTAGTTGTCTTGTACACAGTCTACATGTCCATGAAGCATGAATCTTTATGGTTTGCATGAACAGGAAGGGGACAAGTTTATTTCTGATCCAGACTCTCCTGACTCTTGCCTTTCAGAATTCCACCATGGCAATCCATTTTCTAATCCACTGGCTCTCTTGAACTTTGGGAGATAGAGCCTGGTAGGCTTTCTGGAAGCTTCTATCCATAGAAGTTTCATAGTTAATTCTCCATAGAATGGGAGGTCTATTCAACTTTCCATTGTGTTCTGAAGCCTCGATGTTAAATTTAAGAGCCATTTAACTTTGCAGTTTCTTTCAAAATCTGGATTTCTAGCTGGCCCTTTACTTGGGAATTTCCTATCTGTTAAATGAAGTTGTCAAAGCTCTGATCATTTTACCGTAACTAGGAAGAGTAGAGACAGGAGAAAGCTTGCATGAGTATAACTGAAGAACATTGAGATTGCAACTGTCCACCTGATCCCCACACCTGTCTTTTTTTAATCCAGAGAACTCTTTCTCTGCTCATAAGTTAGTTCTTCTCTTCAAAGATCTCTTCTAAGCTCACTTCTGTGTATGGGAACCAGTCCAGTTTCCCAGAGGACACTTGACTTTTGGTACTTAAAATCACATAATTGGTTCTTCTCCGTCCCCATGCCTTCTGCTCTGTGGATATTTCCCGCTGATGGAAGTCCAGGGTGTGACTATGTAAATGGTTGCCTGAGGAAAGAAGTAAGACTTGTGGAAATAAGGCTGAATATTTCCAGTGTTCTGCTCCCTATGATAATGAAATAGCCTTTGCTCTCTGAAACTCTTTCTATGTTGTTTTTGTCAATATAACAAATTGGTTTGAGAGGGCACTCCTGGGAAAATTCTTCACTTGTGTGGCCTTCAAACAACAGGGTTTTATTTTCTCAGAGGTTTTATTTACTGGTGCCCACAGTAAAGGAGCCTGCAAGGCTGGATCTTCCTGAAGGCTTTGAGGGAAGGTGCCAGATCCACCTTCTTTCCTTGGCACAAAGAGACACCTTTCCTCCATGCCTCTTTGCATTCTTCCTTCCTATGTGTGCTCCAGGGTTTCGGTAAGTGCCCCCCGAAGACCCGCATATGAAAAGCATGAAGCCTCTGGGTATGGTATTGGGGTACAGGTGGAGCAAGGAAGTCAGGCCTTATGTCAGATCTTTAGATTATGGGGCCTCCACCATTGTGATGACTCACGCTGTGTTTGTGCTTCTCTTCACTTCCTGGCTCGTAGTGTGTGTGGCTTTACTTCACTACATGGATCTAGCGATATCTTCTAGAAACATGTTTGTTTTCTCTATGTCAAAAATTTGCCTCCTGTATTTAGTTTTAGTGACAAGAAGTTAACACTGAACATCTGTCACTGTGTCCACATTTCCCTGTTCTGTTTACTTATTTTGTTTTTTGTTTGTTTTTTGAGACAGCCTTTGTCTTTGTAGCCCTGACTGTCCTGGAACTTGCTCTGTAGACCAGGTTAGCCTTGAACTCAGAGATCCATCTGCCCATGCCTCCTGAGTGCTGGGATTAAAGGTGTGTGCCACCACACCCAACTCTGTTATTATTATTCTTGTCTCACTTCCCACATGAATGTCCTCATTTTAATCACATTTAACAAGAGTAAGTCATATTCCAAGGTATAGAAGGTGGGAATCAGACATCCTACACCAACAGGATGGCTGGACTGATAGACTGATAGAGGTGCTTTCTGCCAGGCCTGACAACTGAATCCCTTCCCTGGAACCCATGTAGGGGAAGGTGAGAACCCATGCCCAAAAAATACCCTATGACATCCGAGTATGCACCTTGATACATGGACACCATCCCCATACATAGGCAAGTGTAAAGAAAAAGACTTTTGCGGGAGACAGGGTCAACCTGGAGGGCTAGGACTCGACGATGCTGGATCACTTCCGGTGTCATTAAGGTCACACAGGCTTAAAGTCACAGTGCTGAGATTCTGGGCCATGTGTGTGTCGCTGGAGCTTGTGTTCTTTCCCCTGAACTGTCCTTTATCTCAGACACAATAGGCAGAGACATGTAGGGGGAGGACACTGCTTTCAAACAGCCGTAGTCCATTAGGAAGGAGCTCGCACATAAACATGAAATCATGCCACCCCTGTGTGACCCACGCTTGTGTGACCCACGGATCTCAAGCCTTTGGAGCCCATGGTCCAAACAGCCATCACACCCTTGGCTGGAGAACCAACTTATACCCGAACTCACTCAACAGGTTGTGCAGGATTCCAGAGCTTCTTCAGCTATTAAAATGGCGTGGTATTCGCTGGCACTCTCTATGGCCTGGAGTTTGTATTTTGGGGGCCCTTGACCCACACTTTTGTTTAATTAGGCTGTGTGTGTGTGGTCTCCTTCCCACAGGCGTATCTAAACAGAGCATAATCAAACAACATGTTGAAAGCATACAAAATAATAAGGATAAACTGTTTGCTCGAAGCCCCTTCAAGGCACTTACAGAGTAACAGGGAACCTAACCTGCAGGCTTCCCTGCAGAAGGGTGAGCAGAGCTGAGCTTCACGGAGGGTGTCTGGAGCACCCAGGTCCGCCCATTTCCCCCTCCACCCCACTCTCATTGCTTCCTGGTGGGAGAGGAGACGGATAACAGTGGTTTCAAAACCAAGGTTGCAGCCTCAGGAGCCTAATCAGAATCTGGCAGTATTTGTCATTGTCTTGTTCCAGATGGTAGTTCTTGTTCATCGTTTCTTCCAGTTACATCTGATGTATATGCCGTCAGAAATGTCCACGGTAAGATTTTTCTTGCCAAAACTCTGATGGATGCTCACATACTAAGAAATACACACAGTGAGAAATGTTTAAGAAAAAATACACTTTAAGATGACGTTAGGGAAATTTAGCTAATGGTGTACATGATTTCAAGTAAAGTAGACTGTGGGACGTGTAAACTAGCCTGGCGTAGGTGTGTGGGTTTTAAGAGACTGAGTGGGAGAGCTAATAAAAATCTGAGCCAGTTACAAAAATATTATAAATCAAATGTCTTATTATAAATCAAGTAAAGCTGTCTACTAAGACTTTTACATAAGGACTGAAAACTAGGAGTTTCAAAAAGCCTGCTGGGGAGCTAGAGGGATGCCTTGGTGTTAAAGTACTTGTGGCTTTTGCAGAGGAGCCTGGTTCAATTCCCAGCACCTGCTTGGGGCTCACAACCTACTGTAACTCTAGTCCCAGGGGTTTAGACACTCTCTTCTGAACTCCACAGTTACTAAGCACACACGTGGTGTGTGAACAAATACTTGTAGGCAAAACTGTCATGCACATGAAATAATAAAATAAACAAATCTTTTTTTAAAAATCCCATTGATGGAGCTGGGCATGGGGGAGTACCCCTGTGGTCCCAGCACGGAGGAAGAGGACCAGGAGGTCAAGGCCCTCTGCACCTATACAACACGCTCAAAAACAGCGTGGTCTGTGTGAGACCCGAAAGCCAAACTACAGTAAGAACTTCCTCACAAACATAACCAGCCAGAAGCCAGGAGGGAATCGGTTTCACTTGGAGAGAAAGATGTCTGCTTAAATACAGGAAGACGGAAAGAGTGAGACAGGGACTGAATAAAGCAGCACGTCAGAAGCAGCAAGCGCGGGTTGGAAGGGGGGGGTGGCGAGGAGGGGGGATGGTGGCGAGGAAGGACCTGTGCCAATGATCCCACTGGCAACGAAGGCTTTCAAGTAGAGAAGGAATATGTTTAGAATTTCGGTGTATAAAAATTAATGTGCAGCAGTGTGACTGGCTAGAGACTTAGAAGTTACAATCTTTAGAACTAAGAGACTGTCAGGGAGCCAGATAGACCAAGCAGCAGCCGGCACTAGCTGATGTGAGCAAGGCTTGTGCAGGCCTCACTGGAATTTTGTTAAGCACCTGGAAAATGTTCACACGGTATTTTAAGGTGACTTGTGTAGAAACCAAATTATAAAAAAATTATTTTTTTTTCTTTTTTCTTTGACAACTTCATGCGTGCATGGATTGTGTTTTGACCAAAGTCGCTTCCGGTTACCTTCTCTTATCCCTTCCTGTTCCCTCTGGACCCCTTCTTAACAAGTTCTCCTCCCATGTTCATGTCTTTAAAAAGAAAATACAAACAAAGGAACCTGAATCTCTGAGTTTAATTTAGGCCATTTGGGTTGTTTGGGGAAGAGGGGCGGACAGCTTTTGAGTACAACACTGAAGAAAAGTGGCTCGCCCTGGAAGCTATGAGCCAGGACAGCTCCTCAGTTAGGGGCGGGGCCTCAGGAGCGCCTGTGGATTTTCGAACTTCAGTCGTTTCTCGTGCTTTCTTGTTCAGGTCATTGTCCCTCTATCACAATTCTATTCATATAGCACACTCACCCTGCACACTTCCTGTCCACGTCCACAGTTCTGCACTTTATTTTCTTTACCTCCAAGTTGTAGGTGTCAGACTTCATGGTTATAGATATGGGACCAAAGCAACAGTGCAGTAATGGTTCTTTCTTAAAACAGCGTTGAAACAAAGGAAAGGAGAAGATGCGGAGAGCAGCGGCGGGGGCTGGGAGTATCTGTCTGTTATTTTAGTGCAATGGAAAAGTTTAACCTAAGGCTTCTCATACTGAGGAGGAAGGAAGGTACAGATAGGTCAAGAGAGTAAACAACATTGTATTGGACATCTTCCTGTGTGTGTGTGTTTATGTGTGTGTTTGTGTACATGTGTCAGTGTGTTTGTGTTTGTATATTTAGATTCACAGAGGTGGATTGACCATATCAAAGTGTATGAATATCTTAATGGATTGTGTTATCTGCTATCACATCCCTTTGCAGACAAGTATGTGCCATTTAACACTGCTACAGTTAATGCAGAGCTGGGTTTTCTTTTTCATGTTCCTACCAGCATTAGTCATTATAATTTTAACTTTTTAAAGCTAATTTACTTAGTGAAACTGGCACCTCCTTTTCGTTTTAATCCAAAATGTGATGGATGCCATCCCTTCCTGTAGTTCCCCCAGGATCCTGTGGGGATTTTTGATTGTGGTCTTTTCCTGAGAGTGACTGAGGAAGCATTGGAAGCCAGTTGTAAATCTCTCATGTAAGCAGCGATGTCCCATACCTGGAATGCTTCTATACGCAGAGTATAAAATGTAGAAGCACCTGATAGTCAGGTATAGATCTGAGGCTGACAAACTTTCTCTGAAAGGGCGAGAGCATAAATAGGTTCAGTAGGCCGATGGCAAAGTCAAGTCATTGTGTAAGTAAAAATGAAACAAATGCACAAACTCATAATACTTGAGTAGATTTTTATGCCAAATGTCCACTCATAAGAGAAATTGAATCTGAGATTAACTGTACTTTTGAAGTTTCTGTCTCTGTTGTCAGATTGGTTATAGGTGATCAAATGGATGGTAATATTCAAGCTCTTCATATTGGACACAGGGTGAGGTATTTGGAGGTCAGGTACTGGCCATACTTCATGTCTGATGGTGACCTGTGTAAGTCACTGGCCTGCTGAGCTTTCCTCATGGTCAGTTTTCCCAAGGAAGCACCTTCCAGGAATAAAAGGCTTATTTTCTCCCTCAGTCTTGAAGGATGTCATTCCTGGTCAGGTGGGCCTCAGGACAGTGTGTGTGAGCCTGTGTGGAGCAGAAGCACTCATTCAGGGCAAGCAAGTGAAAGAGAAGAAGGGGATTGTGTCCTACAATGTCCCCAAGGCAAGCCACCTAGAGTCCACTGCCAAGGAGCAATGTCATGGTAGAGACAAGGTCTTTACATATGACTCCTAATAGACACTTTCAGTGCAAAGAACAGGTGCTTTCTTTATTTGGTGATGAGTTTTAATTTCACCAAAGACTCTACTTGAATCCATTTGGGAATCTACAACATGCTACCGCACTTTTCAAAATATGTGTATGCACATACATGTAAGCATGTGCAAATCTTTGTGTTTAATGTATGTAGCGGGGGTGGTGGTGGTGAGAGAGAACATTGGTAGTTCTTGGGATTTATCTAGAAACATTCCTATGTTGAAATATTTTCTCAGTTTAGATGCAGAGTGGACAAGTGGGAGAGGAAAGGGATTGTACAGACTCAGGTCAGGTCTACGAGTAGAGTGTGAATGATTTCTTCCTCACACAGTCTCATTGTCTATTCCCTGTGGGCCAGCACCCCTGTGGGCTATGCAAGACTACACAGAAAAACCCCGTCTCAGAGACCTCCCACTCCTACCCCCCAGTGATAGGTGCCATGCACATGCCACTACAGATAACATATTCCCGTATGAGCATGAAGCTGACTACAAATGCATCTGTCACCATGTTATGCTTCTGCTAATTGAGAAGTTTGCAGCATTTCTTCATTGGCACTATTGAAAAAAAAATGACCTGAAAAGTTTTCATTCTCTGCAACTCTCCCTCCAACCCTTTCAAATTTTAATATTTTCATATTCGAATTTCATTCACCAGTCATTCCTTGGCCAAGTCATTCAATTTCTATGATTTCAAGAGACAGAAGAGGGTGCTTAAGAAGACGGGAAGTGAAATGGAAAGATAACTAAAGTTATCTTTAACACCAGGCATGGTGACTCACGCCTTTAATCCCAGCACTCAGGAGGCAGAGGCAGGCTGATCTCTGTGAATTTGAGGCCAGCCTAGTCTACAGAGTGAATTCCAGGACAACCAGGGCTATACAGAGAAATCCTATCTCAAAAAACAACTAAATAAATAAAACCAATGACAAGAAAATGTAAAAAACAAGGGAGTCATTTAACCCACTTTAGGAATTCAGTCTTCTATCTTGAAAGTTCCAAAAATTTAATCCCTGTGAGACTTTATTTTTCTTTAGACCGTTAATGAACAGGACTATGAGAAGTGTATCAAAATTTGAATAAACTTAACTCTTTTTTTATGAACATTCTGATGCATGGATTGGATTTATTTTTCCTTTCCCCCCTTCCCTCTTTGCCTTTCCAGGCTTCTCCTCTCCTCTTCCCCTTCCTCCCTCCCACCCCCCTTCCCTTCCCCTTCTCTCCATCTTTCCCTCTGTTGAGACAGAATCCTACTACACAGTCCTGGCTGACCTGAAACTTGTTATGTAGACAAGACTAGCTTCAGACTTGTTGGGATCCTCTTGCCTCTGTTTGTAGAATGCTGGCATTACTGGTGTGGCCACCATGCCCAGCCTTCTGGATTAGATTTCGTAAGACCAATGACCCAGTGCAATATGGGTCTTTCTACTGCCTAATCAAGTGTAATCAACACACAATTAATTCAATTTATTATTTTTATTTATAAACAAACTTTCATTACCTCATTTCTTCATAGATCATTTTGACTCGCCTTTTGTTTAATGGACTGTATAATGCTGTATATTCTCCAAATCCATGTCTATAATTCTATAGATAATATAGGCTATGCATGTGTGTAGGACAGTGTGTTATTAAATGCCTGCTTTGCTCAGATGGAGTCAGCACTAGAGAAAATTGCACCACAGTTAATTTTGGGTTTGTTTTCCTCTCTCATTTACTTCCACGAATACTCTGATAAACAAGTGTCCCAAATTTATATTTCCATAGTTTTCCTGACAGTTGCCAGTCTAAAATAGCCATACTGTGTGTTCTCCTCCATCCTTACCCTATTTCTTTAGCTTCTGACGTGTGTGCTATTTTAAACATTTTTTACTTCTGCCCTTTGTTTATACTCTAGATGTAAAAGGCTTTTGTGTTTTCTCGCAGATTTATACTAACAGTTTCTTGATTCCAGAGACAAAAGTTGCTTCAAACACCAGTTACTGTCAAACATGAGCTGGGCTCCCTGGCTTTGGGGTGTTTCTCCACAACTGCAGTAAACACTGGACACAGACGGCTTGTGAGGGGGGCGTGTGTGCTTGGCCGACAACCCGGGGAGTTTCCGTCTGTGGTCTCTGGTCTTGCTGCTCTGGGTAGAGGTGAGAAAGAGCAGCATGGTGGGAGTGTGTGGTGTTCAGAACTGTAGTCCGGGCTGGCCTCAAACTCACAGAGACCTACCTGCCTCTGGCTCCCAGGTGCTGGGACTAAAGGTGTGTACCACCTCCTGGCTGAAGTTCCATTTCTTAACTTTTCTAAACCTTCCCTATGGTGCCAAACTCGTGCCCAAGGCTCGAATATAGTTGTCATTTAGGGACAATCTACAGCTTTTGCAACTAAATTTCATTATATAATAATGATTATTACTGACAAAACCTAATAGTTACTATTAGAACAAATTGCTTACCTAGATAGACGGCATTTAAAAAAATCTTTTGGTTTATTTCTTAAAACCAGAGTTCATGTAGCTCAGGTTGGCCTTGAACATGGGATAGCTGAGGTACTTCCATGGCCTTCCTTTCCGGGTTCTAGGTTTGTACATGTGTGACAGCATGCTAGGTGGTTGACATAATGCCTTCTTCCACAGCGATGAAATGGAATTCAGGGCCCTTCACCTGTGTTGCTGTTTTCCTGGGCCAGATGGTTCTGGTTGCTTTGGGAAGACCTGCCATTCTCATCCTTTGGGGAACATCCATCAAAGTGAGGATCACAGTTGGAGTACAGATTATCTTAAGTCAAATCATGAGAACCTATGCAGCTTACAAACACTTCCCTTCATGGAGATGCTGCTGGTATCTGGTTACCTTGGCTACCTCTTTAGCATTGTGTCATACATGTGAGGATGGCACTCATATTGTTCCATGAACCCATCCTACACCGGTGACGCCTCATGCATGTGGGTACTGAGAAAGAAACTTGCTTTGAAATATTTCAAACCATATGATAACAGGAAGAGACTGGTTTCATGTTCCCTGTTGAGTGGGCACCTCAATGACCTAAAGGCTCTATTCAAAAGCATTTTTGTTCCATGTGTCACATCATTGGTGGTGGATTTGACCCTTGTCTGCACCTACCTTGTATCTAAGTTCTCTCCTTTCAGGAATCCAATGTCAACTGCACTTTATACTTTGATTAGTATATCATATTTTCCATTGTTGACAGATATTGCCCAAATAGAATTTCTCTAAATGCCTGTCTTTTAAGGATACAAACTTGAAATAGTCAGTTGAAGAATTTAATATACAGAAGTAATTCATTATAATTTCTGTGGGTCTCACTTTTCTGTTGACTTGTTTGGAAGAGGAAAGGGAAGAGGAAGACAAAAGGAAGGAAGGAAAGGAGGGAGGGAGGGAGGCACAAAGGAAGGAAGAAAGAATGGGGAAAAGGGAAAGGAAGATGGAAAGGATTGAGAATAGGAAGAAATGAGGCAAGAAGGAAAAACGGAGGAAGGATGAGAAAGAGGAAAAAGGGATAGGAGGGAGGGAAGAAAGGAAGAGAAGATGAAGGATAGAAAAGCAAGCACAAGTTGAAATGCAGAAGTCCTTTGAATTTTTTAGATCTATATATTATTTATTGTTATTCTACATGTGTAAGTGTTTTGCCTCCATTTGTGTCTATGCACACTGTGTGTGCATGTTGCCCTGAGGTCAGAAAAAGGCAACGAATCATCTGGAACGAGAGTTAACAGGAGGTCATGAGCAGCCATGTGAGTGCTGGAAATTGAACTCAGCTCTTCTGCAAGAGCAGCAAATGCTCCTAACTGCTGAGCTGTCTCTCCAGCCCCTAGAACCCAAGTCTTTCTGACTGTGTTGAATAATGGAAGAATACTATGTGACCTTAAAAGATAGAGTGATTTTTGACAAGATAGCTAGTGTTTTCACATGGTAAAGATTAATTAATGACACCTTTAGGAAGGAGACAAAACATGACTCAGATTTTCATATGCCGGATCTTCCTAGCTAACAAGCTTGAACTCTAAGGACATGTGACTGTCTTTGAGGGTCCGTTTGTCCCCAGGATGATGGCCTCAGCTAACATTAAGCAATCTCCCACAGAACTGTATGTAGAATGATTTGAGTGAATCTCAGCCTTGTCCTTCCATGGGTACATTTCATCTTCAAACACCTTCACAATGGTCACAAGAGCATATTTCTGACCCACTCATCTTCCATGGGCATCAAAAAAATGGAGTCAGATCCCACACACAGCCATTTAAAGCAGCCTTCCTGGTCACATAAGTGGACAGGAGTTTCAGCAAATGCATCTGGTGAACCACCTCCTGCAGGCTTTCCCGATGATCTCAGCCTGTGCTGGTGGACGGAATGGGCTGTGTCTGCGCGTGTGAGAGCGGACGGCAGTGCCGGGCCAGCACCAACGGGGTTAAACAGCTTGCCAGCATGAACAATGGGAACTGGGTAGCTCTAAATGAAATGAGCTGAATATTTCATTCGGCCACTCAGCTGCCTGCTCCAATTGCCTCCTTTGCTGAAATAAGAGCTTAATCTAAAGTGACAACAACATCAGTTTCCGCGTGCTCCAGTCACACTGAACATGACTTCCTTAACATAAACACTATTTACATGGACTGTCTGGATAGAGTGGGGAATGGGGAGCGTGCTCGGCTGAGACACGGGCTACAATGGAGGATGAGGGCTAGGCAGCTGAGAATTAACATCAGCAAATGAAAGCCTGACCCTCCGAGGGCATGTCCCTGATACATTTCCAAATGAGAGAGCATTGCGCCCGTAACCCCAGCTTCTGTCAGGTCCATGGCATTCAAAATGAAATAGCACCTTTTCAGTTTAGACACTTAACCAAATGCATTATGTCTGACCCATTTTCCAACTTCTGTGACACGAGGGGATGGATCCCTAGCTACAATTATTAGGATCGTTCGAACATTTGCAACCAATAACCTCGCTCCCTCAGACTCTGACTCCTAGCAGCGTGAACTCCTTGGAGATAAGGAGGGCACTCCATTCTGGGGGACAGGGCAGCCGGCGATGTCAGGGGAGTGGCAGACAAGATGCGGCCTTTGAACTGGGAGCTTTGATGGCACTGTGCTTGAAAGTGGTCCTCAGCTGAAGAGTTCTCGAAGATTAGCAATATGGGTATGGCAGGCACTGGCTTGTCAGGGGCTGCAAGATAATGCCAGTGACTTTTCTTCGATGCTGGAGAACAGATACAGAGGCAGTTATCAGCCTAGGCTCTGAGTTATCGATGGCTTCTGTCCATGAGGAGGATGCTACTGGATCAATTATCTTCACTGCGCTAGTCTCCTCAGGAGATTTTAAGGATCACAAAATATCGAAATATTTAACTTAGGTCTATTAGAATTATTGCTAGTTAATGGAATTTAGTGGTTTCCCCATTACTTATGGATAAGGAGATGAAGGCACTAGGATGTTAGAGTGAAAGGGAAAGAGAGCGTGTTTGTATGTATGTGTGTGTACATGCATATGTGTGCTGTGTGTGTGTGTTGTATGTATGTGTGTGTGTGTATGGCAAACATTCACATGGAAGCAGAAAGTCAACCTAGAGCCATCACTCCTCAGTTGCCATTCACCTTGGCGTTTTGAGATACGCAATGTCACTGGCCTTTGACTTTCGAAGTGGGATGGCTGGCCAGCGCGCACCAGGATCCCCTGTCTCTACCTCCACACCACTGGGACTCCAGGAACACTCCGTTATGCTTGGCCTTTTCTGTATGGGTTCTGGAGGCTGACCTCAGATCACCCTGTTTGCAAGGAAAGGGCTTCACCAACTGAATTACCTCTGCACTACGCTATGATTTTTTTTCGGTTTTATTTCCACTTCAAATCATCACAAATGCTCTCTCTCATTTTCAACATAGTTCTCTTACAGTTTTCCTCAGCTGATCCTCCTAGAAGGATCTTTTAAACATAGAGGCGTGTCTTTGGAGTCTACTGACAAAAAGCAAGCTCTTCATTGCACATGCCCCAGCTGTCCTGTGGCTGTTGGACGCCCTCTTCCCATCCCCCAGGCTCGGAGCAAATGCCTCTGTGATTTAGTCACTACTGAAGGAGGCGGTGTCATGCCACACAGGAAACAGCATTCCTGGAAGGTCCTGTTGGGATGTTCAGATGTCAGCACTCCTCCACTGAAGAAAAGACAAAGCAGATGATGTCTCTGTAGGTTTGTTTAGCCTCCTTGGGGCAGGAAGGCCTGGATTTCTCCTCAGAAGAAGGATCATTGCCTACACATGTGTTCTTTCAAATTATGTCAACGTCAGAGGAACATGTATCACGTTAAAGAATAGCCCTCTATTGCTTCCTTTGACCTAAGGAACACAGACAAGAAGACAGAGTGTGGGAGCCCTTCCTCTGTGTAGGGCCCACTTCCAGGTCCTGGGTGATGTGGATCCCCCAGAAAGGAGATCTGGTGAGGACACAGACACTTTCACAAATATTATCTTGCACAATGTATCTTACTAAGGCAGGTACCACATGCTTAGAGCAGGTGAAGTGACAATGGCCACTCCCATGAGGTGTCAGCATCTGTCTCTGGGAGGAGCCAGCAGTTTCTTCAGTTTGTTCCAGAGTCTGAGGAAGCAACAGTGTGTGTGGGGGAGGCTCGAAATGGACAGCGGGAGGGGAGGGGTAGCCTCCATCCTGAAGAGTGAAATTAGAGGCTCCTAAAAGCCATGGGAAGCTCATCTGCATCCTACGTCGCCACTGCTCTTAGTGACGATATTTCAGAAAGTCGTTTCTTCCCTCCCTAGAGATGTCCCCAGAACCTTGTCCCTTACACAAAGATACATTTATCTCTTATAAGAAGTAGTAAGATGCCCTTGAGAAGCAGAGATGGGAAGCTTTCAGATTTGAAGTTAGCCTCAGCTACATGGTGAATTCCGGGTAGCCCAAGCTACAGACGGACACATGTCTCAAGACTCCAATAGAAAGAAAAGCCAAGAGTTTCTCTCAGGAGACTCAGGCTCTGAGGTTGTCTGAAAACCACTGTGGGCCTCCCAGTCTCTCCTGTTTTCTCTCTGTTGCCTCTGCGGTAGCTTGTCACCCATGCTCATGCCCCATTTGAGTGCTGTGGGTGTGTACAGCTTCTCAGCTTGTTTCTCCTCTGTGGGATGTCGTAAGAATGTTCTACCACACTGATGTTCATCTAGAAGGAAGCTACATTCTAGAAAATGAAGCCAGAAGATCCCCTCTTCATTAATGTTTAACTTTTAGAGAAAGATGGATTTGTATGTTGTATGCGCTGGATTTGATCTGATTTCATCCTTCTTTGAAAGTGTACAGGGTTTATTTTTTGTTTTTAAATTTATTTAGATTGATCTGGGGTGCATTTGTGGGCAGGCACATGTACATGTGTGTATATGTGTGTGTGTGCATGTGTGTGTGTGTAGTACAGATGTTCACAGAGAACAGAAGGTGGGGTTAGATCCTCTGGAGCTGGAATTACAGATTTTCTGAGAGCGACCGTATGCAGATGCTCAGCTCAGAACCCCTTTCTCTGATAGAGCCGTGGGTACTCTCAGTGGCAGAGCCAATCTCCAGCTCTTTAAAAGCAATTTCAAATGGATGTAGGAACACCTAAAAAGTGTATAGATTGGGAGAGTCCCATGTGAGGTGCTGACACATGTATACATTGTATGTGGTTCAAATCTGCTGCAACATGCTTATTTCTATAGGACTTATTTCTTTATTCTTGTAGAGCTAAGGTTTTAGCTCTATATTTTGCTTTTTACAGTTACCCAACATGCAAGAAGCGACATTTTAGATTTAAAATTGAACAGTGGCATCTCATAATCTGCATACCATGTGTGTGTGTGTGTGTGTGTGTGTGTATGTGTGTGTATGTGAGAGAGAGAGGGAGAGAGAATGTGTATCCTGGGAGTATAGGTATTTCACAGTTTCTAAAAGACAACCTTACTATTAAACAAACAAACAAAACAAAACACAGGTTCTACAAAGAACCCTAGTTTTCACAGAAAGACCCTCGCTGTCTAGCCTATAAGTGTATACATCTCTAGTTGCTGCCTATGCTTCCTGTTCTTTATGATTTACATGGTAGATTCCTAGCATAGGAGTCAACTGTACATCACAGCAAATATCTAGCGCCTTGGGGTCTGCTTCATGATGGCAGATGCAATGCAGGTGGTCTGTGCCCTTGCCAGCGGATGCTTCTTACCTAGAACCTGGTAGGCATGCTGCTGCCCGGGACCTTGGTGGTCTGTAACCATGCCTCTTCTCTGCTACCCAAAGGGGCAGCATGGTGGCTGTGGCAGCTGCCTCTGCAGAAGGCAGATGCTGAGTCGATACTGATGAGCTTGCTAATTTGTTTAGTAGACAGAGTTTAGAGCGGGGAGCAGGGTTTGTCTGCTAGCTGTCATCAGCCAGCAGCCCCAGGCCGCCCCAGGCAGTGTGCTTGCTTTTGCCAGATTCTAATTTCACTTTACTTTTCCTTAGTTTGGATCTGCTTTATTCATTTATTATAATTGGGAGAGCATTGGCTGACACAGAAAGGGGGAAACAGAACTTGTGTTCCACTCCTGAGCTAGAGGGTCTTATGTACTGATGCTCACTGCCTGGTGGAGTCGAGGGAGGAGACCTCCCGTGTGAGACCTGAGGACACAGCCTGACTGCAGAACTTCCCGAAGCTGTCCTCAGTCTTCCAGGATGCTTCTTGTCTCCAGCATGCTCAGGAGTTCACTGTTAGTATTTCTTTAAGGACACTCATGTGAATCCTTTAAAAAATGTTTTCTAAGTGTCCTCTAAGTGTTGGATATTATTATAAGTGGCAAAATAACTGGGATGAATAAGACGGACTAAATCCCTGCTTTGTTGGAATTTAGACTCTAGGAGTAAAATAAAAGTACATAGAAATGAGGACATATATAGATGCATGCACATGTATATTGCACGCTTTCATACACATTTACGCATACACACACACACACAAAGACGATGCTAAACCAAATAAAGGTACTACAGCAGGGACGGGGTAGATGTTAAGGTCAGGGAAAGTCCTTCGAGCAGGCCTGAGACTGGATGAGAGACAAGTCCTGGACGGCAGGGAAGCGGCCAAGATAAAGATTTGGGAGAGAAGTTGAGCTCTGCACAGTAAGAGAGGCGCGTGTAGGG